>OY744527.1:35033677-35041177 GCA_963556195.1 Sepiola atlantica | reverse complement strand
CTTTAAATATCACTGTGATTTTTCGTAAATTAAAAAATAATACTTTTTCACTCAGTTCTGAAGTCTTTTGATGATAAAGATGAAATATCTCTCATCACTTATTGTCATTATAATTTATATTTTTACGGTGTTCGCAAATGCATTAAAAATCATTTATTTTTGTTTGGTTTGTCTGATTTACATATCAACCTATTCAAGTCTGCTAAGCTGGCCCCTGTCCTCTCAAAACTCTATAACAAATACGCCTCGCAGAATCTTGCTTCCCTGATAGCTGGAAAATTACCTCTGTGGTTCCAGTTTTCTAGAACTCTGATGAAAGAATTGACATATGTCTCCGTTCTTTGCTAAAATCTTTGAATCATTAATTAAGCTAGCGATAGTTCACAACCTTGTAAATGCTAAACTTCTTTCTGCCCAACAGTATGGATTTAGGCCACCCTGTTCTACTGCGGATATACTAACAGTCATTTCTGAACATATATACTGCACACTGGATAAATTGGATGAAACTAGGGAACTTGTACGATATTACTGGACGAATATTTAATATAATCAGATTTTTCTTAGCGAAAAGAAAGATCAAGATTGTTTTTGATGGTCATACATCCAAACGCCACATCAATGCGAATGTGCCCCCAGGGAGGGAGTTCTGAAGGTTGGCAGTTCGCAGAAAGAAACTATCAAAGTGAAAAGCTCTCCGGCATCTCGGGACCTCCACAGTGAATGGATGGGATTTAGCTGATTGTCGGGTTGGTCGAGTGTATTTATGTCGAGGCGGGGACCAGAGCAGCAAGTTCATCGGAGCACATTCCATTGAGTACTTGTAAAACAAGCACAGGGATGCAACATTGTGGCGATGGGAAAGGGACTGGAGCTTGGTGGATAGTGAGAGACCTATTAGAGTAGCGACTCTTTTTTGGACCCTGTCTAAAAGGGAGAGCTGGTGCACCAGTCAAGATGTGACTACACTACTCCATGCATGGGTGGATTGTGGTCTTGCAGAAATATAGGATACAATAATCGAGTACATATCCTTTATTTTCTCTTGTGCGAGAGAACTTTTCTTTCGGGGATAAAACTCACGACAAATAATTTTCATAATTTGAGAAATATTCATGGTTTCATTGTTCAGTCAGTTTGGATCGAAATTCTAGGTGAAATGTGTGCATATTAAGGAGTGCTCGCTTAGACGAAAAGCAGAGTTAATAAACAAACAAATAATCAACGTTTTTGATGGTGATAGAGTGTTTACCACTTTTACCATTTTTGCCACTTTTACCACTTTTGGCTTGTCTCTATTTACTTACTTCCCCACGAGGGCACTGACACAAAGTCAGTTTTTAATGTAGGGAAGCATATACAACTCTCCAAAAAGGGTACACACTGGATTTGGACAAAATTAAAATTGCCTCAGTCAAGAAGAATTTTTCCATTCACTGACCGAAGACAGAAAAGATGAAGTGTACTTCTGATGAACACATACTACACCTTGATCCTAGCAAAACGGGGGATCGCACCATTATGCTCCATATATTCTGATGACCTTGTTGCACCTCATTAGCAATGTGTTCTTCCCAAGAGAGCTCCCAAATAATGCACGAGCTGATCTTGTCACAGTCGGGGTCAAGAGATGAATGTGGAACTTTGGCTACGTCTTCTGGTTCTGCTCTTCTTCGCTTGTGTACATAAACTTTGGCTACGTCTTCTGGTTCTGCTCTTCTTCGCTTGTGTACATAAATTATCTATTTTGATGAAACTGAACACTTTATGTAAATGTTGGCTTGAATTATGTTGGTCGTATTCTCAATTGTCCGAGATTCCAAAATTACCTTTTCAAGTCAATAGATTCCAAAATTACCTTTTCAAGTCAATAGATTAGACATGGAGGAGCTGGACGTTGACCTCTGCGTTCTCCAGACTTATCTACCCTGGAGTTTTTTTTATTGGATTTTATTAAAAGTGAAAAATTAGTAATTTGATTAAACTCAAATAACACGTTCAGCAGTGCTCGACAAAACTCCCAAGATGATCCACAATGATTATCGCAATGTTAAAGATCAGCTTTTAGCGCGCATAACATGAGAATAACCTCCTATTCGAAAATTCACATATATCAGATCTGCATTGAATTGGGTCCATTATCTTGATTTTAATCTTTGTAAGGGGGCAACACTTTTCTGTTTGAGGTATTATGTTAACCGTCCTGGGACCATTATTCTTCTAGTATATATATATATATATATATATATATATATATATATATATATATATATATATATATATATCGTACATGTATTGTATTAGTTTCTGTAAATGTAAATCCGTAGAAACTCCAGTGTTTATAAAAAGTGCTCAATAACAAGTAGAGCTGTTTATAAGTATAAATTTTTATTTATACAAACATTATTGGTTACATATGTGCATACATGTTTCGGTTGCACTTTTCCCAGAAAGTCAACCTCATCAGACCAAGAATTTTCGAGAAATGGATCCATTTCTCGAAAATTCTTGGTCTTATGAGGTTGACTTTCTGGGAAAAGTGCAACCGAAACATGTATGCACATATGTAACCAATAATGTTTGTATAAATAAAAATTTATACTTATATATATATATATATATATATTATGTTAACCGTCCTGAGACTAACTATGTTCGTAAATAGAATATAGGATTTATTTCTCTCACATTAAAATATGATTGTCAGGATGGTTAAGAATTTTGGATTGGAGTTATTCGGCTCCAGGGTTCAAATCGTTTGACCGGTGGTACAGTTGTATAAGCCACACTGATGATTGTTAGTGAACATGAAACATATTTGTCTGTGGATAATAAATATTTATTTATAAAAAATAATTATATATAAAAGGAGATTGTAGTTTGCTTGAAGCATTGCTGGTAAATATAAGTGTAGGCTGCAGCAATGCGATGTAGTTCACCCTCTCCACCTTCCGGCAGCTACATCGCATTGCTACAGCCTCGGATTACAAACCTACACACACACACACACACACACACACACACACACACACACACACACACACACACACACACACACATATATATATATATATATATATATATTATTATTATTATTATTATTATTATTATTTCATGTATCCACATAAAATGTTATAAGGAGATATACTCTTTTATGTATCAGTTTTCAGTATTTATTTCAACAGTGCTCAATACGTGAGTAGAGCTAGGTAGTAAGTTATGAAATGTGGAAGCCTCTATGTAGCTTAATTGCCATAAATATATTTTCATAACTTACTACAATATTGCCCGGGAGAAATATAAAAGAATAAATTAAAAGTGTGTAAACAGCCGACAGAACGCAAATAGATCACAACGGATAGTTTTAATGTTAAGAAAAAATGTCGCTTTTGAATTGTGTAAAATCTATGTAACCACGAAAATGATTACATAGAAACATAGAAACATAGATGAATTCTGGCAGAAGGACATGAGTCGTCCTATGGCACCAGCTCCTTGTCTTCATCTTTGTATGCGTCCAGTGACGACAGCAGCCTTATAGTTGAATTTGATTTCTTGGTCAATCCAGAACTTATCCAACCTCTTCTCAAATATCTTTACAGTTTCGGCTTCAATTACACTTGATGGCAATCTATTCCACAAATCAACACAGCGATGGCTGAATGAATATTTTTTCAGGTTCAAACGTGCCTGTTTCTTGTAAAGCATCTGACTGTGTCCCCTGTTTCCCATTCTTGTATTTTTTCTAGTCAATAGTTTATCTGCATTGAATTCATATTTTCCAGAGAGCAATTTATAGCACTCAATCATGTCCCCACGTATTCTTCTATAGGCCAAACTTGGCAATTTCAGAGCTTTCAACCTTTCTTCATAACTCTGATCATACAGTCCTGGAACAAGTTTAGTAGCTCGCCTTTGTACATTTTCTATCATTTCAATGTGTTTCTTTTTATATGGTGCCCACACTTGATTAGCATATTCAATATGAGGCCTCACAAGCGCTTTAAACAATATAACCAATGAACTTCGATCGGTGTATTCAAAACATCTGCGGATTAAACCGAGTATTTTGTTGGCTTTGTTTACTTTCTCTTTGATGTGTTCTTCGAAATTTAGCCTATTGTCTATTGCAACACCAATGTCTTTTTCCAAGTTCGTATAATCCATGGGTTGTAGACAATCATTCAGAGTATATTGAAAGCAATTTTTAGTGTTCTGTTTAGTACCTATACACATAATCTTGCATTTTTCTGGATGGAATTTTAACTGCCATTTTTCAGACCAATCATACATGCAATGAATATCTTCCTGTAGTTTCTGACAATCTTCATAGTCTCTGATTTCACGAAATAATTTGGTATCGTCAGCATATAAAAAAGTTTCACTGTCATTCTTCATAGACTCAGGGAGGTCGTTTATATATACAACAAACAAAAGAGGACCCAAAACGGATCCTTGAGGGATACCACTGGTCACATCCATCACTGCAGAGCTCTCTACCACTATCTGTTTTCTGTCTGAGAGAAATGCCTTGATCCAATTGATGTATACTGAACCCAATCCATACATTTTTTACTTATGTATTAACAGGTGGTGACTCACTTTGTCAAACGCCTTCATAAAATCACAATATGCAGTGTGTAAACTGTGTTTCTCGCTTTATTGCAGATCATAATATTGTTAATAACTTCAATAATATAAATCGCACAAGTTTGAAATTTTGCACAGTGAAAGAGTGCTCCTAAGTAGGTAAGATACCAAAATATTTTGCAAATCTATACTATATTTCTAAAGTTATAGACATTTATGTATTTGTTAGCCATTTTTACTGTTTCTCGCTTTATTGCAGGTACTTACAGGTAATGTATTTTTTATTAAATTAAGTCAAAGTTATGAAAATATCAAAGTGTTCTGCAGTATTATGAATGTTATTTAGTCATCGATGATTGGCTGGTGTGCGAATCCTGAAACTGGTGCTTCCGTAATTTGTTCTTTGTGAAATAATAGATCGGCTATGCTCGGTGGTGTTTTGAGTTTTGTGGGAGGACTTAATTCTTTTTAGGAATATAATTTGCTACCCTCTCTTTGGTGTACTTAGTTAGGAGAAACTTACAGGGGAGGACTAATAATAATGTTTAGGTTTTAAAAATAAGTTAAACTTTCTGGAAACACGATCGAAGGTAGTAGTCGAATGAAGTGATGTGTTTCAATGCGTTTCATGCATTATTTTTATTGTTTACTCGAACTGATTTGGGAGGGGAAAAATCAACTCTATTTTATATATATAGATAGAATATATGTATATATATATATATATATATATACATATATATACATACAAATATATATATACATATATATTCCCTTATTTTGTCTTTTAGTCCTCACATTCCATGAGCGATGTTTCTGACAAAAGGGGAAGAATTGCTGTTTTCTGGGTCAGAATCTATCCACCATATAACACTTATCGTTGGCTAGTTTTTGACCTTGAAGTAGCATTTTTTTACGTCCTTACATCAAGTGGCTTTATGCCTTGTCTGGAGCGATTTCCATTAAAAAAATACACACAAACACACACACACATATATATATATATATATATATATATATATACATATATGTAGGTATTGATAATTTAATAATTTAATATTTATTTATAAATATTATATATATATATATATATATATATATATATATATATATATATATATATATATATGATAGTTTTTTCATTTCACGAAAGCTTACCTTTTGTAGAGCATCTAATACATTATCTGGGAAATGGTCATTGATCATAGTTGGGGATACTAATACTTGTTCAAAATTACTGTTTTCTGCAACGATAGCCTGGTAAACTGGTGCACTTGGTTTGCATTTTGACCTGCAAATCAAAAATAAATCTGTATAATAATATGCTAATTCACGTTTGCACATACCACCTTCCACCTCATTTTAAAAAATGAGATCGTCCAATCGTCATAGATGAATGAAAAAAAAATGAAAACTAATTGTTTTCACTACAGTAAAAAAAATCTGACTTTATCAATTTTAAAATTATTTGTTCCTAAATCAAATTCTGTTATTTTGTCGATTTAACCGATTTAAAAAAACCTGTTTGCATTTTTATTTTATCTTAATGTAATTTTAATTCATATCTAATTGTTACAATTTTAAATAAACAAATAAATAAATAAATAAAGTAGAATTCATTTTGTTTTTTTAAATATTTAGCTGAAAATTATTTTTAAAAGAGACTATTTATTTTTAAAATATTTCAGTTGTTACAATAAATCATTTAAAACGTTACAAAGTTTATTTCATTTCTTAAAAATATTTAGCTGAGAATTACTTTTAAAAGAGACTATTTATTTAAAAAATATTCCAATTGTTACAATGAATAAATTAAAACGTTACAAGTTTTATTGCATTTGTTAAAATTTTTTTAGCTGAGAATTATTTTTGAAAAAGAATATTTATTTTTTAAATATTTAAATTGTTTCAATAAATTATTTAAAACGTTACAATGTTCATTTTATTTATTAAAAAATATAAAACTGAAAATTATTTTAAAAAAAGACTATTTATTTGTAAAATATTTCAATTATTTCAATGAATAAATTAAAACGTTACACAGTTTATTTCATTTATTATTTTTAGCTGAGAATTATTTTTAAAAGACACTATTTATTTTTAAAACATTTAAATTGTTACAATAAATTATTTAAAACGTTACAAGGTTCATTTTATTTATTAAAAATATTTAGTGTAGAATTATTTTTGAAAAAAACTATTTATTTTTAAAATATTTAAATTGTTACAATAAATTATTTAAAACGTTACAAGGTTCATTTTATTCATAAAAAGATATTTAGCTTAGAATTATTTTTAAAATTGACTATTCATTTTTAAAATATTTAAATTGTTACAATGAATAAATTAAAACGTTACAAAGTTCATTTTATTTATTAAAAAATATTTAGCTGAGAATTGCTTTTAAAAGAGACTATTGTAAAAATATTCTAATTGTTACAATGAATCAATTAAAACGTTACAGGGTTTATTTTATTTGTTAAAAAATATTTAGCTAAAGATTATTTTTAAAAGAGACTATTTATTTTTTAAATATTTAAATTGTTACAATGAATAATGTTACAAGGTTTATTTCGTTTATTAAAAAGATATTTAGCTGAGATTTATTTTTAAACGAGACTATTTATTTTAAAAATATTTAAATGTCATGTTAGTGCGTACGTTATCACCGTACACTTCAATTTTTAAAAGACGGAGAAGCAATGTAAAAAAAGTAATCTGATGTCGCTATTGTGAAACTTAAACAAAAATACACAGATCAGTTAGGTTTGAAGGACCCCAGAAATAAGCAAATATGAAAACGAGAATTTAGGACGCTGAAAGCGTACACATCTCGAAAAATAGAATCTTCTGTATTGATAAATAAGGACACGATCTCTGCAATGTTTCGTTTTTTATTAAAACGCTGTG
>OY744527.1:35013677-35028677 GCA_963556195.1 Sepiola atlantica | reverse complement strand
ATAACAATAATAATAATAATAATAATAATAATAATAATAATACTAGGCCTGGTGTTGCCACAAATACCAAACCATGATAAATGTCTATAAATACAAATAAACGTCGTGGGACTCAGAAGAAAGATCTGAGTGTCATGATGGGCAGGTGCTCCCTCGATGACCAACATGGGGGACCTGGTCTGCATCGTGCGAATGTTGGCTCCTTTAATTTCAGGAACAAGACCACGGACAAAAAACAGGTAGGTAACTCATCAAATTCCAAATATGATAAGGACACTGACCAAACACAAGAATTCAAGAATGAAAATAACAGACCAAAAAGTCATAGAAAGAAATGGACCACAAAAGAGAACAGACTGGTAATGGAATGCTACTACAAAAGCCGCTACCCCACAGAAAGAGGATATCGGAAACGAATGAAAGATCTATGGGACATTCCTACTGACTACCATACAACGGCACAAAGGATAGCAGATCAAGCAAGACAGATACTCAAGAGAGGATGGTTCTCGGAGATGGAATTAACGGAAATTAAACAAAAGATAAATGGCGTGACAGCTCAAGACACACCACTTGACGAAACCTCCCAGGAAGAAGACGGGAAAAAAATAAGCACAGAAACTATAGAACTATCTGAAGAAGAAGCAAGAGAAGTGGAAAACATCAAACGATTAATGTCCGAGAACAAAACAAAACTTCCATCCCTTAGGTACGAAGACTGGAAGAAGTTAAAAGTTGAAACAGAGAAAGTAAACAGAGTACTCACGTACATCCCAACAGACACTATCACAGATCTAAACAACTTGATATATGCGGGGGCAAAATCAATAAGTATGAAACTAAAAAGGGAAAAGAAGACTGACCAAAAGAATGGACAGACGAAATTTGGATGGGAGATCAGACTTGAAACCCAGATTACCAAACTTCAAAAGGAAGCTAAAACCGTAAATAGGATGAAGGAGAACAGTAAACGATGGAAGAGCAGAAATCTGAATCGCAAGGAAAGACTAAATAAGAAACATGAAGAACTAAAATAAAAGATAGCAGAAAAAGAAGGAAGATTGAGACGATACAGATACAAATCAGAACAGTACAAACAGAATAGGACCTTTGAAAACAATGAAAGCCAGTTTTACAAAAACGTAAACGGAGAAAGAACAACAACAGAACAACCAGACCCGACACAAACAAAACATTTCTGGAGCAAGATGTGGGAAAATGCTGAAGATCACAACAAAAATGCTAAATGGCTGAAAGACATGAAAGATAAACTTCTAGAAATTGAAGAAGGAACGGAAACAGAAATTAATGAAGAAACTATTAAGACAACACTAAAGAAAATGGCAAACTGGAAAGCACCAGGTCACGATGGAATACATGCGTACTGGTTCAAAAAATTCACGACCCTACATGAAAGGCTAGCACAGAAACTGAGAGTATGTATCCATAAAACAGACGTACCAGAGTGGATGACCAAAGGAAGGACAACGCTCATACAAAAAGACGCCAAGAAGGGAATGATCCCAAGCAATTACAGACCAATAACCTGTTTACCGACAATGTGGAAAATCCTAACGGCACAACTTAGAGAGCAAATTTACCATTCCCTGAACAGTCGTGGACTACTTTCCGAGAGAACAAAAAGGATGTCAGAAAGGGAAAAGAGGGACGCATCATCTGTTATCCTGAAAGAAGTTAAAAGCAAGAAAAAGAACATATCTATGGCATGGATTTACTACAAGAAAGCGTATGACAGAATCCCTCAAGCATGGATAATTGAATGTTTACAAATGTACAAGATACCCAACAGGATTATTAATTTCATCAAGAAAGTAATGGAAACATGGAGATTAGAACTGACAGCTGGAGGACAATACTTGACGGAGATAAAAATACAGAGAGCATTTTCCAAGGAGACTCCCTATCACCACTACTGTTTATCATAGCCATGATACCACTCAACTACATACTCAGGAAATGTGATGCCGGATACAAGTTCACAGGTAGAGAACAACGAATAAACCATCTCATGTATATGGACGACCTGAAGCTATTTGCAAAAAGGAACTGGAAAAGCTGATAAATATGACCAGAATCTTCAGTCAGGACATTCAAATGGAATTCGGAATGGAAAAGTGTGCATTGTTAGAGATTAAAAAGGGAAAGTTGAAGACGACTGAGGGAATGGAACTGCCCAACCAAGAGCAGATGAGGGCGCTGGATGAACAAGAGAGCTATAAATATTTGGGAGTTTTGGAAGCAGACACAATCAAATCAACAGAAATGAAAGAGAAGATTGGAAAAGAATACCTGAGAAGAACAAGAAAGCTCTTAGAAACAAAATTATGTAGCAGAAACCTAATCAAAGGAATAAATACCTGGGCAGTATCACTAATAAGATACTCTGGACCATTCATAAACTGGACTAAAGAAGAACTCAGGCACCTTGACCAGAAGACTAGAAAATTAATGACTATGCACAATGCACTACATCCAAAAGACGATACAGACAGACTCTACGTGAAGAGAAACGAAGGGGGAAGAGGACTGGTGAGTATAGAAGACTGTGTGGACGACACTAAAAAAGAGCTGGAGAAATACATAAACCAGAACACAGAAAGGCTGATCACCGCAGCAAGAGATACCGTCCCAACGAACAACGCAGGAAACATCGAAACTGGACACAAACAGACAAGAAAAGAAAAATGGGAAGAAAAACAACTACATGGACGCTTCATAAGACTCACAAGAGAAGAAACCAACGCAAATAGCTGGAAATAGCTAAGAAAAGGAAACTTGAACAGAGAAACGGAATCTTTACTGATGGCTGCACAGAACAATGTGATTAGGACAAACTACATTAAAGCTAAAATAGATAAAACCAAGGAAAACAATAAATGCAGACTGTGTGGGAAAAGAGACGAAACAGTAAATCATAAAATAAGTGAATGTAGCAAACTTGCTCAAGAAGAATACAAGAACAGACATGATTGTGTTGGGAAAGTAATACACAGGGAACTGTGCAAACAATTGAATTTCGAATATGCAGACAAATGGTACAAACATAAACCAGAAACAGTACTGGAAAACGAAAAACACAAAATCCTCTGGGATATGGATATACAAACAGATCAACTCATACAAGCAAGGAGACCTGATGTTATAATAGACAAAAAGGAAAAATCTTGTAAAATCGTAGACTTCGCCGTTCCAGCAAACCACAGAGTGAAGATCAAAGACACGGAAAAACGAAGTAAATACACAGAACTAGCCAGAGAACTGAAAGGAATATGGAGCATGAAGAAAGTTAGTATAATACCAATAATCGTAGGAGCACTAGGAACAATCCCCAAAAAACCTGGAGAAAAGACTGGGAGAAATTGGAATCAAAGGGACTATCGAAACCATACAAAGGACGGCAATGATCAAAACAGCTGCAATCTTAAGGAAAATCCTTGAATGCGGAAACTAACACACATAAGCTACAAAGGAATATACAACGCAGAAAACAAAACCACACGAAGAACACCACAACAAGAGCCAAGGAACAGAAACTGCAAGAAACAGCACTTCATAATCCCCCCCCCCCCAATAAATTACACCGGCCTCAGCTATCACTTCACAAAAATGAACCAAAGAAACAGAAATTACAAGAAACACTATAAGCTCCTTCCTCTACCCCCCAAAAAAAATAAATTAAAAAGAATTAAATATTATTATTTTTTTTTTGAATAAGGAAAGAGAAAAGGAAAAAAAATAAGGAATTGAAAGGAAAAAATTTAAAATTAAAAAAAAAAAAAAACTTTAAAAAAAAAAAAAAATTAATTTAAAGAAATATTATTTTATTTATTTATTTATTTTTTTAACTGGTGCCGGCCTAGGCTGACACCAGACAACATATTTGTAGAGGGTCGAGGAGGATGAGAAGACCGAGGAGGGACAGCACAAACCAGACCTCCACTGGAAAAGGGCAGAGAATGCTGAGACCTTGGGGAGGCTTATTGCCACCCAAATCCCAGACAAGACCAATTGTCCTTACCAGCAAGAAATCAATGGTAAGAGGCTGTTGCGATACCACATCGTTATAGAAAAGAGGTGAAGAATACTGGAAGTCTGGGGAGACTTGTTGTCACTCAGACTCCAGGAAATACTACTGGTTATTGTCGGTGAGCAATCACTGACGATGATCTGTGTGAGAACTCCTAGTGAGTACAAATAGTAACAATAATAATCACATAAAGAGCATCACAAGAACTCAAGGAACAGAAACTGCAAGAAATTTCATAAACTACCCCCTCCCCCCCCCCCCTCCAAAAAATAGTTACGGCACCAGACCCGGCTGATACCACACAAAACAGTCGTGAAGGGTCAAGGAGGATGGAAAGACCGAGGAGGGATAACACTAACCAGACCTCCGCTGGAAGAGTTCATCCAAATCCCAGAGGAGACCAATGGTCGTTGCCAACGAGAAATCGATGGTAAGTGTCTGTTGTGATAACGCAAATTCATTTGCAGTAGTTATCGAGAGAGGTGGAGAGTGCTGGAAATCTTAGGAGACTTGTTGTCACTCAGACTCCAGGGAACACCACTGGTGATTATCAGTGAGCAATCACTGATGACGGCCTGTGTGAGAACTCCTAGTGAGTAAACATAAAAATAATAATAATATTCGGCTTGCTGTCAGTTTTACACGCTGGCATGTGTTGGACGACTTTAAGAAATTGACTTTCAAATTAACCTATCTCTGACCAGGTCTTTATTTATCCATCTTTCTCTCAAGTTCATCCTTATCACTTCCTCCCATGTTTTCCTTGGGACCTTAATTTGAAGAAAATACTTTTCTAGCCCATCAGAAAAAAAACAAACTCAGATATGTTTTTATCAACAGACTGTTTGGAGCCAGTAAGCCTGTATATAAGCCATGTCAATTTGACTCAGAAGTACAAAGATCCAACTGGGTTTGCATCATGAAGAACCCTACCAGCCGCACAAGGTCAACTTTACTGTCCAAGCCATCAGCAGCAGCAGCAGACCCCTACCCTAAAGCCCAACCCTTTCTTACCATGGTAGGATTGGTGACAAACGTGGTATTGCCAAAGCTACTCGGCTAACAGGGCTCTATTGAAAATCCAGGAACCAACATCAGGATCTGTCGTCCTCTGGTCGTCTTTGCCTCTGTGTGTGACAAGCAAGGACAAGTGTGGAACTTCAAATCCATGGAGTGAAGAAAACATTGATGCAGCTGCGCATGTGCAACCATCATTCCTTTGTGTGTTATGAGCCAAACCTTCTCTGACATTGGATTTGAAGATGACTATGTTGTAGCTCTCAGGGAGGTAATCTTGTAGTAACGTGTTTCACAGATGGAAAGTTCTTGGAAAGAAACTCTGTTCATGGAAATTCCGTTTGATGTTAGGAATATTCTTTGCAGTTGTGAACCAATGTGAACAAACATCTAGATGAACAGCTCCCAATTTAGGATGATCTCCTAAACTTTCACCCTAATTCTTAGTAGCCGCTTACGGTTACAGTGACAACTTGCCTTGTTTGGTTTGAACTCAGTAAAAAAAAAAAGAAGACGAGTTCTTGCTGTGAATGTCTTACAAGATATATTTTCTTTCATTTTGATTATATTGGCTTTTGAAAGACCTATTTTCTTTATTAAACATTTTGCTAAGGAAATTCTTCATGGAATATTGTTGCCACATTTGGGCTGGTGCATCATCCACTAGTCTCTCCCTCTTAGACAAGATCCAAAAAAGAGTCGCCAACTTAATAGGCCCCTCACTATCCACCAAGCTCCAGCCCCTGTCCCATCGCCGCAATGTTGCTTGTTTTACAAGTACTTAAATGGATTGTGCTCCGATGAACTTGCTGCTCTGGTGCACCCTCGGCGTAAATACACTCTACCAACCCGACAATCAGCTAAATCCCATCAATTCACCGTGGAGGTCGCCAGATGCCAAAGAGCCTTCTACTTAAATAACTTCTTTCATTGTGCTGCCGGCCTCTGGAACTCCCTCTCTGCTCCCTGTTTCCCCAACTGTACCGACATGCAGAGGTTTAAAATTTATGTAAACAAACATATTGCTGCACAGCTCCCAACTTAGGATGACACCCAAAACCTACACCCTAGTTCTCAGTGGCCCCTTACGTCTACAGTGGCGGTTTGCCTTATTTGGGGTGAAATATCTTTAAAAAATGAATAAATAAAGTCATCAAGTAATCACTAATTTCATAGATGAGAGCAATTTATTGGACATTCAAAAACGATAAACAGTTACCTTTGGTTTTTCATTCATCTTGATGACATTAATCAAATCAGAACGTAGAAGTTCGAGTTGAGAAAGGCCAATTCTGAAATGACAGCAAAAATAATTTTTATTCTTTAAAATGAAAAAAAAAGAAAAAGATGAACATAAATACATTTTGCACTTTATTAAATTTAAAATACAAATTTTGTGGAATGATTGGCTCTGCAACACGCGACTTCCTCGGCAGCCTTGGTCTATTAATGATGTGCAACACCAAAGACAATAGCGCTTTGTCTTGGCTTTATAAGTGCCTCTCTATCGCCATTATTCGTGGAAACGCCTTGAGTCTGCTCTCGGCCTGCCAAGCCAGCCGGACATTCGAAGAAAACTATGGACTGTGATACAAGTATATATAAGGAATCAGGATTTCTCGATATTGTGTAAAAACAATTAACAAAGATTTATTTTTTTTAGAGCTTACAAATGGTACTCATTTACTGAACAATAGACTTGCAGCTGATTTAAGACTTTTGCCCGACCAACTCAAAAAATTAAGTGATTGACTTATTTTGCACAAATTTTGAAATAAACGTTTGTCGATTATTAATCAATACAAAACAAATAGAAAACAAAAATCACACGAGTTTTTTTTGTTTGTTTGTAATATTGAAAAAAATTACAGTAATTAAAAGGAAAATTATTCAAATGTTGAATTCAAGTTTGTTCAAGGCTAACATGTATATGTATATATATATATATATATAGTTTTCCTACTAAATTACAAAAGAAATTATATAGGAGTGTGAAATATATGTTTTAGCATATACCTTCTATACTTCCAATTGAAAGCTCGATGATTGTTAACTTGTAACAATAGAGCATATATAAGTAAACAAGATTTTGTTACATTCCAAAGACCAAGATTTTATTTATCTCGTGAAACATTTTCAAAACAGTCAATTTTGATGCAATTATTTTACGAATTTGTTTCATTCATAGAGTATTGATTTACTCCTCTCCAGGAGTTAGGCACAAGGCCAGTTTTTATCTTACTCCCACAAGTAAGATGTGACCCAAGGTCGGGAAAGTGGAGTTTGAAAAGCCAGCGCCCGAGAGGTGAGTACTCTGGCCATTAAAAATTGCCTGGGCAGCCTCGTCGGCATTCCCCGGTAGGGGCGCCTCAGGCAGAAAGCAATAAACTTACTCCTCCCCAAAGAGGGGAGGCGAAGCCTGGGAGGGTGGGCCTCCTAGAACTGCACAGGACAATCCCATAGACCGGCGTAAATCAAGCCCCGAAGGACAAGACAATACAAGTCTATGGGGTGCCTAGCAAAAGTGCCAGGTAAAAAACTAACATTAGTCAATATTGGATCTGTCTTCCAGAAAGAACAACAAGTTCTCAGTTTGAAAAATTATACATTGCGGTGTGACATGAGAAAGAAAGGTCCAAAAACCAAAAATAAGCTATATTTTCACCAACATAAGATTTTGTGAAAGGTTTTGTCGGTATTTTGAATTTTAGATGAATTTGAAATATTATTAGATGAAGAACAGGAAGTGAGAGTTAACAGCGGTTTTGATTGGTTTGGCAAGATCAGGTGTTAGGAAAATGGAAATGTTTTTAATCTTTTTCTTTTCGTTTTTTTTCTTTTTACTTTCACTCAACACAAACAAGGCAATTGCCACTGAGCCGTAAGGGCTACTTTGAATTAGGGGCCATACATACAGGGGCACCCTAAGTGGGGAGTTGTGAAGTGAGATTTTTTTTCATATTACATTTAAACTTTTGCATGTTGGTACAGTCAGGGAAACAAGGACAGGGAGGGAATTCCAAAGACTATCAGTTTCAGGAAATAAGCTATTAGAGTAGAAAACCCTCCGGCATCTAGGTACCTCTACAGTGAAGGGGTGGGATTTTGCTGGAGCTTGGTAGACGGTTAGGACTTTTTTTGGACCTTGTGTAAGAGGGAGAGGCTATTAGTTGGTGCACAACAATATTTCATGCACGGGCGAATAGTGGCTTCGTAGAGATTTGAAATTTTTGTCTTGTATAAAATAACCGAAAAAAGTAATAAATCAAACATATTTTTCTGTTGCTTCAAAAATGTTCCTAGGCGGATGAAACATTTTTTGAATGAACTTGGATCGAAATACATATTTTGTATATTAGTAAAATAACCGAAAAAAGTAATAAATCAAACATATTTTTCTGTTGCTTCAAAAATGTTCCTAGGCGGATGAAACATTTTTTGAACGAACTTGGATCGAAATACATATTTTTGGTTTTTAAGAATGAAAAGCAATGATCAAAAACTGACGAACCAGAATTAAACATTGATTTTGCAGAAAGAAAGTTTTTAATCACAAAGATTCGAGAAAAAACTTGCTTTACTTTCTTATATAATAATTTAATTTGGGTTTGTGCTGACTGACACCGGCAACTCAAAAGTATGTCTCCACCCTAACAGCTTTCTTAGCTGAAATAAGTATTTAAAAATAAACTGAAATGAAAAAAAAAACATATTCGTGCCAATGGCATAGTGGGGAAAACTAACAAAAAAAATAAGCTAGCCAGAATTAAATAGAGCTATGTCAGACGGATTGCTATTTTGGTCTTACCTTGAAAATCCAACTGACTTAATTTTATAGAGTAGAAGAATAACAGAGAAGTGAAGTAATAAATCAAGACATATTTTTTTTGAAACTGGAAAAGAAATTATTTTATTGATACTTTCAAGATGAAAATATCTGAATGTGCAATATTTTAGAGAACAAAAATCCGAGTAATAAAAAGTAAAAAAAAAAGTGATTTGATTTCATGAAAGAAAAGAAAAAAAATAGTCACCTTCAGAGTATTTATAAAGAAATAAAGAAAAAAGAAAATATCCTGCCACATCTGGTGTATTAAATACAATTCTTTAGAGAAAATCTGTTACAAAAACGAGACTTTAGTCATGCATAATGAGGCTGACGAAAAGGTTAATTTGATTGGGAATATATTTATTTTATAAGACATATTTGTAAATGTTGGATGATGGTGAATATAACACACATATTCCAATAACCATGTTTTTATTTTATTATTTTTATTTTTTCACATTTCCAAAAAACATAACATTTCTGTGAGATATATTTTTTACGGTCCGTTTCATTGGTCTTGTGCCAAACAACATTTTTATGTTAATATCGTCTCTGCAACATTCACAAAGAGTAAAAAGTTCTTGGATTAAAGTGTCTTGAAAAAACCTACACTATACAGTGGTTCATTTTTGGGTGAAACCAAACAAAAAACAAATGAAATGTTATATTTTTTGGAAATGTGAAAAAATAAAAATAATAAAAT
Organism: Sepiola atlantica; assembly: GCA_963556195.1. Taxonomy (NCBI): domain Eukaryota; kingdom Metazoa; phylum Mollusca; class Cephalopoda; order Sepiida; family Sepiolidae; genus Sepiola; species Sepiola atlantica. Next base: position 35,019,080 of record OY744527.1, on the reverse strand, counting down.
AAAAACATGCTTATTGGAATATAATGTGAACCTGACTTATATTTGCTCTGTTGTCACTAATTGACAATCATCGAGCTGAATCTTTTAAGGAGACTGCAAAGTAAAAGGGCACTGATAGTATATGCTAATACATATATTCTTATTAATAATTATATATATATATATATATATATATATATATATATATATATATATATGTCTGTGTGTGTGTGTGATTGCCATCCCTTCATTTAGTTGCTGTGCAACCGTGCACACGTAGGTGGCTCTTTAAACCAGCTTCAGTCTTACATGGACGTTCACATATGTGACATAGAAACCTTTTATCTAGTAAGGGTTCATGAATCCCAGAATGTCTTGTCAGGCCACTTTTAGATTCGCAGATTAGACCACAATGCTGATATAGCATCCTCATAAAACTGTTGATTCTGTCTTTGGTTGTGTGATTTAAGATGATTTACAAGTCCAGCTTTTGACAGAAGAAACTTATCACATATAGTGCACTTCAGTTCCTGCTGTATATTCTCTGACACTTACAAACGATATCATTTCGGGTGTTCTACCCTCATCAGTGCAGGAGTAGCGGTTGCAGCCGTTGTATGAGATCGAACGAAGTTCGTAGATTCAGAGTAGCATCACGAAGCTTACGTCAATGCCCACACAACCACGAGAAATCACCACAGACAGTAATTGAAATTAACATACACTTATCCGAGAGGCGGGGCAAGCATGTTGTTGTCGAAAGTGTTCGACGCTTGAGCGGAACTTTGCATAATCGCTGGTGACAACAATCTCGTAACTCCAAAGAGTGATCTACTATTAAGACTGTTAAATCTTAAAGGGGCATAAACTGCAGATATTTTTAAATATTAAAGTGTGTTCATACCTGTAAACGTTATCGTTTCGGGTTTACTAATAATAAATGATATCAAATTATTTTCATCTTCATCCTTCATCGCAGTTTCACGGCATACCCCAAATATATATTTTATATATTTTATACAGCCTTGGTTAGAACCACTGCATCTTGGCTGTTATGGTTTGAGATTTAGTGCCACACCAGGAGGGAAGCTGGTTCAACCCAACTTAGGTGAATGTGGCATTCACTTTAGCACTTCAGTCAACCAACTTTTTTTCTTTTGACCGCAACGTATCTCTGGACGGCGCACGTTATAGACAGCTATGTTGTTGACATGTTGACAACAGCTCAATTAATTGTGACGTCTGCTCTTCACAGCAGTTGTTTTCATGGTGGTGGTGGTGGTGGTGGTGTCAAATTGATTTCTTTTTTCTTCTTCGACGGTTGTAATAAAGCAAACACACCGTGGGGATTGAAGAACAAATCAGCTACGCTACAAAAGAACAGGATGGAAACTCCAGGACTTTAAATGTTATTCCGTACTCGGTAAGCAAATTATTTTGAAAAAAAATCAGCTCGATAGTTTCGGATCAAATGCTAATTCTCCTGGGCTATAATACTCTTATGAGAGAAACAAAAAGATTACTGGAAATTTCTATTGAATCAGTTGTTTTTCTATCGATAAAATCATTAATTCAGTAACAAAGAACTAAATAGCAACAAAAACACAAGAGAGAAAAAAAATCTCAGGTAACAGCTGTTCGGAACAAAAATATAGGTGAGAAAAAAAAAAATGTTTACAATGTAAATCTCATTTTATATCAGGGTGTTATTTTTTTTTTATAATAACTAGAAAAATACTCGTCCTTAGACGGTAAAATTTATTCCCCGAACAGAAACGTTTTGCACCACGATCTTTAAAAAAAAATCGTCTGATTTTCTCCTCTTTCATTCTGTATATGTTTTCTCTTTCTCAACCCTATATATGAAGAGTTCGAATGCAAAACGCGATAAACGCCATTTTCAAAATCACGAATCTGTCCCTACAAAAAATGTTGCATTTCGACGCTTGACAACAGCCCAAAACTATGTGCTAAATAACATGATACCGAAGTCATTTCTCTTTGATTTCAATTGAAATCAGCTTTCATTCACAGTTTAGATTTAATATATTTGTGTTTTTATTGTTTAAGGTTTCAATTTAAACGATTTGGATTTATCGCATTTCGCGTTCGAACTCTTCATATATTCCCTTTTCTTTAGCTCGCTCTTATTTTACCTAATTCATATTGTAATCCGCTGTTTCCAAGTTAATAACAGCATTTTCTCAGCTTTGACATGTTCAAAGAAGATATAAATTTTATCAAAATTTCATATAGAACTGAATGGACACTATTTCACATAAAAATGTTCCAGCAATCTAAATGAATAAATGCGAAAGTTTTTTTCCATCTATCCTAACTATATTAACATCAAAACAGGCTGTGTTTACTTAATTCAATTATACGATATTAGACTTTTTAATACCGTATATATAGTAGACTGAAAATACCCACAAACACTGCTTAGTCTTGTTATATATATATATATATATATATATATATATATATATATATATATATATATATATATATATATAAAATACAACCACCTAAAATTAACAACATCACATATGAAACCAGTGATGACATTTTAAAATGCTTAACATAATGCTGAATTTAAATCGCCAACGACTTCCTGGAACAATGCGAAAAACGTTCTCTGGAGAAAGACGGTGGAGAAATCTCCACCGTCTTTCTCCAGTTTTTTTGTTCATTTGCTTTTGACACGTGAGGATGATTTGACGAAAATCGAAAACGTTCGTGAAACCTGTGAAAGCTATGGAACATTTATTAATTTTTTTTAAATTTAAATACAAAAAAGACCATCAGAAAAATTGAAAAAATAAAAAAAGGTATGTCTGCAGGTAATAAATAATTAATATTTATTTATAAATATTATTATTATATATATATATATATATATATATATATTAATTAATTTTTACGTACATAAAATTAATTAATAAATATATATATATAAATAAAAATAATGACTTGCCTTATTAAAGGCGAATTAATGCAATATTCTGCATGGCTAAGATCAAAGTGTAGTATCTGTTCCGATGGATACTGCACCCCATAGACTGGTATTGTCTTGGCCTTCAGGGCTTGATTTACGCCGGTCTATGGGTCAGTCCTGTGCAGTTCTAGGAGGTCCATCCTTCCAGGCTTCGCCTCCCCTCTTTGGGGAGGAGTAAGTTTATTGCTTACTGTCTGAGGCGCCCCTACCGGGGAATGCCGACGAAGCTGCCCAGGCAATTTTTAATGGCCAGAGTGCTCACCTCTCGGGCGCTGGCTTTTCAAACCCCACTTTCCCAACCCGACCTTGAGTCACATCTTACTTGTGGGAGTAAGATAAAACTGGCCTTGTGCCTAACTCCTGGAGACGAGTAAATAAATACTCTTTACCGCTTACGGCGTGGAAAAATAAAAAAACAACGCTGTTTCTATCGCCATATATATATATATATATATATATATATATATATATATATATATATATATATATATATATATATATATATGTATTTGCTCTTTCCAATAACGGTTATTTCTATCTTCTTTCTTAAATCATACTCTATAGATTTTGCAGTTTTAATATTTGTAACCGACCGCCAACTTTTTATAGCTCTATTCTCAGCTATATCTTTTTCTCATCTCATTTATCACTAATTAAGTTCAATTTATTTTATTTATTTAATTGTAAGCTAATTCTTTCTAATTATCCTAACTGCAACACTGACCCCTGTATATTGATCTCCCTAGCCGCGTGAGACTAATAACCTCCCCCTAAATATTAGTGATATTCTGCAATACTCTTATCTGTCCTTTTTCTCATAGGTTCCTTCCCTATTGAGATAATATTTCTTTTATTATTTTTCATTCGACAATATTTTTATTTTTCCTATTTTTAACTTTAACTTTTTACAATTATATTCTCATTTTTAATTGGCCTTTAGTTTTTAGTTTCTTTCATCTAACCTCTAAACCCAGCATTATTTCTTGGCCAATACCAACATTAATTCATTAATATTAATTACCATCACCCTCTTCATACAACCTTTGTAGCCTCCAATAACTTTTTGTATCTCAGTCACTTGTCTATTTCCCCCCTCCCACCACCCACTTTATTGCCCTACTTAATCACTTCCTGCTTTAAAATCTATTTTTACATCTGAAGCTGGTGTGTATCTCGGCAGTTCCCCACCCAACCTTTTTTGTACATCACCAGTCTACTCCTTCTCACCACTCCTACTTTTCTACCCCCTTCTTTAAAAGCAACCTGTTGAATTTGAATTTTTATAATGGCTCACTTAACTTTTCAGTTTTTGCCTTTTACTAGCACATCACCTGGATTGAAACTACCTTTTATTATCTCACTTTGAATTAAACTCCATAAAAACTATATCTGGAAAACCCATGGAAGTCTCTAAAATGGCTTTTAATACACAACTTACAACCTAAACTTTTACATTGCAACCTTTTCCAACTGGATTATTTTGGCTTTTTAATGGTTTGGCATCTCCAAAAATTCTACAGATTTTACAATTATTTGAGGCCAATCTTTCCTTGGTTTACCGTTTTTGATACAATTTTCATGACACCTTGAATAATGAACTTTATCCTTTACGTCTACAGTGGCAACTTGCCTTGTTTGGGGTAAACAAAGTTTTTTAATAAAATGTTTGTGAATTATGTGTTATTGGCCACAAAAAATTGAAATTCCAATCGCTTTCATCAATTATATATTATATCCGGCTCAATAACCCTTTTACTAATAGAAGCTTACAAATGAACAATTTTACTACTACTCCGGGTCATAGTAGACCTAGGAACAATGACAACCAACCAGTGACTTCACACTCCCATAAGTAGGTAAAACAAATGATAATAAAATCAACCACCCTGATGTTTGGAAGTTGAAGCACAGCTTTACTATAAAAACAATCCTAAGATATAAATCTATGTATTTAGTCCGATTATTTGGAAGGAAACACAAGCGTTTCTGTGTAGCTTCCTTGTTATATGTACATTTTAATACTATTACTCTACTCGTGTATTGAACACTGTTGAAGTAAATACTGAAGCAAAAACATTATATATAATATACTATTATATGATATAAGTGTATATATATATATATATATATATATATATATATATATATATATATATATATATATATAAAAAAATAATGTAGGGAGGGCCTGTGGACGAGTGGTTATAGCACTTGTCTTTGGGCTGGACAACCCGGGTTTGATCCTACTCACGGCATGCGAATTTTCGGGTCTGAAAACTCCCTCTGTCTACCCAGCAGTAAATGGGTACCTGACTAAAACTCAGGGAAGGTTCAAGGCAGCAGGGAGAGGGATGGGCTCCGCCTTCCATATGCTTCCATATGCTTCCATATGCTGTGCCCTAGACACGGTGATTCTTAACAAATCA
>OY744527.1:34961177-35006177 GCA_963556195.1 Sepiola atlantica | reverse complement strand
GAATTAGGGTGTAGGTTTTGGGTGTCATCCTAAGTTGAGAGCTGTGTAGCGAGATGTCTGTTTACATTAGTTTTAAACCTCTGCATGTCGGTACAGTCGGGGAAACAAGGAGCAGGGAGAGTGTTCCAGAGGCCGGCAGCACGAGGAAAGAAGCATCTGGGGACCTCCACAGTGAATGGTTTAGAGCCAAAAGACGAACTCGGCTAGAGAAACCCATCTTATTTCATAAAAATGTGTTCATTGATTAATTAATTGACCCATCTTTTTGTGGGTGCCGTGCTGACTTTTGATTGCAGCTGATTTAACCTGAGAGAATGGCAATGATACACATGAACAGCAAGACGTCGATTGGGGGAGCCAGGTATAATTTTGAGTTATAATGATTGAACTGTTGGTTGCGAAGGGAAGCCGGCAATGTGAGTATTGGAGATCCCTAAATATATAAAATAGCATCAGTTAATTTTTATTAAGTTCGTACATTATTTATTAAATTCATAACATAGTATTTCACCCTAGACTCCCAACCTTTAGTTCCCAACCTTTGGTTCTCAACCTTTGGTTCCCAACCTTTGGTTTTCAACCTTTTTGGGGACATGCTCAACATAATTACACCTAAAATCCTGATGCCCTTTATGTAGTCTATTATATGAAGGCCAGTTGTGTGTGTCCAGCTAAAAGTCAAAAACTACAAAACAAACCCTAACCACAAAGTTGGTAGATTCTTGATCGGCGTTGCCCTACGTGAATAATATCTAAAATGAAAAAAAAATTAATTCAACTTGGCCAGGTTTCGTCAAGGGGAGGAGGGGAGCGTTTTTTCAGCCATTTCCAATGTTATCTATTATACAAAGGAGAGGTGAATGACTTACATTATTATTCAATGTGGAAAAACAAGTTTTTTTAAACATTCTTATTATTCACTATAAAAGCTTAGATTGAAAGATATTCCAAAATTGTAAGATCCACTTACCAGTACACTATTAAAAGCTTTTACTAAAATATTTTCTTCTTTTAACTTCTTATATATGTATTGGGCTGCATCAACCATTCCCTGAAAGAGGAAGACAAAACAGAGTAAATGATAAATATAATATACATATACAACAAGCAAAGCCATAAACACATGGTGACCTGCTAAAAATGCCACCAATGAAATTGTTAATAAAATTCATATTCCTTTCTCCAATCCATATTTGGTTAAAATAAACTTTAGTCTATAGCTGACGTGCCCACCTAGTGTCAGTGATGAACGTCGTCCAACAGTCGTTTTATCATCGTTCAATGATATGCGGGAACACTTTGGTAATCGTTTAATCAGTAGATATTATCCAAAATGGGATTCACCCTCACTGGACCATCACCCCCCTCCCCGATGTTTATATTTTGAGTTATCTCAAAGATAATGTTGCAAGTATGAGCATCAATAATATGTATGTGCGGGGTAAACTCCTAAACTAATGAACTTATGATTATGAATTATGCAATAAACATAGTAGACAACACGGTGAGTAATGTGGGTGCATTACTTTCATTCTAAACTTTACAATTCACCCGAAACCGCACGTGTATGTATTTAGTTATATTTAAACAGCAAATCTTTGCAGGAACGAAAAACAGACAACAAAGATATCCTATTCTTACATCATAAACCTCGGATGACTTTCTACAGCAAACATGTCACTAACTTTCTGACAGCAACCGATTCTATATTAAAAGATTACAGTACTTTTTATTTGATTTTCTGGACTTATTTAATCCTTGACCAAATTGCACCAAAATATAATTGGACATCATCCATTGGAACTTTTGAATATATGAACATTCTATTACATTCTAAAAGGTATACTATTATTCTGAGTTCGTTAAACATCATCAAAAGATAAGTAATACCTGATTTCATTTTCTTATATTTTGATTAATTGTTCTTTGTCAAAGATAAATAAATATCCTTAAGTATATTTTCTTAAAGAGTGTATGATGAACATAGTTTTGATCCTGCTGTTTTGGGGATCTTATTTTCTACATTTTTGATTCTGACGAGAAGAATTTGTATCCCTATCTAAATGACATTTTCTATATGCAATTTTAGATTGACCATTCATGATTCTCAAAGAAGAATAAGGTTTCAACTTCTGCGATCAAGATCATAATATTGAGGAATAATCCATCAATCATTTTTTTTCTTTTTCAAATTTAAAAATGCAGAAATAAAATGTGTCTGAGTTTTTGAGATGAGGATTGATTATTTGTATAACTGTTTTCATCTTGAGTGTTAACATCACAACGTTTCGGATGCTGTAACCTCCAGCCTTCTTCAGGTGTATCGTTTTGAACTCGGGAATATTTCTGTCGAACTCGGGAATCTAGATATTTTGTTTACTATGCAGATATTTTTAAACTATTGTAAATCCGATGACTTGCTTTGGGTATAAATTATTATGATATAATAATAAAAATCTTGAAAAATATATATATATGGTAAATAAAAGGATAAAATAAATCCGACGTTATAAATTAAAAAGGAAAAGCGGAAGACTTAAAACTTAACGTTTCGCCCAGCTGTTGCGTATGATCAAGCCCACGCAATAGCTGGGCGAAACGTTGAGTTTTAGGTCTCCCACTTTTCCTTTTTAATTCATATATATATATATATATATATATATATATATATATATATATTTATAAGCATAAATTTTTATTTATACAAACATTATTGGTTACATATGTGCATACATGTTTCGATTGTACTCTTCAAAGAGAATCAACCTCTTCCGACCAAAGAAGACAGAAAAGAGGTTGACTCTCTGTGAAGAGTACAACCGAAACATGTATGCACATATGTAACCAATAATGCTACTTGGGTCTGACGTGAAAATTCGACAAGATAACTTTATATGTTATAATATTAGTTAAGATGAAACGAGTCGTTTGCCCGGTTGAACTCACCTCCAACTCAACCTCGCTAGACACTAAAAAGGAATATTATTATTACTGCTGTAAAGACTTTGAAAATGTTATTACAGAATGTGGAGACGCAGCACCGAACAAATTACTGTCAAAATATATTTCAGCTAGAGTCTATGAGCATGTTTCTGATGTAGACACACACAAAGAAGCTCCCAGAATTCTCAACAAGATATATATAATAAAAAAGGGAGAGAAAAAGAAACAACAACAGAATAATCACCTGACATTTGTTTGCTACTTCGTGTCAGAGACTATAGAGTTTGGAGATTATAAACTTCGTGTCAGAGACTATAGAGTTTGGAGACTATAAACTTCGTGTCAGAGACTATAGAGTTTGGAGACTATAAACTTCGTGTCAGAGACTATAGAGTTTGGAGACTATAAACTTCGTGTCAGAGACTATAGAGTTTGGAGACTATAAACTTCGTGTCAGAGACTATAGAGTTTGGAGACTATAAACTTCGTGTCAGAGACTATAGAGTTTGGAGATTATAAACTTCGTGTCAGAGACTATAGAGTTTGGAGATTATAAACTTCGTGTCAGAGACTATAGAGTTTGGAGACTATAAACTTCGTGTCAGAGACTATAGAGTTTGGAGACTATAAACTTCGTGTCAGAGACTATAGAGTTTGGAGACTATAAACTTCGTGTCAGAGACTATAGAGTTTGGAGACTAGAAACTTCGTGTCAGAGACTATAGAGTTTGGAGACTATAAACTTCGTGTCAGAGACTATAGAGTTTGGAGATTATAAACTTCGTGCCAGAGACTATAGAGTTTGGAGACTATAAACTTCGTGTCAGAGACTATAGAGTTTGGAGACTATAAACTTCGTGTCAGAGACTATAGAGTTTGGAGACTATAAACTTCGTGTCAGAGACTATAGAGTTTGGAGACTATAAACCCTGTGCCAGAGACTATAGAGTTTGGAGACTATAAACCGCGTGCCAGAGACTATAGAGTTTGGAGACTATAAACTTCGTGTCAGAGACTATAGAGTTTGGAGACTATAAACTTCGTGTCAGAGACTATAGAGTTTGGAGACTATAAACTTCGTGTCAGAGACTATAGAGTTTGGAGACTATAAACTTCGTGTCAGAGACTATAGAGTTTGGAGACTATAAACTTCGTGTCAGAGACTATAGAGTTTGGAGACTATAAACTTCGTGTCAGAGACTATAGAGTTTGGAGACTATAAACTTCGTGTCAGAGACTATAGAGTTTGGAGATTATAAACTTCGTGTCAGAGACTATAGAGTTTGGAGATTATAAACTTCGTGTCAGAGACTATAGAGTTTGGAGACTATAAACTTCGTGTCAGAGACTATAGAGTTTGGAGACTATAAACTTCGTGTCAGAGACTATAGAGTTTGGAGACTATAAACTTCGTGTCAGAGACTATAGAGTTTGGAGACTATAAACTTCGTGTCAGAGACTATAGAGTTTGGAGATTATAAACTTCGTGCCAGAGACTATAGAGTTTGGAGACTATAAACTTCGTGTCAGAGACTATAGAGTTTGGAGACTATAAACTTCGTGTCAGAGACTATAGAGTTTGGAGACTATAAACTTCGTGTCAGAGACTATAGAGTTTGGAGACTATAAACCCTGTGCCAGAGACTATAGAGTTTGGAGACTATAAACCGCGTGCCAGAGACTATAGAGTTTGGAGACTATAAACTTCGTGTCAGAGACTATAGAGTTTGGAGACTATAAACTTCGTGCCAGAGACTATAAAGTTTGGAGACTATAAACTTCGTGCCAGAGACTATAGAGTTTGGAGACTATAAACCTCGTGCCAGAGACTATAGAGTTTGGAGACTATAAACTTCGTGTCAGAGACTATAGAGTTTGGAGACTATAAACTTCGTGTCAGAGACTATAGAGTTTGGAGACTATAAACTTCGTGTCAGAGACTATAGAGTTTTGAGACTAGAAACTTCGTGTCAGAGACTATAGAGTTTGGAGACTATAAACTTCGTGTCAGAGACTATAGAGTTTGGAAACTAGAAACTTCGTGTCAGAGACTATAGAGTTTGGAGACTATAAACCTCGTGTCAGAGACTATAGAGTTTGGAGACTATAAACTTCGTGTCAGAGACTATAGAGTTTGGAGACTATAAACTTTGTGTCAGAGACTATAGAGTTTGGAGACTATAAACTTCGTGTCAGAGACTATAGAGTTTGGAGACTATAAACTTCGTGTCAGAGACTATAGAGTTTGGAGACTATAAACTAAGCAAAGACTACGTGTTCCCAGCTGTTACAATCAAGCAACATATGACGATTTGGTTAGGCATGCATTTATTAATGAGCTGTCTTCAGCAAACATACAATGGAGACTATTCATGGCCATCACTATAACAGTCTCTGACCGGAGATAAGTTTGAACAGATCACTCAATAAGTCCCGGACCTAACTATTAAAACTAACATTTACACAAAACCCGACTTTATTCATCAGCATAGTCTCCTACTGGGCTAATATACTGATTCCAATGCTTCTCTAAAACATTGAAAGCAATGCTTTACCAACACATGAAATTCAGATGTTTCCATTGTTTTGAAAATTGTAGCTTCACTTAAATAGCTGTAATTGTAAATTGTAATTGCGTGCAGAACAGGAGACTTCGATGGTAGGGACACATTCAAAGAATGGATGAAAGTTCTTGGGTTAGTAGATGTAGAACAAGTGAGGTACAAAAGTCAGCCCACAGGGGGAGACCAAGGAAAACATGGCAGGAAGTAATAAGCATGGACTTGAGAGAAAGAGGGATAAATAAAGACTTGGCCAGAGATAGATTCGTTTAGAAATCAATTTCTAAAAGACGCCAAACACGTGTGCCAGCATGTGAAACAAATGTTAACCCGGTTCTAAGGTAGCAGGGTCAGTTCACAAGGGAATGTCAAAGAAAACACGGGAGGAAGTGATAAGGATGGGCGTGAGAGAAAGAGGAGTAAATAAAGACTTGGTCAGAGATAGGTTACCTTGGAAGTCAATTTCTAAAAGCCGTCCAACACATGCCAGCATGTGAAACAAATGTTAACCCAAATCTGATGATGAACGACAGACGGTTCACTAAATGTGTGTTCTATACCTAACTGCGATATAAGAATTATATGATGGATGTGTAATGTGAGTCTTAAAGACAGGCTTAGATCTGATGACCTCAGAGGAAGATTAAATCTGGACAGTATAGGGGGGTGCACAAAAGGAGACTTCGATGGTATGACCACATTGAAAGAATGGATTAGAGTTCTTGGGTCAGTAGTTGTAGAACAGTTAAGGTAGCAGGGTCAGTTCACAGAGGAATGCCAAAGAAAACACGGGAGGAAGTGATAAGGATGGGCGTGAGAGAAAGAGGAGTAAATAGAGACTTGGCCAGAGATAGGTTACCTTGGAAGTCAATTTCTAAAAGCCGTCCAACACATGCCAGCATGTAAAACGGACGTTAAAACGATGATGATGATGATTATGATGATGACCTTCCAGAAGTAGTCAAATGTATATATTTAAGTGCACGTGTGTGTGTGGTATATATATATATATATATATATATATATATATATATATATATATATATATATATATATATATATATATATATACCACACACAGATATATATATATATATATATATATATATATATGCGTGTACATGTGTGTGTATGTTTGTGTCTGTGTGTGGAGAAAGAAAGAGAGAGATAAAGTAATGGGATAACTATACTGTGGATAGAAAGATAACAGGAGAGTAAGTGTAGGAGAGGAAGGGGGGGCATGAAAAGAGGGAAGATGGTCGAAGGGAGAAAAGGGGGAGAGAGAGGGAGAGAGTAAAGGAGAGAAAGAGAGAGATAGTGGCAAAGAGAGTGGAGAAGAAGAGAAGGACGAAAGTTGGAAAGGAAGAGAGAGATGAAATATAGAAGGGGGATTGAAAAGAGAGAATGAGAAAGCGAAAAAAGAAACGAGAGGGAGGGGAGAAGAAAAGAGGGAGAAAAAGAGGGAGATAAAGAGAGTGAGTATGAAAATAGAGATAGAGGGGGGAAAGGGAGAGAGAGAGAATGGAAAGAGTAAGAGAGAGTGAGTATGGAAATAGAGAGAGAGGGGGAGAGAGAGAGAGTCTGGAGAAGAAAGGTAGTGCGTATTGAAAGAGAATGAATTAAAAGAGAGAGAGAGAGAGTTAATGAGAAGAGAAAGAGAGAGTGTGTGTACAAGAATGGGAAGAGAGAGAGAGAGAGAGAGAGAGAGAGAGAGAAAGAGAGAGAATGAAGAGATAAAAAAGAGGGAGAGACAGAGAGAAAAAAAGAGAAAGAGATTGAGAGGGTGGAGAATGTGCGTGGAGAAAAAGTAAAATGAATTGGGAAAGAAAGAAAGGAAGAAAGAAAGAAAGGAAGTGAATGTGAAGAGAAAGAGAGTTAATGTGAAGAGAGAGAGAGAGGGAGAGAGAGAGAGAATGGGAACTTTGAGAAATTTAATGAGAAGAAAGAGCGAGTGAGTATTACGAGAGAGAGAGAGAGAGAGAGAGAGAGAGAGAGAGAGAGAGAGAGAGGGGGGGTGAATAAGAAAGAGAGTGAATGAGAAGATAATGACAAAGATAATAATAATAATAATAATAATAATAATAATAATAATAATAATAATAATAATAATAATAATAATAAGAAGAAGAAGAAGAAGAAATGAAGGAGAGAAACAGTAAGAATAAGGAGTAGTGTAGTTCGGCGCCTACAAGTTGCTTGTTTACAGCATACCTTTCTTGTTTTAAAACACACACACACACGTACACACATGTGTGTGCGCGCGCGTGTGAAGCATCTCTCGCATCAAATGCAGTAAAAGTCAATAGGCACCAATCTCTAACGACTGTAAATGGGGTAATGTGTCATTCGATTGTGAGATCTCATAAAACAACAGTAAAAGAACACAAAGGACAACCTCATCTGTTCACAGCATTATTTGGGGGGGGGGGATTTCAATCTGGGAGTCAGACAAACGAGGGTGAGATGCCAGGGGTGGGGGAGGGGGAGAGAGATGCGGTCTTTTAGTTTGTTTGCATCTGCGAAGAGACAACACATAACACACCTTCACAAACATCCGCCACTCTATAATAAATACCAACGTGTGTTTATTTGTATAAAAATAAACACATGCACTTCTATCTCGTCACACAAAAGTTAACAAGTAAAACAGTTGCCCTTTTGTAGCTCCAGGACGAAACCATTTCAAGTGGTGAGAGGAAACGAGAAAGCAAATAGCAAGTCAGACAACCACCTCAGACTTACTCTGTCGCCTAAAATGAATTTGGAAAGAAATCCTCCATTCTATGATAAAATGTCAATGGGAGTTTATTCTTTAGGTCATCAGAAATGATAATAATAATTTATATATGAAAAATTAATTATTGACGTAATTCTATGATTTTATGTGAATATTTCAGTAATACATCTAGATAAATAGCAAGTGCGAAGACTGGAAAAGCATAATTTATTCCGTAATTTTTGATAGAAAATGCACACACTTTAAGAACAAATATAATAATAATAATAATAATAATAATAATAATAATAATAATAATAATAATAATAATAAAAAGAACAACAACAACAAAATAAATTAAATCCAAATATTATTATTTAAGATTAACTAAATTAATCAGTCTTAGTAATTTATTACATATGTCAACTATTGCATTTTCAGCAGGACTTGTCTTTTTTCTGCGAATCTCATGTTCTTATTTTTTAAATAGCAGCGTCCACTTGGCTCTCGTCAACTGACACAGCCAGTCCAACTTTTGTTTTCTTTTTGAAAAAGAGAGGTTGTTACTCTCGAAATGATTAAAGTCTCTACCATTCCGGACCTTTAAATATTTAACAGCAAGCCCACTAATTTTACAATTTACTGTCTTTATATTTAAATTTTGAAATATAAATGAATTGATCTGAGATTTACCGTCTCTTGTCATTTATTTTTGTTCATTCTTATTCCACCTTCCGGTTTTTCAACATTGCATTGCTCCTGCCTTGCAATTCTCACCTTCATATTTACTTGTTTACTAGCAATGCTTCAAGCAAACTACCATTTCCTTTTATATATATATATATATATATATATATATATATATATATATATATATATATATATATATATATATATATATATATATTGTTCCCATTCCTCGTGGCTTGAGCACTCTGGTAAAGGAAACCACTGGCCCCATTTCCTTTTATATATATATATATATATATATATATATATATATATATATATATATATATATATATATATATATATATATAAAACTCAATGTATTTGTGTATGTTTGCAGATTACTATATATACAGTATTTCAAAATTCTATGTTGTATCACAGTATTAAATGAGAGTAACCCGTTTTGATGTTAATATAGTTGGGATAGGTGAAAAATACTTTCACATTTATTCATTTAGATACTAGAAGAATACCCGTCCTAAGACGAGTAAAATCAATTTCCTGAACAGTTTTGCACCACTTTTATGTCCTCCTGCGAATATTAAAATATTCTACACCGTATGTCTAGATTCCATATTACCCTCTCTTATATCTGGAATATATATTTCAAAATTTATAATGATCCGTTTTTTTTAGCTTTTAAGCTATCGATGACAAACTCTGAAAATCCAACATGATAATTTTATATATTAGATGTATATAAAGTTTTAGTTCGTGTCTGTTTTTTTTATGGTGCTGCCCAACTCAGTTTACTCCCTATACATCTGGCCCCTATTACTGTAGCCCCTTATGTTTCAGTGGCAATAGGCTTTGTTTGGGGCGAACAAAATGTGTTTTTCTAAGTATATATATATATATATCACAGATGCTTCCCGCTTCATCATAAGTCTTCACTGTTATCCTGTCCTCGTCCGTGAGTTCGTAAGTGGCTTTTTAGACAAACTACAGATCTGCATGGCTTGTAAACAAGTTATATTATCCCTGCTCTTAGCATCTATAATATTTTGTCAACAAATTGATGCATATAAACGATAGCATCTAGATTTAAATGAATACATCTTTTTAACGTGGAAAATCATTTGGCTCTGAAGAGACAGTAAGAATAAAACTTTTGTATGTTAATGAATGCCATACAAACTAATACTTTATTATTATTACTAACCCTAACCCAGTGTTACCCTAAATGCAGTGAAGTTATTTCAATTTTTATTTGTTTATAATTTTATTTTCCCATTTTTTAAACTAATACAAAAAAGAATTACAATTTTTGTTGTAAGAAAGACAACTCTTGCTATATTTTTCAAATAAAAAAATATGAATTATTCCCCTTGCCGAATTTAATTTTTAATTTTTTAATTTTTTTTGACATTGTTTTTTTTTATCAGTCGGGTTAGGGTTAAACAGAGACTCGTCTATCTCAACCGTATGCCCTGGGCCTCTGATCTGACGAGGATTTAGTAACAAATGATCTTCGCAGACCTCCCTCAAAAAATTCTTCTAATCCGTCTACATAATTCAGTGATCCAACGCCGTATTCCTTCCATGTTGTTTGACAGCTGACAGCTGATTGACTAATCGCCTTGGCATCTCTCGGGTGTTTACGTAACATGCCCGAACGCTGCCGACGTGAAGTTCACGGAAACTGGTTCATATTCAATATCACTACCAATAATGTCAATTTAAATACTTCATCTAATAGATATCATAAAATGTACGCAGACATGATAGTAGGGTACACGCTTATGATCATTAAAACCAAAACTGCTGTAAGCGGGTCATGATCGACCTAGGTGAGATGATATTATTGATATCAGTACCAAAATGTTTCATAATATAGATCCGCTTGACTGGACATTTTTTAAATAAATTGTGGTGAAGTACATTTTTACATTGCCAATAACATGGTACAACAATAGCAAATTCGTCAGCTTAAATGCTATTTGGGTCTGATTTTGAAAATCTGACAAGATTACTTAATAGATATAGATTATTTCACTCACTAAGAGTTTTCATGAGTTATTATCATTGATCGCTCACTGACACAACAAGCAGTGTTCCATGGAGTCTAGGTGGTAACAACAAGCTTCCCCAGATTTCTTTCAATTTCTTTCGGTAACAATTGCAAGTCACTTTGCGTTCTAGCAACAGCAGTTTACTATTGGTTTCTTGCTGATACCGGTCATTGGAACCTGAGTGACAATAAGCCTCCCCAGAATTCCAGACCTCTTCATGTCCTTTCAGTGGTGATCTGGTTGGTGCTCTTTCTTCTCGGTCTTTCCATACTCCTCGACCCTTCATGACCATTTTCTGCAGCACTAAACGTTGTTAGTGCCACTTTATTATTTGTACTCACTAGGAGTTCTCACACAAGTCATCGTCAGTGATTGCTCACCGTATTATTATTATGATTATTATTATTTACTCACTTGGAGTTTTCACACGAATCATTTCAATAACAAATGGTGCTCCCTGGAGTCTGAGTGACAACAAGTCTTCACAGATTTTTAGCATGCCCCACCTCTTTCCATAACTGTTATAAATCAGTTTACGTTAGCGCAACAGCCGTTTACCACAGATTTCTCGCTGTCAAGGATCGTTGGCCTTCTCTGGAATTTGAGTATCAATAAGCCTCCCCAAGGTTCCAGTAATCTCTGCACCTTTCCAGTAAAGGGCTGGTTGGTTTCCATACTTCCGGACCCTTCATGACACCATATATGTGTGTGTATTTTAGGGAGCAGTGTCAGATTTTGAGATTCTGGCAGTTTCAATTTCCTTGGATTTGTGTGGTGTTCTTTCTATATCATTATTATTACTATTTGCACTCGCTAGGAGTTCTCAAACAAGTCATGATAATAACCAGTGATGTTGCCTGGAGTCATTATTATTATTATTATTATTATTTGTATAATTTTGATTATACTGTTCTCATCTTGAGTGTTATCATCACAACGTTTCGGACGCTGTAACCTCCGGCCTTCTTCAGGTGTATCTTTTCGAACTCGAGAATATTTCTGTCGAACTCGGGAATCTGGACGGAATCTATTATTCTGAGTTCGTTAAACATCATCAAAAGATAAGTAATACCTGATTTCATTTTCTTATATTTTGATTAATTGTTCTTTGTCAAAGATAAATAAATATCCTTAAGTATATTTTCTTATAGAGTGTATGATGAACATAGTTTTGATCCTGCTGTTTTGGGGATCTTATTTTCTACATTTTTGATTCTGACGAGAAGAATTTGTATCCCTATCTAAAAGACATTTTCTATGTGCAATTTTAGATTGACCATTCATGATTCTCAAAGAAGAATTAGGTTTCAACTTCTGCGATCAAGCTCATAATATTGAGGAATAATCCATCAATCATTTTTTTCTTTTTCAAATTTAAAAATGCAGAAATAAAATGTTTCTGAGTTTTTGAGATGAGGATTGATTATTTGTATAACTGTTTTCATCTTGAGTGTTATCATTACAACGTTTCGGCCGCTGTAACCTCTAGCCTTCTTCAGGTGTATCTTTTCAGACTCGAGAATATTTCTGTTGAACTCGGGAATCTGGACGGAATTTTGAACAGAACCCTTTATTCAATCCACGGGGCGTAGCATGTTCTCGTTCTGTCAGCCATGACTGGGAAAAGTCTTCAGTAATTCGCAATTCTTCGTATCACCAGCACCGAGGATTGAACCTTCAACCTTCAGATGACTATCACTTGAAACTGAATTTTTCTTGTTCTCGGCCTTTTGGCTAAGATCAAAGTGTAGTATCTGTTCCGATGGATACTGCACGCCTGTCCTGTGCAGTTCTAAGAGGTCCACCCTCCCAGGCTTCGCCTCCCTTCTTTGGGAAGGAGTAAGTTTATTGCTTACTGTCTGAGGCGCCCCTACCGGGGAATGCCGACGGGGCTGCCCAGGCAATTTTTAAATGGCCAGAGTGCTCACCTCTCGAGCGCTGGCTTTTAACCCCACTTGCTCGACCCGATCTTGGGTCACATCTTACTTGTGGGAGTAAGATAAAACTGGCCTTGTGCCTAACTCCGCGAGGAGTAAATAAATATCCACTGCGCCATAGGTCCTTGCGACTGAAGACTTCTCATGGCTGACGAAACAAGAACATGCTACCCTTGTGGATTAAATAAAGGGTTCCGTTTGATTCTCGAGTTCAGCAGAAATATTCCTGAGTTCGAAAAGATACACTTGGAGAAGACCGGAGGTTACAGCGGCCGAAACGCTGTGATGATAACACCCAAGATGAGAACAGTAGTCTGAATAATCGAAATTATACAAAGTATCAATCTTCATCTCAAAAATTCAGAAACATTATAATTATTATTATTATTATTATTATTATCATTATTATTATTATGTTTATTATTGTTATTGTTATTATTATTATTATTGTTATTATTATTATTATTATTATTATTGTTATTATTATTATTATTATTATTATTATTATTATTATTATTATTATTGTTGCTGTTGTTGTTGTTGTTATCATATTAGAACAAAAATGCATGGAATCTTGGTCGAAAATACACACCACCCACGTGCATACATAAGTACTATTAAAAAAGTAAAACAGACACACACGCACACACACTGTGGAACACATGTATGTATACACCAACCCATCCTCAAACATATATTCACCCACCATCAGGCCAACCACTGCTGCGCACATACGCAAAGTTACATGCACATGTATAAATGCACAATAGAAGATAAGTATGCAAGACTGTTAGGTAAATAAATATTTTCAAAAAATCATGTTTTTGTCTTAAACTTTATTTGTTTTGACTTTATTTCTCAAGCTTTCGACTTACTTACGTTATCTTTCAGAAGAACTATAAACATATATATTCCGATCAGACATAGACACTGAATGTCTATGCTACTTAATGAAATATGCTTGAATATATATATATATATATATATATATATATATATATATATATATGTGTATATATATATATATTAATTAAGTTCAAATATTAACAAAATGAACAAAACCAATACTTTTCAAAAGTGCTCAGTGCTCAATATATATTAGAGCCTGTTATATTAAAATAAACATAGTTTCAGTATACGACAATTGTTTCAGAACCTATTCGGTTCCTCTTCAGGGATATACTGATGAGCAAAGATTAGATCCGCCAATACACACTCATAAAAAACAAAACAAAAGACAAAAAACAAACAGACAAATTACATTTTAAAATTTTCAGACGAGAAACCCCTTTGCTTAAGATGACATTTTGACACCTACCTATCGACGCATAAGAAAGTCGGTCAGCTCAACCTATAGGCAGGACTGGCTAGAATCGGTTCGTCTCCCCTTCCTTAACTACATGCACACACAACCAGACATACCCACACTCACACATAGACACTACGGTTTCGTTAGGGGGGGGGGGCTTGGTTTTTCAGTCATTTCATTCAGCCATTTTATTTACTAAAAGGAAGTAACTCTGATTTTTTTATCAAGGAGTTAATTCCCTTATGCCGACTCATTCCTTGAGAGATCTATATAAGAGAAAGTTGTCTGTGTGTGTGTGTGTGTGTGTGTGTGTGTGTATGCCCATCAAGAGAGGAATGGGCTGGGCAGAGAAGAAAGGGAGGTTGGGATTGGAAGAAAGATAGAGAGGCGGCTAGAGAGAGGTAGAGAGATAGAAGTTTTAATAGAAATAGGTTACACTTTTTCCCCAGGCAACGTCGGGTAGCCCTGCTAGTATGTATATATATATATATATATATATATATATATATATATATATATATATATATATAATGAATAAAGTAATATATACATGATAAAATGCTTAATCTTGTATTCACTAAGCATAACTTACAGATGTGAAGAAAGTTTCTATTTTTGAAACAAAGAATGCTTAGACTCTTAGATGGCAGTCACTCAGTAGTAGGTAATAATGGCAACCCCCTGTATACTCAGGTGCCTAAGAATAACACACACACACACACACACACACATATATATATATATATATATATATATATATATATACACACACTAGGAAATAACTACTTAATTGCAATATGTTTTTAATTCATCGTATATAAAATGGAATCCAGTTTAAGGATATCATTTAACGGTTAAAATACATTTTTCTAAAACTTGTTGGGTGGAATTTTGCTGAATACTTTTGAACTCATAACAGTGTTTATTATTATTTACTCACTTAGAATTCTCACATGAGTCACTATCTGTGGTCACTCACTGGCAATAACAAGTCGTGTTATCTGTAGTGACACCAGCCACTTTGATCTTTGCAATCAGCTCGTTCTTAGTGTTGAAGACGGTTGATGTCTTTCTCAATTGCGGCCCACATATAATAGTTCATGGGGTTGCAATCAGGCGTGTTGGGAAGGGAGGGGGGACAGATATTAGGACTGGTCAAGTCATGGAAGTTCTCAGATAGCCACTTCTGGGTTTTTCTTTCCACCAGAGGTGTTACACAGAGCTGAGTCCTGCTGTTACATGTGTGGCCGTCTCACAACCACACATTCCACCCAGCGCTTGTCAACAGTGGACAGCAACTCAATATAGTCATCTGAAATGAGTCTGGGTCCCTTTTATATAGTCTGAGTCCCTTTTCAAAGATGTGAGGCGGCATGATGTGGCCTATGATGTGGCCTATGATGTGGCCTATGATGGAAAGCAGTGACTCATTAATAAAGAAAAATGCCTTCTACGAACTAATACAAAGGAGAGATTCATAATTAAATCCAGCTGTTGCTGAAATCTTAGTGAAGTTAGACATAATCAAAGGTTCTGGTAAACAAGTTCTTTGGAGATGGTCCAGCCATAGGCAACTCCTTATGAATGAAATAAAGATCCAGTAGTTGAATAAAATATATTTTAAGTGAAAGTTTTTTTTACTATTGAGTCACCACTTATCAAGGCTAAGAGCCACTCAAGGATAAGGATCAACGAGGGTGAAATGATTGTCAGCTGAAAGATGAAGAACACTATGGGATTACTAACATTGATCAACGGTACGAACTGATTATTACTTATGGGGCGCTTTTTAACAAGAATTTGTTAACATTGGACTTGAAGACGACTAAGTTGTATTCAGCGGGGAACCAGCCCCACAAGAATGTATTCCACAGATGGAAAGTTCTTGCAAAGAAGCTTCATCCATGAAAATACCGTTTAACACTAGGTATATGGTGGGCGGGGGGGAGGAAGGAAAGTGTTTTTTCCATGTGGTAGCTTAGCAAGTTCATGCTGTGAATTTCTTACAACAAGGAATAAAAAATTAGAGCTCAGTCGAGCATCTTCCATGGAAATAACGATAGAGTAGAGAGAGACTAGCAACGTTTCTTCTGTGAGAAATGAAGTTGCAGGGAAGAGAAAATTTGCAGGATTCACAATTAAATACACAAAAAAGGGGTTGATATGTCGTAAAACAAAACAACAGAGCAACATATTTTACTCTGATAAACGCTTATCTAATATGATATTTTTGTATTATTAACTCACCACTCATAAAGGCCAATAGCCACTCGAGGGTGAGGGTTAATGAGACTGAAGTGATTGTCAGCTGAAAGATGAAGAACACTATGGGAGTGCTAACGGTATGAACTGATTATTACTTATGGGGCTGTTTTTGATAAGAATTTCTTGATGACTAACTTCTAATCAGCAGGGAAGCAGTTCTGCGGTAATGTGTTCCACAGACGAAAAGCCGTTGTAAAGAAGTTCTGTCCATGAAAATTACCCCTGACGTTAGGCACATGGAGGGAGAAGGGAAAGTTTCTTTTAGATGTGGTGGAAAACCGAGTTTCGTGCTGCGAATGTATTACAAAGAGAAACCAATGATTGGAGCTCAGTCGAGCACCTTTCATGGTAAATAATAAATAGAGTAGAAAGAGACTAGCAACGTTCTTCTGTGAGAAAAGGGTTGTAGAGAAGAGAAGAGATCACTGCCCACTAGATTTCGAAGTCGATTTTGTACTCAGTTTCACCTGAGAGGTTTGGTTGTTTTGTTTACGGCATATCAATCCTTTTCAGGTTATTTAATGCCGAATCCGGTCATTTTGGCAAAACCTTTTATGCTTCAAGTTCTTTATATGTTCAAGTATTTATTCATGGTATTTTTGTTTTTTTCTGTTTTACAGCATATCAACCCTTTCCGGGTTATTTAATGCTGAATCTGATCATTTTAGTAAAAGTTTTATGCTTCAAGTTCTTTATATGTTCAAATATTTATTCATGGTGTTTGGTTTGGTTGTTTTGTAGAGGAAAAATGTTGTTTTCGTTTTTGGCTTTGCAGAACATGATTGAGTTTTGCAAAGAGAAAGTAAAAAAAATAACATCAATGTTTGGTGCATTTTTGGTCGGGAAGTCGGTATCTTTTGACAGCCTGATCTGGTAGCACCTCACTTGAGAGATTACCTTATGTTACCTGATCTATTTTCATTTGTGATTGTTGACTTTTCAGGGTTATTTTCAATCAACACAGGTGTTAAAAGCTCTAAAGTCAACATTGGTGTTTTATTTTTGCTTTTCGTTTACAAACAGTTATATCTTAGCGTCGATCTTCACACATGGCATGATTTAACAAACTTGCAATAAAGATTGTATCTTTCGAATTGCGTTCAAACACACAATTAAATACAGTTTTCAACTTGCATGAACAGTTTTCACCTACTTCACTACACAGAAAGCACAACGCATGTGACAGAGGTAGACATAATTCTATCTCTCTTTGCACATCTACCTTTCTGTTGACCAATCAAGTGACATTAAGACATCGCTACCAGCAGCTGTGCCCCCCTAAAGTCCAACCTTTCTTCACCGTGGTAGAGACACTGCCAATGTGGTGGTGTCAGAGCTATTCTGTCTGGAAGTTCGGTTCCTGGCTGACAGGTTTGGCACCAAATGGTATTATGGCAACAACCCGGTTAACAGGGTTCTGGGTAAAATTCAGGAGGAATCGGCATCATTTGTCCTTTGATCATCTCTGCCAAACGTGGAACCGCAAATCAATAGAATGAAAGTGGCAACGTTGATTCTGCACTCTTCCTTTGTGAGTTTTTGGCCAAACCTTCCCTGACTTCGCATGCAACTACTGATCCTTGCTGCTCTAAGTGTCAGGAGTAAAAACCTGTAATCTTGCAGGTATAATGAATAGCTGTAACAAATGAAGAGGACTTCATGTGGACGAGACAATCCTGAGGCACAATCTTCGTGAGCTCTATACAGAAGTCCAAACAAAAACACAGAAAGAACTAAAAACATTATTTTGCCTATTTTTTTTTTTTAATAAAGAAAACATTATCTCAGTTTCAATACTTAAATGTGGGTGTTTAAAAATAGTGTTGAAAACGGTATTTTACCACATACGGTTAAATTAAGCAGAGGAATAGAAAATTCCATTTGATGTCAAAAGTTAGAGTTAGATCTACATGTCAGAATATTACATCACGGACAGGAAGTCCGAAATGAGACGTGGCAAAGAAGAAAGAAAGTTTTTTTCCATAGGCCGGTGAACTGAAATGATTCGGTCATCGTTTTTCGAAGCTCTGTTTTTGGCACCCCCATCCACCTGGAAGCGGGCGATGGGAAGTTTACGTAATATGTTAATAAGCAGGGTTTGTAAAAGAATAAACCAACATAATTGCTTCTCATCAAATTTTTAGTTATATTATGCAATAAATTTTTAATAGGACCGATGCACGCATGCTTGAGTGTCAATAATATCTATGTGTTGGGTAAACTTCTAAACTAATGAACTGATCATTACAAATTATGGGATATATATTCTAGGCAACACAGTGAATAACGTGGGTATATTATTAATTTTGTTTTTCAGTAAACTTTACCATTTAGGAGGGTTTTTTTATGTAATGGGGTAAGATGCGGTTTGTGGGGCGGGGGCCCACAAACCGCATCTTACCCCACTACATAAAAAAATATAAAAAAACTAATACTATACATATTGTTTATACTGAGACGGGCATTTTGCTAGTTCGTATATGTAACACATGAACAATTTTTACAAAAAATATCATTAAAAGTCATTATACATTTATGGATATACATTTTTGGATATACATTTTTGGATATACAATATTTTTTGTGTAAAATGAAAAAAGGAAAGCCAAAAACTATGTTATTTATATATTTATCAACGTTTCGTCTTTATTGAAAGACTTCCTCAGGATGAAGAAAGCAATGTAGAAAAATCATACAGAATCTTTATTTTGATTTGTAAGAAAGTGTCCAAACTTCGAAATGGTTGTTGATGTGAACAAGCAGAGAATGAAAAACATGATTTTGGTTGTAGCTTTATCAGCAGTGGCCAGTCTCCTTCAAAGGAGTTTTTGGCTTTCCTTTTTTTCATTTTACATTACATCAGATCATTTTATCCCCACTTTTCTTCCATATTTTTTGTGTTGGAAAATTAACAGAACTGGTGTCATGAACAATTTAATTTATTTAATTCCAAATAAGAAACCATTGAATTAAGGAATGATCTTTTTTTTTTCAAATTAAAAAATGCATGCAGAAATATGATTCATTGGCAAAATACTTTATTTGCAACAGAATTTTTTGCTCTGCAATATAGTGTTTTGATTTTTTAATTACCAACCAGCAGAGCGTTACCACTGTCAACAAAGTTAAGGCCTGTAATGATGCATGGAAGTGAAACCAGTGAAGGTTGAGAACATGCCTGGAGAGAGAAAGTACTATTGGTTGGTTATAGAAGTTTACTTATATTTTTTTTCAGTTTCATCTTGAGGAATATTGTTGCGTTGAATTTTGCGACGACCATGTGCATTCAGATAAATATTCTTCATCAGTCGAACTCGTGTTCTCAGTTTTTGGGCTACTGTTACATATCATGTTAAATGATAACACAATCTGCCTATCCCTCTTTCGCCCATAGCTCATGCAACACACAGAAGACCTAGTCCCGTTACTTTTGAGACTGACATTGAATTAGGGAGGGGGGGGGCAAACAAACAAACAAACACGTGAATAGAGTGATGTAAATTTTGTTACCTCATGGCCGAGCCAATTTTCGATTGGTGGATCCAATGGGAGCATAGTGGATTCAGCTTTCAGATCAGTTAACACATCCTGGAGAAAGAAAAAAAAAAGAAACAATTCAGATTAGTTGATGGCAATAATGACGAAGACATTAATAATTTGTACGGTTATTTAACCCAACTAGCGAGACCCGTGGAAATTCCACAGTTGCCCCCCCTTCATCTGCCGGGCTTAAAAATATTTCCATTTATGAAAGTATGTATACTCCACAATATTATTGTACCACCTGTTTTTTTAAAAAAACAACTTTTGTTCACCTAAAACAAGGGGGCATCGTTGCCATTGAAGCCTAGGGGGCTACTGTGATAAGGGCCAGATTTATAGGGGCAACCTGGGTGGAGAGTTGGGCCGCATGATGTTTGTTCATATTACATTTAAATTTCTGCACGTGTGTACGGTCGGGGAAATAGGGAGCAGGGAGGGAATTCCAAAAGAAAACGATCCGAGGAGAGAAGATATTAGTGTCGAAAATCTTTGGGCATCTAATTCACTTCTACAAAGAAGGGGCGTGATTTTGCTGATAGATTGTTCAAACTGAAGCATACTTATCTAAGTATACTGGTTAACGTAGTTTCAGAATATATCAGTTTATGGGGGTCTATCTCTAAAACCCTTGTAGAAGTTTGTGACATATTCCCATTATATGGACGTCCAGTGTGAATGCAGACCCCGCAATATTATTATACCACCTTTGGACAGAACAGATACTACACTTTGAATTATTTATTTACACAAAGTATAAAAATTTATATTCAGAACTAATTAGGCACAAGGTCACCAAAAGTGTGGGGAAACGGGCGCCGTAGCTCATCCTTGGTTTTAATTAATAAAATTGACTATTCTACTCTTGGTCAAATCATCTCAGTAACCACAATACCACATTTACTCCAGATACTACACTTTGATCCTAGCCCAAAGGCCAAGAAAGCGTATTTCAGTTGGAGTTTCACGTTTGACACAACCACAACATCAGATGAAATTTTAAAAATTACTTTTTCTGCATTGCATCTTCGGCGATCGGGTGATCCCATCTTTTAAAGAATGGGTGAAGGGTGATAACGTACGTAAGAACATAACATTGCCATGACATATTATTACTGTGCTTCAGTTTTAAGTTTTAAAAGAGAAGTCAGCCAAATTCAATGACTATGACTTCCTTTTTTAGAAATCTTATTACTTTTTTTGAAAAAAAAAAAAGACTGTAGATTACTACTGTTTATGCTTTGGAATTTTTTTAGATTTTATTTGGATTATTCGGACTACTATTCTCATCTTGGTTGTTATATTCACAACTTGATGGCCAATGTAACTGGCGATCTCATTCATAGACATATAGCCTAATAGTTAAGAGCATAAAAATCAGTTCTCTTGGTCTTTTGGCTGAGCAAAGTGCAGTATCTGTTCTGATACTACATTTCATCTTTTCTGTCCTCATACAGTGAAGAAGAACTCCTTCAAGAATAAGAATTTAAATTTTTTTTCCAATCCAGAGTGCTTCATTTTGGGGAGTTGGATTTTGCCCTCATTAAAAACCGACCTTGTGTCTAAATCTGCTCTCATTGGGAAGCAAGTAACTAGGGACAGTCGTCTGGAGGTTGGTGGTTCAATCCCTACTACAGGTGATAATAACTAAGAATAACATAATAATTAACACTTCTACCCGATCATAGGTGAGGGAACAAGAACAATCTACACTTATGGATTAATGTGATGACATAGATTCATACTAACCAGATCTGAAACCACTCAACAAGCAAGATCTCACGCCTGTGAGGTCTTGCTTGTTGAGTGGCCATTTGCAAGAGATCAAAGGTGCACGCTCAGTGTTGTGGGGTTTTGTAGGTGTCAGTAATGTGTGTGGGTGGATACCGACCCATTTTAAAAGGCGAAATACAACGACAGTGAGGCAGAAGGAAAACGGAGGGGCATGTGAACAGACGCAAAAGCGATTTGTGTAGTTGGATGGTCATTTTATTGGTTTCATGTCCGACCTGTACTTTTGTATGGCTGCGAAACAAGGTCAAAACGACACGATCCTGGCTGCAGCGCAACAGATGGAGAAAATTGCTGGTCTCACTCTACTGGCCTCCATAAGAAAGTATGTTACACGACGACGTCTTAACTGGTATGGCCACGTCACCTGCCGTCAGTCGTCCGAAATGCTCAAAAGTGTGTCCTACATTGACGTTGATGGATCAAAGCCACGCGGAAGGCAGTGTAAGACATGGAGGGGATAAGTTGATGACGACCTGATCCTGGAGGGCAGCACAAGCAAAATGGCAATGGACAGGAAAAGTTGGAAGTCATTCACGAAACGTCTACTATAAAGTATGAGGCAAGAAGATGAAAAATTGGGAATTTTGATCTCAAGGATGAATCACAAACCAGTTGACCAATTACACATAAAATGATCCCTCTGTTAGAAATTCCAAATAGGCATTTGTAAACAGGGTTAGTTTTGCTAAACGCTGGTAAAAAAGATATCAAATAGAGAGGTAAGAGATCCTTTTACATTGAATTTAAATAGAAAACTAAACCCTGCCTTTCCCTCCCGCACTGCTAAAAATGAAATAAGTCATGTTTTGTTTTGTTTTTAAATTGAATAATACACATTCTAGGAAGGAAAGTAGGATTGCAATTTAATTTCTGGCAGATTGTTCTCGTAGATCTTCATATTTCTTTAACTTGAGTCAAAATTCCCCTCAAGCAGTAGTGTTAATTCAATGACAAAAACGTTTTTCAACTTAATGGACCAAATAACAATATTCATACGTTGAGCTGTTAACGTTATTTCAGTTGGAAATAAAAGCTTGGTTATTTTTGCTAAACGCTGGTAAAAAAATAAATAAATCAAGTAGAGAGGTTAGGAATCATTATATGTAACACTTTAATAGAAAACTGAACCCTGTCTTCCCTTTGCTAGAAAAAGAATGTCATGTTTCATTCATTTATTTATTTTTTTAATATTAACACACATTCTAGGGAGGAAGGCAAGGCTGTCATTTAATCCTATCGGGAAGTTTTTTTTAATCTGATGGTGCAAATGGCATTTGTTCGAGCAGACAAAGAGAATTCTCTTTAAAAGGTGGAGGGGTTGCCTGATAGAATTCAGGTTGTGATGATAAGCAAGCTGTTTCGGAGCAATGACTAAAGTCTAGATTACCTAACCCTAACCCTAAACCCATGCAGAGGTGTAAATGAGTGCTTCTTCATCCTTCACCAGTTTATATAGAAAACAAGTAAAGACTTGTTGTCTGAAAAACACTCTGAAAAACAAAACCTTTTGTCTCTCTTCTAAACCAGTGATAGATTTAAATAGATTTAAATTGCATCCTTATATACAGGGTTCGCCATAAGTGACTATATATTTTATTTTGTTTGTAAATTTGTTGAAACTTAACATTTCTTCGATTTTATGTGTCATTCGAAAACGGAAATCGTATATTTTTATTTTATAAACATTTTGATATAAATTTTATTTCATTTCCATTTTTTATATTGCAGTTGCATATTTTTTATATTGCAGTTGCATATTTTTTATATTGCAGTTGCATATTTTTATATTGCAATTGCATATTTTTTATATTGCAATTGCATATTTTTTATATTGCAGTTGCATATTTTTATATTGCAATTGCATATTTTTATATTGCAATTGCATATTTTTTTATATTGCAGTTGCATATTTTTTATATTGCAGTTGCATATTTCTTATATTGCAGTTGCATATTTTTAATATTGCAGTTGCATATTTTTTATATTGCAATTTTTTAATATTGCAGTTGCTTATTATTTATATTGCAGTTGCATATTTTTTTTTGCAGTTGCATATTTTTTATATTGCAGTTGCATATTTTTTATATTGCAGTTGCATATTTCTTATATTGCAATTGCATATTTTTTATATTGCAGTTGCATATTTTTTATATTGCAGTTGCATATTTTTATATTGCAATTGCATATTTTTTATATTGCAATTGCATATTTTTTATATTGCAATTGCATATTTTTTATATTGCAGTTGCATATTTTTTTATATTGCAGTTGCATATTTTTATATTGCAATTGCATATTTTTTATATTGCAATTGCATATTTTTTATATTGCAGTTGCATATTTTTATATTGCAATTGCATATTTTTTATATTGCAGTTGCATATTTCTTATATTGCAATTGCATATTTTTTATATTGCAATTGCATATTTTTTATATTGCAGTTGCATATTTCTTCCATGTTACATTTATTAGGTTGAAAATTATATCGTTACTTATGGTGGACCCTATTGATGGGACGATTAATCGCAATCGAAGATCGGAAAAATCGGAACTTTTTGGGAAATCGGAATCGGAAAAATTTGACCGTAATTTCTGATTCCGAAAACGATTATTTCAATAGTTTTTTTTTTTTTAGTTTTTCTTATTTAAAATTTAATTTTCCATTGCTGGTAATAATGATAAAATGGTAAATATTTATTGATTTTAAACTATCAGTAAAACTAAAATTTATAAATCATAATAACGAATTGAGGTAAAAATAACACCGGGAAAATGGCATGGTAAAAATGGCGTAAGTGAAAAATATAGATGAAAATCTCACAAGTAGTTTATCGAAATTTTAGATAGAATAAAAAAATCGAAAACATTAAGAAGATTTTGAAATTTAAAAAGAAAATTATATCTAGATTTAAAAGTTGATGAGGACTCTTCGCTAAATACATCTACACCCACACACCAAAAAAAAAATGAAATTCTGCTTTTTTTGGCGATTCTAGAATCGGTAATTGTATCGGAATTTGGAAAAATATTGGAATCGTCCCATCATATATATATATATTACTATTTCATGTATCCACATAAAATTTTATAAGGAGAAATAATTTTTTATGTATCAATTTTCAGTATTTACTTCAACAGTGCTCGATACGTAGGTAAGCTATGAAAATATATTTATAGCAGAGGTTCCCGCGTTTCATCCCCGATGGGAATCTTCAGGCTAAAATTCATGGAGTTATTTTTGCTGGGTGTTTGTATATACACGGCTAGCTAGTTAACCAATCAGATTCTTTGTTTTTCTCTCAGACTTCCTATATCCTGTTCTATTGTTCTGTTTTCTATAGATTGGCCTATATCCTGTTTCCATTGTTGTATCAATATAATGGGTGAATTTATTTTAACACGTGGTTCCTTGTATTTCTATTTTAGGTTTTAATTTTTGAATTGTTAGGTTTTTGTTTAGTTTAGTTTTTTTCCTTATTTGTTTATTTATTTATTTATTTATTTATGTATCGTTCAATTTATTTCTGTGCAGGCAGCTGTTTGCTATCTCACTTCTACAGTTTAATAGATTTCGGGGGTCTTTAAAGTTTAGGATTTCAAATTTTTCATTCAGACATAATCTACACGGGTCGTCTAAATTTCTACATGTACTGGCCTGTCGTATTATTTTCCATTGAATTATTGGTGAGTGTCCATTTTCTTTGAGCTCCAAATAGTGGTGTGTAGTGGTTTGCTAGTGCTGTTTTAATCTGACGTTCTCTGTTTTTAAATGTGCTTTTGTGGTCATAATATCTAATTTTAAAATCTAGGGAGGTCATACCTATGTAGTACTTCTTGTTATTCGGTCTTTCCTTGAGAAATATTGTTACTTGCTATACAATGCTTTTGATTAGGCATTCATTTTGTATATATATATATATATATATATATATATATATATATATATATATATATATATATATATATATATATATATATATATATATATATGGCAGTACAGTTATATGCCACACTGATAATTGTTAGTGAACATGAAACATATATTAGTGGATAATAAATATTCATTTAAAAAAAAATATTAAAGCTCCATTAAAGTTATGCATTTTGAAAAGAATATAAAAGTTTCTAATCAAGCAATATTGCGAAGATTCTCTCCCTTGGCAGATCGAACACTTTCTGAGACTTACTATATTCGTAAATCAAATATATATATATATATATATATATATATATATATATATATATATATATATATATATATATATTTCTCTATCATTTAATACGACTCACGGTGGCCGAATGGTTAATAATAATGTTGACTTGGAGTTAATCCATCAATCGTAATTAATTTTCTTGTCTTGAGTAATTCATCAATTGTAATTAATTTTCTTGTCTTGAGTAATCGATCAATTGTAGTTAATTTTCTTGTCTTGAGTAATTCATCAATTGTAATTAATTTTCTTGTCTTGAGTAATCCATCAATTGTAGTTAAGTTTTCTTGTCTTGAGTAATTCATCAATTGTAGTTAATTTTTCTTGTCTTGAGTAATCCATCAATTGTAATTAATTTTCTTGTCTTGAGTAATTCATCAATTGTAATTAATTTTCTTGTGATGAGTAATCCATCAATTGTAATTAAATTTTCTTGTCTTGAGTAATCTATCAATTGTAATTAATTTTATTTGTCTTGAGTAATTCATCAATTGTAATTAATTTTCTTGTCTTGAGTAATCCATCAATTGTAGTTAATTTTTCTTGTCTTGAGTAATTCATCAGTTGTAATTAATTTTTCTTGTCTTGAGTAATTCATCAGTTGTAATTAATTTTTCTTGTCTTGAGTAATCGATCAATTGTAGTTAATTTTCTTGTCTTGAGTAATTCATCAATTGTAATTAATTTTTCTTGTCTTGAGTAATCCATCAATTGTAGTTAAGTTTTCTTGTCTTGAGTAATTCATCAATTGTAGTTAATTTTTCTTGTCTTGAGTAATCCATCAATTGTAATTAATTTTCTTGTCTTGAGTAATTCATCAATTGTAATTAATTTTCTTGTCTTGAGTAATCCATCAATTGTAGTTAATTTTTCTTGTCTTGAGTAATCCATCAATTGTAGTTAATTTTTCTCGTCTTGAGTAATTCATTAATTGTAATTAATTTTTCCTGTCTTGAGTAATTCATTAATTGTAGTTAATTTTTCTTGTCTTGAGTAATCCATCAATTGTAATTATTTTTTTTCATTGTAACCAGAAGGCCAGTGTCCTTCTCCACAAGAGTCTTGATTGTAATATGAAGCCTCTCAGCCAGTCACTTGTCCTTTGGGGACTACAGGAACACTTTTTCAGCAGATTTATCGTGTCAGGATACATGTCCAGGCATTGATAAGATAAAATCAGTACCCGTGAGAGTATAGGAAAAGCAACTGAAAAATAAATATTTACGAGTTCCTTGCTAGACTTATGAAACAAAACATGTCTAAAGGAAGTTTTGCTGCCTAAATATATATATGAATACTTGTACTTCCTTCGTCCTACATTGTTCTTTCATGTGTGGCAAGTAAGTTCAGGTAATTTGTAGAATTTGGTATATTCGGACTACTGTTCTCATCTTGGGTGTTTTTATCACAATGTTTCGGCCGATGTAACCTCTGACCTTCTTCAGGTGTACCTTGTCGAACTTGGGAATTTTTCTGTGGAACTCGGGAATCTGGACGGAATTTCGAACGGAACCCTTTATTAAATCCATGGGGGTAGCATGCTCTTGTTCCATCTGCCATGATTGTAATTCGCAATTCTTTGCATCGCCCGCACTGAGGATTGAACCTTCAACCTTCAGATGACTGTCACTTAGAACTGAATTTTACTCAGTACTATATCCACTGCGGAAGTTTTACAAATTAGGCACAAGACCCTCAAAAGTGTGGGGAGTGTGTGGGGTGAAGTTGGTGGTTAGGGTTAGGGTTATTCTGTCAATTCTACTCTTAATTAGACGTATTTTGAACCATTCGTCCAAACACTGTTCCTTTCATTCTTTCACCATTTGGCCATCACTTTCACTTCAGCAGTCACCACAATACCACATTTACTTTATGGACTACCCTAATTAAAATATCTGCAATGGTTTCAAATTAGTTTTATTTACAAAAATATATTTACAATTTCATTGGAAAAAAAAGGGGAGTGGGACAACAATGTATAACTAAAATGGCCTCTCGCTGACCGCCAACCCCCAAAACGCATGTGTCGTGGTTTTCCTTCTTCTCCATTTTCTTATTCTAGCGTATACATCTGAGTTAAATTCCCATCTTTTAAAATAAAATTCTCAGCTAAAGCTGATTCTGAGGTTTCTTGTCGATCTGCCCGTCATGATCCTTCATTGTCGTCCAGCTGGACTCATCTCCTGTCGAGACCATTCACTGCTAATCTGTCTGTCGATCTCCTCGAACATTCCCCAAATATATCGACTTTCTACCAGAAATCCAAAACATCGGGTCTTTTCTCAGTTACTCTCAGTTTACTTCAACCGGAAGTAAATACTTCTTTCTGAATTCTCTATCTTGACCCTCCCCCGGCTATTAATAGCTAACTGTTCATGGCATCGCTTTGTTTGTGTAACACAATGGGTCTATTACTTTCGTATTGTCATTTACTTCCTAGATAATATTTTTCAGTTGTCCGGCTGTGTGTGTGTGTCGGGGGGGGGGGGGGTATCTATAGTATCACAACAAAAGATACCCCCCCCCCCCAAAAAAAAACAAAAAAACAATGAAACCAAATAAAATCAGGGTCAGGTTAGTGAGACACTACCAACCCTTTTCTGGCCACTGTTTTCACGGTCTGTTTAAGAAGTGAAAACAAGCAGGTCACTCTTTATGTCGGAGTGGGCATTTTGATTCTGGTGGATCGGCCGGGAATGCAAAAAAAAAAAGAAAACACAAAAACAAAGAAAAAGATCTGGCAATAATTAATAATAAAAAAAGCAGAAACATTTTTTTTAAAATGATGCTGTCCTACCTGTAAGGATAGGGTTCCTCTGATACAAATAACAACTTTCTTTTCTTGGTGGTCAACAGCAACATAAAACGGTGTCTTCCCAACCTGGTGAATAAATAATGATTCCACAAATCAATTTATTACCCAATTACCCATGCACACAATGAAAAAAAAAAATATATATATTTCCTGGATTGAAGGACGAGGCTTCCCAATTTTTTTTTTAAACAGGAACAGGTATTCTTTGTCCATTTAATTTGAGTGTTTAGTGATGAAAATATTATTTCGAACTTATACTTCACAGACCAATGAAAACGCTATTCTACATTTTGAAAGTAAACCTGACAGACGACAAAAATGCTATTTCATATATAAGTTTGACAAACGAAAGAAAGTGCAATTTAAAACTTAAGTTTGACAAGCCAACGTAATAAAATTAATGTGGATGTGGGGGGGGGGGTAATACTCACTGACCTGTTTGTTTGGCCGCGGTGTGTGTGTACTGGGGAAACTTTGTTTTTTATTTACAATCTAGAACCGGATATATACATATATATATATATATATATATATATATATATATATATATATATATATATATATATATATATATATATATATATATATATATATATATATATACACACACACATATATATATACACACACACATATATATATACACACACACATATATATATACACACACACATATATATATATATATATATATATATATATATATATATATATATATATATATATATATATATATGACATGACATGCCCTCCGTTCAGTCTAGAGAGACTATGGACCGCCTGTATATATATATATATATATAAGCATCGAGTCTCATATAAGTAAACGCAGACTTCGTTGGGCTGGTCATCTTATTCGTCTTACTGATGACAGACTGTCCAAGCAGGTGATTTATGGGGAACTAACTCAGAATACTCGCTCACAACATAAACGTCCTAAGCGATTCAAAGATTGTCTCAAGGACGATATGAAGTGCTTTGGAATTGATGTTGGAAGATGGAAGGGGTGGCTGCAGATATGTCAAGGTGGAGGAAAGCGCTTTTTGAATGAAACAAGCTTTTTGAAAAGAATAGGATGAAACACCAGCAGCAGAAAAGAGCAGCGAGGAAGAGACGGAACGTGACACCTTCAGCACATGGAGGAAATATGGAACACCTAAAATGCCAAGCGTGCAACTTGGTAATGTGCAGGATTGTTGAATCACCAACGAGTGCATGTTTGGCAAAATTAAGCACGGACAAGAAGTGGCTTTATTTAAACCTGCCCATCTGTGGTAAGGTCTGTAAAAGTCTGGCAGGCTTGAAGAGCCACATCCGCGCCTCTCACTGGGAACCTTCACACTAATATCACATCAATACGTCATATATATATATATGTGTGTGTGTGTGTGTGTGTGTGTGAGTGAGGTTAGTGGGAGAGAACCCCAGCTGAGTGCTCGATTATTAAGAAAAATAAAAAATAAGAGCATAATATTTATTCATATTTGTATTATAAAAGATCAGAACAACATCGGTACCGTCGGTTTCAAGTAGGCCTCTTTGTAAAGGATAAAGAAAGGCTGAAGAGAGTCCGGTAAAGAGGCCTATTATAAGTCCCCTTTGTTAGGATTTGAAACCGGCGGTACCAATGTTGTTCTGATCTTCTGTAATACGAATATACATATATATATATATATATATATATATATATATATATATATATATATATATATATATATATATATATATATATATATATGAATTTGGGAAAGTTCATTCTTTTAAGCATCTTAGAATTTAAAACGTAAAGAAAGAGGCAAAATGCCTTCAGAAATCCATTTGTTAGATGCGTACATTATTTTATAAAATCAAAACAAATATTTTCATTTTACTAATATTTCACTCGATATAACGAGCATCATCAGTGCTTTAAACAACGTTTATATATATATATATATATATATATATATATATATATATATATATATATATATATATATACATGGACGGCGGCACCGGGGGGGGGGGGGCAGGGGGCTCAAGCCCCCCCCCCTACTTTTTAACTTGCCCCCCCCCCACTTTACGGTCATCAATAATGAAGTTATATATGCATGTGTTTAACCGCCCCCCCCCCACACTTTTTAGGAGAGCCCCCCACTTTTATAACCGTCCCGCCGGCCCTGATATATATATATATATATATATTTATATATATATATATATATATATATATATACGCTAACCTATACGGTTGTCTAGCATGACTACATCTTGTATCTCTTTTGTTTGTTTTATCTGCTAATACGAGAGAAGAAAACCAAATCTGGCTCTGCAGTTGTAAACAGCGACTCAAGAACAAAAACGCGTTCTTTCTAGTTTTCGATAAAAGTGGGAACAGGAGTTTCATTGATTCAATGAGCGACGAAAAGAGACGAAACATATAAAACGCGTTCAATGAATAGAGAACATTTAAAGGATTATAATGAAGACATGACTAAAGGAAAAGCTTATGGTAAACCTTGGTGACTCACAAAAAACAGAGAAAGGAAAAAAAAAAAAACATGAGAAATTAAAATAAAAGAAAACAGAAAGAAAAAAAAAAAAAACAAAAAAACATGCAGAGTTGAACCTGCTGATAAGCAGATCAAAACCGAGCAGCCAGCAACCTAAAATTAAGTACATGATTAATTCTCGTAACATCTCGCAATGTCTGAAGTGATTGAACAGACTTATTGAATAAGAGGCTTAACTGTCTCTATTCCAGACGGTGACTGCACTTTTACAGAGGAACGATTTTGGTCATTTCGGAATAAAAGTAATTCTTTACAAAGAAAAAATAATCGGTGCTTGTTTACCGTAGGGCCGAAAACAAAGTTTATCTTTAATTTAGGAGAGTCAAATAAGGGGGAGATAACTCTAGTTTCACGTTGAACGAATGTGGAATGAGGCGAAGAAAAGCAACAATGCAAATGGTGGAATTCATGTGGAAACAAAAATCCCGAAAAGACACTGGAAATGGGAACTTTTTTCAAACAAATTGCTGAATTTTACCCAGTGTAAAACTGGCTTTTGATTTCAAAAAAATATTTCCCTTGTTTCATATTTATTTTCCTTCCATTTACGTATTTTTCCTTCTGTGATAATCAATTTATTTTAATAAATCATTTTATTTTAATAAATCATTTTATTTAAAAAAATCAATTTATTTTAATAAATCATTTTATTTTAATAAATCATTTTATTTTAAAAAATCAATTTATTTTAATAAATCAATTTATTTTAATAAATCATTTTATTTTAATAAATCATTTTATTTTAATAAATCATTTTATTTAAAAAAATCAATTTATTTTAATAAATCATTTTATTTTTCATTGGTGTCGAATGCGTTGTGATTGCTTTATTCCTAAATTATCTTTTTACGTATACATTGTTTAAACTTTATTTTAGAATAATTACAACAGTAAAATCAATCCAACTAGAGTTATCCCCTCCTTATTTGACTCTTCGGAAATTAAAGCTAACATTTTTTTGGTCGGCCCTACGGTAAACAAGCACCAAATAATCTTATAGTGAAACGAATTTAAGCATCTCGGAATGATAGTAATAATTTACAAAACGAAATAATTTTATAGAGAAACTAATTTAGTCATTTCGGAATAAAAGTAATTCTTTCCAGAGAGAAAATAATCTTTTGGCATTTCGGAATGATAGTAATTATTTGCCGAAGCAAATGGATGTTATAAATAAAGGAATTCAGGTATTTCGAAATAAAAGTAATTATTTCCAGAGAGAAAATAATCTTATAGAGAAAGGAATTTAGTCATTTCGGGAAAAAAAAGTAATTATTCTCAGAAACAAAATAACAGAAAAGTGAAATGAATATAGCCATTTCGCACTAGAATAATTATTTCCAGGAAAAATAATAATCTAATAGAAAAATAAATTGCGACATTTTGAAATAATGGTGATTAATTCCAGAGATAAAATAACCCCATAGAAAAACGAATTTAAAAAGTTATTAATTCTAAGAAATAAATATCTTTTAGAATTGAATTATTTCGAAATAAAAGTAATTATTTCCAGACGGAAAATAATCGCATAGAGAAAAGATTTACGACATTTTGAAATGAAAGTAATTATTCCCAGAAACAAAATAACAGAAAAGTGAAATGAATATAGCCATTTCGCACTAGAATAATTATTTTCAGGAAAAATAATAATCTAATAGAAAAATAAATTGCGACATTTTGAAATAATGGTGATTAATTCCAGAGATAAAATAACCCCATAGAAAAACGAATTTAAAAAGTTATTAATTCTAAGAAATAAATATCTTTTAGAATTGAATTATTTCGAAATAAAAGTAATTATTTCCAGAGAGAAAATAATCGCATAGAGAAAAGATTTACGACATTTTGAAATGAAAGTAATTATTTCCAGAGAGAAAATAATCGCATAGAGAAAAGATTTACGACATTTTGAAATGAAAGTAATTATTTCCAGAGAGAAAATAATCGCATAGAGAAAAGATTTACGACATTTTGAAATGAAAGTAATTATTCCCAGAAACAAAATAACAGAAAAGTGAAATGAATATAGCCATTTCGCACTAGAATAATTATTTTCAGGAAAAATAATAATCTAATAGAAAAATAAATTGCGACATTTTGAAATAATGGTGATTAATTCCAGAGATAAAATAACCCCATAGAAAAACGAATTTAAAAAGTTATTAATTCTAAGAAATAAATATCTTTTAGAATGGAATTATTTCGAAATAAAAGTAATTATTTCCAGAGAGAAAATAATCGCATAGAGAAAAGATTTACGACATTTTGAAATGAAAGTAATTATTTCCAGAGAGAAAATAATCGCATAGAGAAAAGATTTACGACATTTTGAAATGAAAGTAATTATTTCCAGATGAAAAATAGAAAAGATTTACGACATTTTGGAATGAAAGTAATTATTTCCAGAGAGAAAATAATCGCATAGAGAAAAGATGTACGATATTTTGGAATGAAAGTAATTATTTCCAGAGAGAAAATAATCGCATAGAGAAAAGATTTACGACATTTTGAAATGAAAGTAATTATTTCCAGACGGAAAATAGAAAAGATTTACGACATTTTGGAATGAAAGTAATTATTTCCAGAGAGAAAATAATCGCATAGAGAAAAGATTTACGACATTTGGAAATGAAAGTAATTATTTCCAGAGAGAAAAGAATCGCATAGAGAAAAGATTTACGACATTTTAGAATAAAAGTAATTATTTCCAGAGAAAAAATAATCTTATGCAGAAAAGATTTACGACATTTCGGTACAAGGTATAATTTTAAATATAAACATATGTAGGCATTACGGAATAAAAGTAATTATTTTCAGTATGAAAAGTACTAGCAGTTTTACCGATGAAGGTGGATGTGAAGGTTAATGTGATGGTGAAGGTGAAGGTGAATGCAAAGGTGAAGGTCAAAGTGAAGGTTAAGGTTAAAGGAAAAATTAAAAACACAGTTAAGTAATTACGTTTCAGAAGTATTTTGAGATGAAGATTGATAATTTGGATTATTTGGATTATTCGGACTGCTATTCTCATCTTGGATGTTATTCTCACAACGTTTTGGCCGATGTAACCTCCGATATGCTTCGGGTGCATCCTGTCGAACTCGAAAATCTTTATGGAATTTCGAACTGAACCTTAATCCAACGGCAAGTGAAGCACTCTTTAGACTTCATGTGCAATCACCTAGAGATGGTGTCTCAATAAAAGCACTGGTCCCCATCACCTCAGTGGGTTGGCGTCAAGAAGGACATCCGGCCTATAACATTCTTACCTCAATTAAGGAAATGACTTCCAAGGAAAATTGGTCGCATTTCAGGCAGTTTATAAAGACCTGTCCAGAAATAGGTTAGTTTGGAAGTTAATTTCTAAAAGCCGTCCAACACATGCCAGCTAACCGTTAAACCGAAGATGATGATAATAGATTGTTCTCATTCCGGCAACAATAGTAGGCAGGGTAGAATTATTAAGTAATTTTTTTATTTTTATTCTTAGAATTGCTTGTAGTGAGGATTGAACCTTCAACCAGAGGACAATTACTTAGAACACTATTATCCGTTGCACCACATGTCCATGAGAACTTTAAAATTATCTTGTTTTTTTAGATGTGTAGAATTACTATATATATATATATATATATATATATATATATATATATATATATATATATATATAATTATAATTATTAATGACAATATATGTATTAGCATATACTATCAGTGCCCTTTTACTTTGCAGTTTCCTTAAAAGATTCAGCTCGATGATTGTCAATTAGTGACAACAGAGCAAAATGGCGTTTTAGTGGGTTTCCCACGTATGAGTTTGCTCTTTTCTTTGTTTTTTGATTTGGTCTCACCCAAAAATGAACCACTGTATAGTGTAGGGTTTTTTAAAGACGCTTTAATTCAATCACTTTTTACTCTTTGTGAATTTTTCTGATGATTTACAAAATGTTGCAGAGACGATATTGACATAAAAATGTTGTTTGGCACAAGACAAATGAAACGGACCGTAAAAAATATATCTCACAGAAATGTTATGTTTTTTTGAAATGTGAAAAAATAAAAATAAAAATAATAAAATAAAAACATGGTTATTGGAATATAATATGAACATGACTTTATATATATATATATATATATATATATATATATATATATATATATATATATATATATATATATATATATATATATATGATCAAATATAAACCAAAGTAAAAACTTTTAGTAGATGGAACCTATTGTGAAGAGGATTAGCTCAATATACGAGATAAAGCAATTGTAGAGATAGAAGAAAAAAGAGTGATAAATATACGACGATTGTTCAAATTTATTTCAAATTTCACTTGTTCAATGCAAGGTGTATTCAGTAATAAACTAGTGTTTATTATTCTTTCCTTAAGCCAAGGCTTTTCAAAGATCGAAATCTTATCATCAGAGGAGAAATACAGATGGATAAGTTGGCTTTCGAAAAAACCAAAGTTCAAATATTTGAAAAATATGAAAATTATTATTAAAAGAATTTTTGTTAAAAAAACGCAGTGAATGAAAAGAAAAGTTCTTTTCAACGGAAATTTACCACCCGGACAATCTGCATATATTTTTCACGGAACTTTTCTTTTCATTCACTGCGTTTTTTTAACAAAAATTCCTTTAATAATAATTTTCATATTTTTCAAATATTTGAACTTTGGTTTTTTCGAAAGCCAACTTATCCATCTGTATTTCTCCTCTGATGATAAGATTTCGATCTTTGAAAAGCCTTGGCTTAAGGAAAGAATTATAAACACTAGTTTATTACTGAATACACCTTGCATTGAACAATTGAAATTTGAAATAAATTTGGACAATCGTCGCATATTTATCACTCTTTTTTCTTATATATATATATATATATATATATATATATATATATATATATATATATATATATTATATATATATATATATATATATTTATATATATATATATATATATTTATATATTTATATATATATATATATATATATATATATATATATATATATTTATATATTTATATATATATATATATATATTTATATATATATATATATATATATATTTATATATATATATATATATATATAATCTTTTTCATAAATAAAGATGGACACATCTTTAAAAACATTGTTTCCGTATGATATTTTCTTTTAGAAATTCGAAAAAACAATAACAATCAATTTTTTAAAAATAAATAAATTGCTTTATTTTCAAACTAAGCTTTCGACATAAGATGCCATTCAACCACGCTCACTGCAACCTGACTTTCTTTGAACCACACGTCTACAACATCGGACGAATATTTTATTGTATCCGACGGTTAATACCAGTGAAAGAAGAAAAAAGTCTTGCTTTGAAAATGGCATCTTATTCCGAAAGCTTCGTTTTAAAATGGATAAATTTATTTATTTAAAAAAAATGATGTTTGCATATAAACCCGACACCGAACAAACATTGCTTTTTTTT
Organism: Sepiola atlantica; assembly: GCA_963556195.1. Classification (NCBI taxonomy): domain Eukaryota; kingdom Metazoa; phylum Mollusca; class Cephalopoda; order Sepiida; family Sepiolidae; genus Sepiola; species Sepiola atlantica. The sequence goes on along the minus strand of OY744527.1, from coordinate 34,969,307 downwards.
TAGATTAAAAATGTAAAGAGAAGAAAAAAAAAAGTGCAACTTACATCAATATGGTAAGAGACATAAAAAATATCAGCTTCTGGACCAGCTAATTCGTCTGTACACACCTATCTCTCTCTCTCCCTCCCTCCCTCCCCCCCTCTCTCTCTCTTCTGCTCTGTGTGTATATGGATGTTTTCTCCCTTTTTTTAAATTTTCTTATTTCTGTGTTCGTTAGCATAGGGACGAGGCATTCTTCCAAATGCCAGACCATCACATGCTATTTAGAGGCTCCAACCGAGTGCTCTTTTAAGGATTTTGGCCGTTCCCTTAAGTGCAATTATTTGGATTTCTTTTGCACTTGGTTTTCCAGGAATACTTTCCAGATACTTTTTGAAATTTTTCTTCATGAGGCCTTTAGCTCCTATTATAACTGGGATAATGTTGATGTTTTGTAGGTTCCAGTTTCTCTTCAGTATGTCTGTGTGTGCGTGTGTATATGTAAGTAGGCATACGTAGGTGAATGTGCCTATGTGTCTGTATGTATACGTGGGTATGTATATGCACATGCTTACTTGTGTATTTATTTATATATTCATTTATTTACATTTATTTATATCTAAGTACACTTGAACCTAGTTTATGACCCACTTGACTCCTGCTGCTCAGCCATTAGGGATGGACACCTGTTTGTTCATCATCTCACTGGCGTTTTCTCCCCTGCTACCACTACCCACCTCCCACCATACACATACAATCCTTCATTACACTGACGAAGGCCGAAAGATCGCTGCCGAAAATGTTGTTCTTGAAAAAAACTTTTTTTATATAAGGGACAATTAATATTCCTACACGTCAAAATATAGAAAATAAATTAAAGATATATTAAAATATATATTTTTCACATTAATTTTTTATACATACACACGCATATATGAATTACCTACTAGACACCATCCTCGAGTGTCTTCAGTCTCTCTGTACATGGGTTTGTCAGGACAACCTGACATGAGGATACTTCACCGTACAATTAAAGCCTGACCAAATATTTAAAATAACATAGTATTCGAAGCCCAAATAAGATCCCCTCGACACGGCTGTACACTGGCTCATACGAGGAATGGTGCACCTCCTCCAAGTAATGTTACCTCAAGTAACAAAACTTAGCTGGATATTCCACCAGACTAGATTAATTCTTGTCCTGGAATCCGGTAAGACCAAGAGACCACAAGAAATATATACTATAACATAGTTCACGGATCAATTGGGGAGAGGAAAATTAATGTTCTTAACTTCTTTACTAACTCAACGTTTGAGTTAAAGAAGAGATTTAATGGAATATTCGAATATTTATGTATCTCATATAGAGATCAAGTGTTAACCCCAGGGAGGGGCTCCTTGACTTCTGAGAACTTCGACTGAAGTAAAATGAAACAATATATATATGTTTCAGAAGAATTAACTGCTCAGCATGAACAAATCCCCAAGCATCATATTATGTTAATATGTATATGAAATATATGATGAAATAAATTGTTTAGTTTATTTCTTCATAGATTCTTTATTTTATTCATTTTGAGATTGATGAAAATTAAAATCTCCTTCCAAATCGAGGCAAAATAACTCTACCTTTTCTAAATTCAGTCGTACACGTTCGTAACTTAAGAAAACAAAAACAAGATCAGTGTGAAGTTTGAATTGCGAGTTATGAGCAAGATTATGGATATAGCCAATTATAAAGATGCGATGTTTGCATATAAACGCGACTCTGAACAGACATTGCTTCTTTTTTTTGTTAACACTTGAAACTGTAAAGAGAAGAAAGAAAAGTGCAACTTACATCAACATGGTAAGTGACATAAACGATGTCAGCTTCTGGAAGTCGACTGAGATGTCTCATAGCAGCGAAGTTACAATCACAACAGTTATCTTCAATGACAGTCGTATAATTCTGATGGCCCAAAATGCAATGCTTACAACAGCAGCACCTGGAAGGGAAAATAAAAGAGAAAACACTTTTAATGCAATTCGGTGAGCGAGGGGGTACCGATGGCAACACAATTCTTCAAATAATTAAACAGGAATGGAAATTCTTAAGATGTGTCCATTAAATCTGCATGTGACAAAGTATCCGGGGCCCCATGGGGATCGGGTACCCTGGTGACGCACTAGTATGCATCTTGGTGGTGATGCTACGCCGACTGAGGGCCCTGCGACGAGACGAAGTGGAGATATAAAACTAGTATATATTTGACGTAGAAATGAACTTATTCGAACGACAGAACGAGACGCCAGCTAGTCTCGCGGAATCATGTAAGATACTCAAAATCAATTCCCACCAGAGGCGAGGAGACAGTTGCCAGATGGAAGGTAGAGATTAGAGAATTCCATATCGCAAATTTATTTCTGAAATATCGATATTATTGTTTGGCGTGAATGGTGCGTTTTAGAACCACGATTCTGTGACGGTTGTTCTGAAGACGTCACGATCTGGGAGAGTCCACTTGACAGAGATTTATTTGGGCCTGTCACAGAGCATCTCCAGCTGTGTGACGGAATGAGATAGCGTTTGTTTTTGGCGATAACGATGGGCTAAAAAGAAAATCCCATTTATTTTAAGGAAAAAAGAGTGAGGCGCCCGTTCCCACCCTCCTTGAGAGAGGAGACATGCAGGAAGTAAGATGGCGGTGAAGGAGCGTGTACGACCATAGACATCTTCAATAAAAGAATGTGTTTTTTTCACTCACGAGCCAGACAGAGTTGGACTGACGCCCGGAAGAGTTGAACGGACGCCCAGGCGTGCGCCGAAGTGGCATGCGTCGAAGAAAACAAACCGGACGAAATTCTCGCCATCGCCATCGCCTTCGCCCGTTAATTTGTGACTTAAACAACCACTTGTGTAAAAAATTCGCACACACAGAGAACTAGCGAAATAACTTAGAGAAAAAGAACAACCTTTGCTAAAGACATTTATGAGTACGGTAGACATTAATCCTACCATTGACCAATGTGAAATCAATTCTTTTATTTTATTAATAATTACTCTTCTACACAAAAAAAAACCCGACCGAGTTGTTGAACATTGTTCTTTACCTTTTGTTCTGCTTTGAATGATCTTTCGCCGCCACAGAACCAACCGGTTGCTGTTCGCCCAGTGATCGCTCATTGATATAAACAGTTTCAACATGGGAGTGTGTTTGTAGCTGAACGAGACGACCAGATCAGCGACGTCATCATCATCGTTGCCATCCCCGCCTAGAGGAACTTGGATCTATTTTTTTTATTGCCACGGCGATCGGCACGGAGTGGGGTTCATATGCATATTTAGCGATGGAAATGCTATTTCAAACTTAAGCATGACTGATCAACGAAAATGCTATTTCAAACTTAAGCATGACAGATCAACGAAAAAGTTAATTAAAACTTAAGCATGACAGATCAACGAAAAAGCTATTTCAAATTTAGCATGACAGACCAATGAAAAAGCTATTTCAATTTTAAGTGTGACAGACCAACGAAAAAGCTATTACAATTTTAAGTGTGACAGACCAATGAAAAAGCTATTTCAATTTTAAGTGTGACAGACCAATGAAAAAGCTATTTCAATTTTAAGTGTGACAGACCAATGAAAAAGCTATTTCAATTTTCAGTGTGACAGACCAATGAAAAAGCTATTTCAATTTTAAGTGTGACAGACTAATGAAAAAGCTATTTCAATTTTAGCGTGACAGACCAATGAAAAAGCTATTTCAATTTTAAGCGTGACAGACCAATGAAAAAGCTATTTCAATTTTAAGTGTGACAGACCAATGAAAAAGCTATTTCAATTTTAAGTGTGACAGACCAATGAAAAAGCTATTTCAATTTTAAGTGTGACAGACCAATGAAAAAGCTATTTCAATTTTAAGTGTGACTGACCAATGCAAAAGCTATTTCAATTTTAAGTGTGACAGACCAATGAAAAAGCTATTTCAACTGTAAGCATTACAGACCAACGAAAAGGCTATTTTAAATTTAAGCATGACAGACCAACGAAGCTGAGTTCAGGTTCTGTCAGATAAATAGGGTGACACCTAAAAAATGCCACTCATAAAATCGTTAATAAAATTCACAATCAATTCTTCAATACAACCCTATTCGGTACAAAAACACTCCAGTCTACGCCTGACTTGTCCACCTTGTTTGAGTGATGAATGTCCAACAGTTTTTGTTTTATCACCTTTCACCTGAATACAACGTGCAAAATTGTCGATAACTCTGATACACTCTTCTATTGGCATTGCCCTGATTTGGGCTGTGATGGCCATCTTGAGTTCAGGATTTGTCTGGTGAATGTTTTGATAGCCATTATCTTTGAGATAAGCCAACAGATATAAATTTGGGGTATTAAGGTCCAGTAAATATGAAGCCCATTCAGGATCACACCTCCTACTATTAAGATGATCACTAAAATGTTGCTGCATTGAACGGCGATTAAACAAAGACTATTGGACATTCATGACTGAAACATGGTGGGCAAGTCACGCTTAGAGGGAAGTTTATTTTGTTGAATTGCAGAAAGGATTGTGAATTTTATCAACGATTCCATAAGTGAAATTCTGCGGGTGAGGGGGGGGGTCACTCTGTATATACAGCTCATCATTGAACAGCAATAATCAAAGTGTTTCCACTTATTATTGACTACCGATAAAACAGAGATTGTTGGACATTCATAACTCAAACTTGGTGGACAAGTCAGGAATAGACTGGGGTTTATTTGTTATCAGATATGGTTGGATTTGAGAAAGGATTGTGAATTTATTAACGATTCCATGGGAGGGAGGGTCACCCTTTGGAGGGAGGGTCACCCTTGGGAGGGAGGGTCACCCTGTAGCTAAGTTAAGTGATGACCAGGCTTACCTATACCCCATAAAGTCGGCCATGCACCATTTTTTTATTATTATGCAAATAAATATTGACTTCCTGGAGGAAGTTTGTTACTTTGAATCATGCGACGCTTTGAATTTTGTGGTATTGATATCACAATGGTGAAGCTCATGGTTGGAAAGAAATGTAAATACTTTGGCTAAAATGCTCGGCACAGAGGAAGACATCAAAGGATGAAAGGGGTCTGCTCTAGATGCATACAAGTCCATCTTTAACAGCGAAGAAGTGAAGCTGAGAGTATTTACAACACACATCCAAAGCATTTTCACATACAGTTCGGAGTTGTGGACACTCACCAAAACATCAGAATAGAACATCGATGCTTTTCAAAAGAAACCTACTGAGTAGAGTCATCCAACATGTGGCAGGAAAGGGTGCTCTGAACGGCACCTCCCCAGATGTGGCAACAGTACTCCCCATCTCAGGACGTATTTGACTCTTACACAGGTAGAGGATGGCGTCAGGAGTAAGATACTTTTTGGAGCAGTAGAATGATCCAACGATTCTTCCAGCGACCGTGGCAACGGATTTGATGTAAGTCTGCCATTTCAGGTCTGGTCAGTCCCAGAAGCTTACTTAAAAGAAGACCGCCATGGTTTGGCCATTTAATGAGACTGCCATCAGAAACAGCTGCATGTGAAGCACTCCAAGACTTCACAAAACCTACGAAAAGACCAGCAGGACGACCAAAGATGGCATGGCTCGACCAAGTGATAAAAGACTTCAAATCACTATCAGACTTTCGCTTTGAAAACAACAAAGACATCCTCGAAGTAAAGTGTTCCGTTAACAGCATAATGTTAAGCAAGTTAACGTGTATGCAATGATGGTGATTTGAATTTTGTAGCTATTGTCCATTTATAAAGCATAAGCTAAAATCTAATAGCAGAACATCGTTCTGATCTATGTCCATTGATTTACATAGCAATATCGTATAAAAAACGTTAACACGTTCAATTAACAAGCGCAATTACAATAAGTACCATATATTCATGGAACATAAGTAGATTATAAAAACACAAAGCCGATTGGCAGACAGTCTTTATGGACTTATCAACGCGAATAGCAGATCTATATCCATTTAACAGTACAAGAGCAGCATGCAGAGTCTGGGAAGTTTCCGATATCATCAATTGGGGGAAAAATTTGTTTATTTTTTATAGACAATCAATATTAGCTTTTTTCGAATAACCCAACGAGAAAATTACTTTGCTTCAAACATCCAGATCAATATTATTATAAGACAAGTACACACACGCCATCGAAAACGATGAAAAAAAAATTATGCTTCGTCAGTGTTCGCACTAATATTCATATAAAAATAATGTCAGAACGAGTGAAATTAAAAGACAAAAATAGGAAAGAAAGAAAACTTCTCATACTGGAAGTTTAAAAAAGAACAAAAAATTATGTTATATGAATATTAATGCAAACACTGGCGATGCATAATGTTTTGGTCATCTTTGATGGAAGGTGTACACTTGTATAATATATTTATTTATATATATAAAGTTATGAAAATATATTTATGGCAATTAAGCTACACAGAGGCTTTTGCATTTCATCCCCTTAGGGAATCGTCAGGTTAAAATGCATGTTGAATTAAATACTGAAAATTGATAGATAAAAGATTATATCTCCTTATAACATTTTATGTGGATACATGAAATAATTATATATATATATATATATATATATATATATATATATATATATATATATATATATATATATATAACGTAAAATATAATAACACGAAATTACATGATTGTCGATGCAATAATTTATTTCAACCTTGCGGTTTTATTCAAGCATCCAACTTAACAATTACATTTTTGATACTGATAGAAAATTGAATTCATCCTCGGCACTTCAAACACAATCAGAGGGAGTGGTGGTAGCAGCCGGTTTGAATACCCAACATAGAGCGAGTAGAAATTAACATCTTATATTTAACTAAATTAATCTAAGGAGATCTTATGGTTTTTTTTGTTTATTTTTATTAAATAATAACGTCTGGGTTAAGCGCACATATTCTTCATATCCGACCTGGTGACATACGCCTCCATACATACGCACACATATACCTATTCTTAACATCACACACACACAATTTTTGGCTAGCCCGAAATTCAGCTTACCAAGGCCAACGAGATTTTTTACCCGGCAAACGAAACGTTTCGTTTGCCGGGTAAAAAATCTCGATCTGTGTTGTGTTTATGTATTTAGTTAATTCTGTTGGCTTTATCTAACAAGGTTTATGAATCTATTATAGGGTATGTGTAAGGCAGGGGGTTAGGTCTTAAACATCTATAATTCCTTTAATTTTGTGGGAGTTGATAGTTATATTTCTAGGTGTTTAATTAGGGAGATTCATGTATTTACCATGTTAGAAAAGTTACAGAGATGGGGTATCTACTGATTAATATTTTATCTGAGGTGGATGGGGTTAGGTTGTATTGGGATTGGTAGAAATGATGTAGTTGTGGTTGTAGAATGTGCAATATATCCGGGGGGTGTTATGTTGTACATAAAAAATAAGTATAACTTTGGAAAGGTCTTGGGAAAGTGGCTATTTTATGTTTTTTTTAAAAAATTTTATATTTTTTATTTTTTAAATTTTATGGAGTTTATTATTTTTATTTGTTTTTTTTTAAATGCATTTGGGACCGATTATTTGCTTGTTGGCAGAAATAATGCACGAGCTACTTTTCTAAGACATTTACTAGGACTTTCTTTTTTTTATCGTTGTTCTTTCTTGTTTTTTAATTTAAACTTTTATTTTTATTTTTTTCCTCTTCTCTTCTTAATTGCAATGCCACATTGTGTATTGTCGGCAGTTGAAACCCTTATTCCAGACATTTAATTTCCCTGATGATCTGCCAAGCAAGTACCTGCTTGGTAGTGAAACACGTGTAGGAAAAAACATTTAATTTGAATAAATAATATTTGTAAGAAAAAATATCTTTAATGGTGATCATTGGTGTCCTGAAAGGAATGCTTTGGTAAGCCTTCATAAAATCGCATATGAATGCTCTGTACTCTGTAATCGAGTATCATCGAGCTTGTTTTTATTGGAACAACCTCGGTTTTCACTGAATCATTTATTTTATAAGTGAAAAATCTAAATATATATATATATATATATATATATATATATATATATTCCTTATTTACTTCAACAGTGCTCAATACGTGAGTAGAACGTAGTAGCCTGATGATTTC
>OY744527.1:34881177-34951177 GCA_963556195.1 Sepiola atlantica | reverse complement strand
TTATTTTTTATTTTTTATTTTTTTAATTTTATTTTATTTTATTTTTAACTTCTTTATCCCCAATCCCTTTTGGTTTTTATTCTTCAATTTTTTCAAAGTGAAATGGAACTAGGTAATATTTAATTGATATAAATACCATATTACCAGATTTATCCTCTGACGAGAAGAGTTTTATCTTTGAAAAACCATGGTTTAAGGATTAATGTAACTCCTTGCATCTGAACTTTCGATGTAATAAAATTTGTATTAATTTATGTACAATTCTTTATCTTCATCTTTCTTTAATATTGATTGCTCTACTCAACGTATTGAGCTTTATTTTATCGAGATAGATAACTACGATATTTCGCTTATCGTTAATTCTATTATCATTAGTATATATATATATATATATATATATATATATATATATATATTAAGATTTAGATCAATTAGAAAACTCTTTTTGAGTTAACAACAAAGGTCTATCATCAACCTACAAAAATATAACAGCTTGATATTTTATCATATAATGAGATAGAGCTAAGTATATATATATATATATATATATATATATATATATATATATATATATATATATATATATATATATATGTGTGTGTGTGTGTGTGTATTTTTAAAGATTTAAATTATTTTAAAATCATATTCCAAATAAAGACTGTATCAAAATCGTCAGAACAGAATTTCTTGAGCATCTTCATTTGTGTGCAGAAAAAAAATAACAATATTTGAAAAAAGTTATTTTACCCCCCCCCCCCCCCGCAAAAAAACACAACTAAAAGTATTTAACATTGGATGTACACTTGTATTTCTTTTTATTGTTTTTTTTGGGGAGGGGGGGGGGCGGTAAAAATGAAGATGCCCAAGAAATCTCGTTATGAAGAAAGATGCTGTTTAAACAAATGCTGTGTTATACTTTATCACTGAAAATAAACATATTCTGGAAGTAGCTGTAAACGACTTGGATACCATTTTGTGTACTCTTTATTTGCAATATAATTTGAAAATAATTTAAATCTTTAAATATATATATATATATATATATATATATATATATATATATATATATATATATGGGAAATGAAAAAGAAAAAAACCAAGAGATATTTTTTATATATTCATCAACGTTTCGTCTTTTTTGTAAGACTTCCTCAGGATGATAATTTTAAGAAAAATGTCATGCAAGTACATCGAAATATTGGGTTGACATGATGGGTTGATGAGAAAAAGTAGTAGCCGTGGCTACTAAGAGCGTTGAACCAAGGTCCGGGCTGAGAGAAGTCAGTCAGTAGCAGAGAGTGAAATGAATGTGGACAGCTGTGAGTGAAATTATCTTCATTTCTTCAAATCCTTTTCTAAAACTATGATACTACCTACATACCAAAGACACAGAGCTCCCCCTCCCCTCCTCTTTCCCCAGCCCCTCAAAATCCATGCTATACCTCACCACGGCAAAAACCTCAGCATCCCCCTCCCCTCTCTCCCACCCTAAGACAAATTCACTAACACTCCCACCCCTCCCCTTTTGAAACACCCACCATTTGATAAAGAGGTCTTCCTCGAAATATATTATGAAAAACGGTCACACAGATTACATCATAGTGTTGAAGTCTTGCCTAATCAAGTAAGATTTGCTATATATAAAAAACTTATAATTTAAAAAAAATATATATAAAAATCACTTGTTTTTGTCTTACTTCTCAACCCCGACATATTCCAATTTCTTGCATTGTGATAGCCTTCTAATACTCCTCTTTCTATATATATATATATATATATATATATATATATATATATATATATATATATATATATTAATTAAGTTCAAATATATTGATAACATAAACTTAAAACCAATATTTTTTTCAAAAAGTACTCAATATAAATTAGAGCTTTTTATTCAATTTTATTTAATCTTACGTATAGTAAAATTAAATAAACATTAGAAACAGTCTACGCAGATCAACCTATGTTTCGACGCTTATGCGTCTCATTCAAGACTCTGAACAAGACGCGTAAGTGTCGAAACATAGTTTAATCCGTGTAGACTGTTTCTTATGTTTTTTCCTTTTACTTATACATTGTTGCTGCGATGGGATACCGAACTCCCCTCAATCACTAAGTAAGGAAACTAGTCTAGGCAATAAACTACAACTACAAAATAGGGGATTCTATTGTATTCTGTTCTATTACCTGTAGTTACTATTGTTTGTACAAGATATATATGTTGGAATAAACCAACTATTTTAAGACCATTACACTCTGGGTTATTTTGTTATTTATAAGTACTTACCAAGTTATATCATATATATCTACATATATCTATCTACATATATATATATATAATAGATACAGACTAGATATTATGAACATACCAGCGGTTTTACACTCAAATGACTTCAGTATTCCCCAGTGGTCGACCAGAAGCCTTGAGGTTACAAAGTTTGTATGTGACACGCATATTTTGAAACCTCATTGAATATTTGAAATGAATTTTGAAGCATTTTAGTTATACTTTGAAAATCCGAAAAGTAAACAAAACATTCAATTAAAAAATTCCGTGGCAATTAAAGGTGAGGGTGAATGTTTACCTGTGTAACACAATTAAAGGTGAGGGTGAATGTTTACCTATGTAACACAATTAAAGGTGAGAGTGGATGTTTACCTGTGTAACACAATTAAAGGTGAGAGTGGATGTTTACCTGTGTAACACAATTAAAGGTGAGAGTGGATGTTTACCTGTGTAACACAATAAAAGGTGAGGGTGAATGTTTACCTATGTAACACAATTAAAGGTGAGAGTGGATGTTTACCTGTGTAACACAATTAAAGGTGAGAGTGGATGTTTACCTGTGTAACACAATTAAAGGTGAGAGTGGATGTTTACCTGTGTAACACAATTAAAGGTGAGAGTGGATGTTTACCTGTGTAACACAATAAAAGGTGACGGTGGATGTTTACCTGTGTAACACAATTAAAGGTGAGAGTGAATGTTTACCTGTGTAACACAATAAAAGGTGACGGTGGATGTTTACCTGTGTAACACAATTAAAGGTGAGAGTGAATGTTTACCTGTGTAACACAATTAAAGGTGAGAGTGGATGTTTACCTGTGTAACACAATAAAAGGTGAGAGTGGATGTTTACCTGTGTAACACAATTAAAGGTGAGGATGGATGTTTACCTGTGTAACACAATTAAAGGTGAGAGTGGATGTTTACCTGTGTAACACAATAAAAGGTGACGGTGGATGTTTACCTGTGTAACACAATTAAAGGTGAGAGTGAATGTTTACCTGTGTAACACAATTAAAGGTGAGAGTGGATGTTTACCTGTGTAACACAATTAAAGGTGAGGATGGATGTTTACCTGTGTAACACAATTAAAGGTGAGAGTGGATGTTTACCTGTGTAACACAATAAAAGGTGACGGTGGATGTTTACCTGTGTAACACAATTAAAGGTGAGAGTGAATGTTTACCTGTGTAACACAATTAAAGGTGAGAGTGGATGTTTACCTGTGTAACACAATAAAAGGTGACGGTGGATGTTTACCTGTGTAACACAATTAAAGGTGAGAGTGGATGTTTACCTGTGTAACACAATTAAAGGTGAGAGTGAATGTTTACCTGTGTAACACAATTAAAGGTGAGAGTGGATGTTTATCTGTGTAACACAATTAAAGGTGAGGGTAGATGTTTACCTGTGTAACACAATTAAAGGTGGATGTTTACCTGTGTAACACAATTAAAGGTGAGGGTAGATGTTTACCTGTGTAACACAATTAAAGGTAAGGGTGGATGTTTACCTGTGTAACACAATTAAAGGTGAGAGTGGATGTTTACCTGTGTAACACAATAAAAGGTGACGGTGGATGTTTACCTGTGTAACACAATTAAAGGTGAGAGTGAATGTTTACCTGTGTAACACAATTAAAGGTGACGGTGGATGTTTACCTGTGTAACACAATTAAAGGTGAGAGTGGATGTTTACCTGTGTAACCCAATTAAAGGTGAGAGTGGATGTTTACCTGTGTAACACAATAAAAGGTGACGGTGGATGTTTACCTGTGTAACACAATTAAAGGTGAGAGTGAATGTTTACCTGTGTAACACAATTAAAGGTGAGAGTGGATGTTTACCTGTGTAACACAATAAAAGGTGACGGTGGATGTTTACCTGTGTAACACAATTAAAGGTGAGAGTGGATGTTTACCTGTGTAACACAATTAAAGGTGAGAGTGAATGTTTACCTGTGTAACACAATTAAAGGTGAGAGTGGATGTTTATCTGTGTAACACAATTAAAGGTGAGGGTAGATGTTTACCTGTGTAACACAATTAAAGGTGGATGTTTACCTGTGTAACACAATTAAAGGTGAGGGTAGATGTTTACCTGTGTAACACAATTAAAGGTGAGGGTAGATGTTTACCTGTGTAACACAATTAAAGGTGAGGGTTGATGTTTACCTGTGTAACACAATTAAAGGTGAGGGTAGATGTTTACCTGTGTAACACAATTAAAGGTGAGGGTTGATGTTTACCTGTGTAACACAATTAAAGGTGAGGGTGGATGTTTACGTGTGTAACACAATTAAAGGAAAGGGTGGATGTTTACCTGTGTAACACTATTAAAGGTGAGGGTGGATGTTTACCTGTGTAACACAATTAAAGGTGAGGGTGGATGTTTACGTGTGTAACACAATTAAAGGAAAGGGTGGATGTTTACCTGTGTAACACAATAAAAGGTGAGGGTGGATGTTTTCCTGTGTAACACAATTAAAGGTGAGGGTGAATGTTTACCTGTGTAACACAATTAAAGGAAAGGGTGGATGTTTACCTGTGTAACACAATAAAAGGTGAGGGTGGATGTTTACCTGTGTAACACAATTAAAGGTGAGGGTGGATGTTTACCTGTGTAACACAATTAAAGGTGAGGGTGGATGTTTACCTGTGTAACACAATTAAAGGTGAGGGTGGATGTTTACCTGTGTAACACAATTAAAGGTGAGGGTGGATGTTTACCTGTGTAACACAATAAAAGGTTAGGGTGGATGTTTACCTGTGTAACACAATAAAAGGTGAGGGTGGATGTTTACCTGTGTAACACAATAAAAGGTGAGGGTGGATGTTTACCTGTGTAACACAATTAAAGGTGAGGGTGGATGTTTACCTGTGTAACACAATAAAAGGTGAGGGTGGATGTTTACCTGTGTAACACAATTAAAGGTGAGGGTGGATGTTTACCTGTGTAACACAATTAAAGGTTAGGGTGGATGTTTACCTGTGTAACACAATTAAAGGTGAGGGTGGATGTTTACCTGTGTAACACAATTAAAGGTGTGGGTGGATGTTTACCTGTGTAACACAATTAAAGGTGAGGGTGGATGTTTACCTGTGTAACACAATTAAAGGTGAGGGTGGATGTTTACCCGTGTAACACAATTAAAGGTGAGGGTGGATGTTTACCTGTGTAACACAATTAAAGGTGAGGGTGGATGTTTACCCGTGTAACACAATTAAAGGTGAGGGTGGATGTTTACCTGTGTAACACAATTGAAGGTGACGGTCGATGTTTACCTGTGTAACACAATTGAAGGTGAGGGTGGATGTTTACCTGTGTAACACAATTAAAGGTGAGGGTGGATGTTTACCTGTGTAACACAATAAAAGGTGAGGGTGGATGTTTACCTGTGTAACGCAATAAAAGGTGAGGGTGCATGTTTACCTGTGTAACACAATAAAAGCTGAGAGTGAATGTTTACCTGTGTAACACAATTAAAGGTGAGGGTGGATGTTTACCTGTGTAACACAATTAAAGGTAAGGGTGGATGTTTACCTGTGTAACACAATTAAAGGTGGATGTTTACCTGTGTAACACAATTAAAGGTGAGGGTAGATGTTTACCTGTGTAACACAATTAAAGGTGAGGGTGCATGTTTACCTGTGTAACACAATTAAAGGTGAGAGTGGATGTTTACCTGTGTAACACAATTAAAGGTGAGGGTGGATGTTTACCTGTGTAACACAATTAAAGGTGAGGGTGGATGTTTACCTGTGTAACACAATTAAAGGTGAGGGTGGATGTTTACCTGTGTAACACAATTAAAGGTGAGGGTGGATGTTTACCTGTGTAACACAATAAAAGGTGAGGGTGGATGTTTACCTGTGTAACACAATTAAAGGTGAGGGAGGATGTTTACCTGTGTAACACAATTAAAGGTGAGGGTGGATGTTTACCTGTGTAACACAATTAAAGGTGGATGTTTACCTGTGTAACACAATTAAAGGTGACGGTGGATGTTTACCTGTGTAACACAATTAAAGGTGAGGGTGCATGTTTACCTGTGTAACACAATTAAAGGTGAGGGTGGATGTTTACCTGTGTAACACAATTAAAGGTGAGGGTGGATGTTTACCTGTGTAACACAATTAAAGGTGAGGGTGGATGTTTACCTGTGTAACACAATAAAAGGTGAGGGTGGATGTTTACCTGTGTAACACAATTAAAGGTGAGGGTGGATGTTTACCTGTGTAACACAATAAAAGGTGAGGGTGGATGTTTACCTGTGTAACACAATTAAAGGTGAGAGTGGATGTTTACCTGTGTAACACAATTAAAGGTGAGGGTGGATGTTTACCTATGTAACACAATTAAAGGTGAGGGTGGATGTTTACCTGTGTAACACAATTAAAGGTGAGAGTGGATGTTTACCTGTGTAACACAATTAAAGGTGAGGGTGGATGTTTACCTATGTAACACAATAAAAGGTGAGGGTGGATGTTTACCTGTGTAACACAATTAAAGGTGAGAGTGGATGTTTACCTGTGTAACACAATTAAAGGTGAGGGTGGATGTTTACCTATGTAACACAATTAAAGGTGAGGGTGGATGTTTACCTGTGTAACACAATTAAAGGCGAGGGTGCATGTTTACCTGTGTAACACAATTAAAGGTGAGAGTGGATGTTTACCTGTGTAACACAATTAAAGGTGAGGGTGGATGTTTACCTGTGTAACACAATTAAAGGTGAGGGTGGATGTTTACCTGTGTAACACAATTAAAGGTGAGGGTGGATGTTTACCTGTGTAACACAATTAAAGGTGAGGGTTGATGTTTACCTGTGTAACACAATTAAAGGTGAGGGTGGATGTTTACCTGTGTAACACAATAAAAGGTGAGGGTGGATGTTTACTTGTGTAACACAATAAAAGGTAAGGGTGGATGTTTACCTTTGTAACACAATTAAAGGTGAGGGTGGATGTTTACCTGTGTAACACAATAAAAGGTGAGGGTGGATGTTTACCTGTGTAACACAATTAAAGGTGACAGTGGATGTTTACCTGTGTAACACAATTAAAGGTGAGGGTGGATGTTTACCTGTGTAACACAATTAAAGGTGAGGGTGGATGTTTACCTGTGTAACACAATTAAAGGTGAGGGTGGATGTTTACCTGTGTAACACAATTAAAGGTGAGGGTGGATGTTTACCTGTGTAACACAATAAAAGGTTAGGGTGGATGTTTACCTGTGTAACACAATAAAAGGTGAGGGTGGATGTTTACCTGTGTAACACAATAAAAGGTGAGGGTGGATGTTTACCTGTGTAACACAATTAAAGGTGAGGGTGGATGTTTACCTGTGTAACACAATAAAAGGTGAGGGTGGATGTTTACCTGTGTAACACAATTAAAGGTGAGGGTGGATGTTTACCTGTGTAACACAATTAAAGGTTAGGGTGGATGTTTACCTGTGTAACACAATTAAAGGTGAGGGTGGATGTTTACCTGTGTAACACAATTAAAGGTGTGGGTGGATGTTTACCTGTGTAACACAATTAAAGGTGAGGGTGGATGTTTACCTGTGTAACACAATTAAAGGTGAGGGTGGATGTTTACCCGTGTAACACAATTAAAGGTGAGGGTGGATGTTTACCTGTGTAACACAATTAAAGGTGAGGGTGGATGTTTACCCGTGTAACACAATTAAAGGTGAGGGTGGATGTTTACCTGTGTAACACAATTGAAGGTGACGGTCGATGTTTACCTGTGTAACACAATTGAAGGTGAGGGTGGATGTTTACCTGTGTAACACAATTAAAGGTGAGGGTGGATGTTTACCTGTGTAACACAATAAAAGGTGAGGGTGGATGTTTACCTGTGTAACGCAATAAAAGGTGAGGGTGCATGTTTACCTGTGTAACACAATAAAAGCTGAGAGTGGATGTTTACCTGTGTAACACAATTAAAGGTGAGGGTGGATGTTTACCTGTGTAACACAATTAAAGGTAAGGGTTGATGTTTACCTGTGTAACACAATTAAAGGTGGATGTTTACCTGTGTAACACAATTAAAGGTGAGGGTAGATGTTTACCTGTGTAACACAATTAAAGGTGAGGGTGCATGTTTACCTGTGTAACACAATTAAAGGTGAGAGTGGATGTTTACCTGTGTAACACAATTAAAGGTGAGGGTGGATGTTTACCTGTGTAACACAATTAAAGGTGAGGGTGGATGTTTACCTGTGTAACACAATTAAAGGTGAGGGTGGATGTTTACCTGTGTAACACAATTAAAGGTGAGGGTGGATGTTTACCTGTGTAACACAATAAAAGGTGAGGGTGGATGTTTACCTGTGTAACACAATTAAAGGTGAGGGAGGATGTTTACCTGTGTAACACAATTAAAGGTGAGGGTGGATGTTTACCTGTGTAACACAATTAAAGGTGGATGTTTACCTGTGTAACACAATTAAAGGTGACGGTGGATGTTTACCTGTGTAACACAATTAAAGGTGAGGGTGCATGTTTACCTGTGTAACACAATTAAAGGTGAGGGTTGATGTTTACCTGTGTAACACAATTAAAGGTGAGGGTGGATGTTTACCTGTGTAACACAATTAAAGGTGAGGGTGGATGTTTACCTGTGTAACACAATAAAAGGTGAGGGTGGATGTTTACCTGTGTAACACAATTAAAGGTGAGGGTGGATGTTTACCTGTGTAACACAATAAAAGGTGAGGGTGGATGTTTACCTGTGTAACACAATTAAAGGTGAGAGTGGATGTTTACCTGTGTAACACAATTAAAGGTGAGGGTGGATGTTTACCTATGTAACACAATTAAAGGTGAGGGTGGATGTTTACCTGTGTAACACAATTAAAGGTGAGAGTGGATGTTTACCTGTGTAACACAATTAAAGGTGAGGGTGGATGTTTACCTATGTAACACAATAAAAGGTGAGGGTGGATGTTTACCTGTGTAACACAATTAAAGGTGAGAGTGGATGTTTACCTGTGTAACACAATTAAAGGTGAGGGTGGATGTTTACCTATGTAACACAATTAAAGGTGAGGGTGGATGTTTACCTGTGTAACACAATTAAAGGTGAGGGTGCATGTTTACCTGTGTAACACAATTAAAGGTGAGAGTGGATGTTTACCTGTGTAACACAATTAAAGGTGAGGGTGGATGTTTACCTGTGTAACACAATTAAAGGTGAGGGTGGATGTTTACCTGTGTAACACAATTAAAGGTGAGGGTGGATGTTTACCTGTGTAACACAATTAAAGGTGAGGGTTGATGTTTACCTGTGTAACACAATTAAAGGTGAGGGTGGATGTTTACCTGTGTAACACAATAAAAGGTGAGGGTTGATGTTTACCTGTGTAACACAATTAAAGGTGAGGGTGGATGTTTACCTGTGTAACACAATAAAAGGTGAGGGTGGATGTTTACTTGTGTAACACAATAAAAGGTAAGGGTGGATGTTTACCTTTGTAACACAATTAAAGGTGAGGGTGGATGTTTACCTGTGTAACACAATAAAAGGAGAGGGTGGATGTTTACCTGTGTAACACAATTAAAGGTGACAGTGGATGTTTACCTGTGTAACACAATTAAAGGTGAGGGTGGATGTTTACCTGTGTAACACAATTAAAGGTGAGGGTGGATGTTTACCTGTGTAACACAATTAAAGGTGAGGGTGGATGTTTACCTGTGTAACACAATTAAAGGTGAGGGTGGATGTTTACCTGTGTAACACAATTAAAGGTGAGGGTGGATGTTTACCTGTGTAACACAATTAAAGGTGAGGGTTGATGTTTACCTGTGTAACACAATTAAAGGTGAGGATGGATGTTTACCTGTGTAACACAATTAAAGGTAAGGGTGGATGTTTACCTGTGTAACACAATTAAAGGTAAGGGTGGATGTTTACCTGTGTAACACAATTAAAGGTAAGGGTGGATGTTTACCTGTGTAACACAATTAAAGGTAAGGGTGGATGTTTACCTGTGTAACACAATTAAAGGTGAGGGTGGATGTTTACCTGTGTAACACAATAAAAGGTGAGGGTGGATGTTTACCTGTGTAACCCAATTAAAGGTGAGAGTGGATGTTTACCTGTGTAACACAATTAAAGGTGAGGGTGGATGTTTACCTGTGTAACACAATTAAAGGTGAGGGTGGATGTTTACCTGTGTAACACAATTAAAGGTGAGGGTGGATGTTTACTTGTGTAACACAATAAAAGGTAAGGGTGGATGTTTACCTTTGTAACACAATTAAAGGTGAGGGTGGATGTTTACCTGTGTAACACAATAAAAGGTGAGGGTGGATGTTTACCTGTGTAACACAATAAAAGGTGAGGGTGGATGTTTACTTGTGTAACACAATAAAAGGTAAGGGTGGATGTTTACCTTTGTAACACAATTAAAGGTGAGGGTGGATGTTTACCTGTGTAACACAATAAAAGGTGAGGGTGGATGTTTACCTGTGTAACACAATTAAAGGTGAGGGTGCATGTTTACCTGTGTAACACAATTAAAGGTGAGGGTGGATGTTTACCTGTGTAACAAAATTAAAGGAGAGGGTGGATGTTTACCTGTGTAACACAATTAAAGGTGAGGATGGATGTTTACCTGTGTAACACAATTAAAGGTGAGGATGGATGTTTACCTGTGTAACACAATTAAAGGTGAGGATGGATGTTTACCTGTGTAACACAATTAAAGGTAAGGGTGGATGTTTACCTGTGTAACACAATTAAAGGTAAGGGTGGATGTTTATCTGTGTAACACAATTAAAGTTAAGGGTGGATGTTTACCTGTGTAACACAATTAAAGGTAAGGGTGGATGTTTACCTGTGTAACACAATTAAAGGTAAGGGTGGATGTTTACCTGTGTAACACAACTAAAGGTAAGGGTGGATGTTTACCTGTGTAACACAATTAAAGGTAAGGGTGGATGTTTACCTGTGTAACACAATTAAAGGTAAGGGTGGATGTTTACCTGTGTAACACAATTAAAGGTGAGGGTGGATGTTTACCTGTGTAACACAATTAAAGGTGAGGGTGGATGTTTACCTTTGTAACACAATTAAAGGTGAGGGTGGATGTTTACCTGTGTAACACAATAAAAGGTGAGGGTGGATGTTTACCTGTGTAACACAATAAAAGGTGAGGGTGGATGTTTACTTGTGTAACACAATAAAAGGTAAGGGTGGATGTTTACCTTTGTAACACAATTAAAGGTGAGGGTGGATGTTTACCTGTGTAACACAATAAAAGGTGAGGGTGGATGTTTACCTGTGTAACACAATTAAAGGTGAGGGTGCATGTTTACCTGTGTAACACAATTAAAGGTGAGGGTGGATGTTTACCTGTGTAACAAAATTAAAGGAGAGGGTGGATGTTTACCTGTGTAACACAATTAAAGGTGAGGATGGATGTTTACCTGTGTAACACAATTAAAGGTGAGGATGGATGTTTACCTGTGTAACACAATTAAAGGTGAGGATGGATGTTTACCTGTGTAACACAATTAAAGGTAAGGGTGGATGTTTACCTGTGTAACACAATTAAAGGTAAGGGTGGATGTTTATCTGTGTAACACAATTAAAGTTAAGGGTGGATGTTTACCTGTGTAACACAATTAAAGGTAAGGGTGGATGTTTACCTGTGTAACACAATTAAAGGTAAGGGTGGATGTTTACCTGTGTAACACAACTAAAGGTAAGGGTGGATGTTTACCTGTGTAACACAATTAAAGGTAAGGGTGGATGTTTACCTGTGTAACACAATTAAAGGTAAGGGTGGATGTTTACCTGTGTAACACAATTAAAGGTGAGGGTGGATGTTTACCTGTGTAACACAATTAAAGGTGAGGGTGGATGTTTACCTGTGTAACACAATTAAAGGTGAGGGTGGATGTTTACCTGTGTAACACAATAAAAGGTGAGAGTGGATGTTTACCTGTGTAACACAATTAAAGGTGAGGGTGGATGTTTACCTGTGTAACACAATAAAAGGTGACGGTGGATGTTTACCTGTGTAACACAATTAAAGGTGACAGTGGATGTTTACCTGTGTAACACAATTAAAGGTGAGGGTGGATGTTTACCTGTGTAACACAATTAAAGGTGAGGGTGGATGTTTACCTGTGTAACTCAATTAAAGGTGAGGGTGGAGGTTTACCTGTGTAACACAATTAAAGGTGAGGGTTGATGTTTACCTGTGTAACACAATTAAAGGTGAGGGTGGATGTTTACCTGTGTAACACAATAAAAGGTGAGGGTGGATGTTTACTTGTGTAACACAATAAAAGGTAAGGGTGGATGTTTACCTTTGTAACACAATTAAAGGTGAGGGTGGATGTTTACCTGTGTAACACAATAAAAGGTGAGGGTGGATGTTTACCTGTGTAACACAATTAAAGGTGAGGGTGCATGTTTACCTGTGTAACACAATTAAAGGTGAGGGTGGATGTTTACCTGTGTAACACAATTAAAGGAGAGGGTGGATGTTTACCTGTGTAACACAATTAAAGGTGAGGATGGATGTTTACCTGTGTAACACAATTAAAGGTGAGGATGGATGTTTACCTGTGTAACACAATTAAAGGTGAGGATGGATGTTTACCTGTGTAACACAATTAAAGGTAAGGGTGGATGTTTACCTGTGTAACACAATTAAAGTTAAGGGTGGATGTTTACCTGTGTAACACAATTAAAGGTAAGGGTGGATGTTTACCTGTGTAACACAATTAAAGGTAAGGGTGGATGTTTACCTGTGTAACACAATTAAAGGTGAGGGTGGATGTTTACCTGTGTAACACAATTAAAGGTAAGGGTGGATGTTTACCTGTGTAACACAATTAAAGGTAAGGGTGGATGTTTACCTGTGTAACACAATTAAAGGTGAGGGTGGATGTTTACCTGTGTAACGCAATTAAAGGTGAGGGTGGATGTTTACCTGTGTAACACAATAAACGGTGAGGGTGGATGTTTACCTGTGTAACACGATTAAAGGTGAGGGTGGATGTTTACCTGTGTAACACAATAAAAGGTGACGGTGGATGTTTACCTGTGTAACACAATTAAAGGTGACAGTGGATGTTTACCTGTGTAACACAATTAAAGGTGAGGATGGATGTTTACCTATGTAACACAATTAAAGGTGAGGGTGGATGTTTACCTGTGTAACACAATTAAAGGTGAGGGTGGATGTTTACCTGTGTAACACAATTAAAGGTGAGGATGGATGTTTACCTATGTAACACAATTAAAGGTGACAGTGGATGTTTACCTGTGTAACACAATTAAAGGTGAGGATGGATGTTTACCTGTGTAACACAATTAAAGGTAAGGGTGGATGTTTATCTGTGTAACACAATTAAAGTTAAGGGTGGATGTTTACCTGTGTAACACAATTAAAGGTAAGGGTGGATGTTTATATGTGTAACACAATTAAAGGTGAGGGTGGATGTTTACCTGTGTAACACAATTAAAGGTGAGGGTGGATGTTTACCTGTGTAACACAATAAAAGGTGACGGTGGATGTTTACCTGTGTAACACAATTAAAGGTGACAGTGGATGTTTACCTGTGTAACACAATTAAAGGTGAGGGTGGATGTTTACCTGTGTAACACAATTAAAGGTGAGGGTGGATGTTTACCTGTGTAACACAATTAAAGGTGAGGGTGGATGTTTACCTGTGTAACACAATTAAAGGTGAGGGTGGATGTTTACCTGTGTAACACAATTAAAGGTGAGGGTTGATGTTTACCTGTGTAACACAATTAAAGGTGAGGGTGGATGTTTACTTGTGTAACACAATAAAAGGTAAGGGTGGATGTTTACCTTTGTAACACAATTAAAGGTGAGGGTGGATGTTTACCTGTGTAACACAATAAAAGGTGAGGGTGGATGTTTACCTGTGTAACACAATAAAAGGTGAGGGTGGATGTTTACTTGTGTAACACAATAAAAGGTAAGGGTGGATGTTTACCTTTGTAACACAATTAAAGGTGAGGGTGGATGTTTACCTGTGTAACACAATAAAAGGTGAGGGTGGATGTTTACCTGTGTAACACAATTAAAGGTGAGGGTGCATGTTTACCTGTGTAACACAATTAAAGGTGAGGGTGGATGTTTACCTGTGTAACAAAATTAAAGGAGAGGGTGGATGTTTACCTGTGTAACACAATTAAAGGTGAGGATGGATGTTTACCTGTGTAACACAATTAAAGGTGAGGATGGATGTTTACCTGTGTAACACAATTAAAGGTGAGGATGGATGTTTACCTGTGTAACACAATTAAAGGAGAGGGTGGATGTTTACCTGTGTAACACAATTAAAGGTAAGGGTGGATGTTTACCTGTGTAACACAATTAAAGGTAAGGGTGGATGTTTACCTGTGTAACACAATTAAAGGTAAGGGTGGATGTTTACCTGTGTAACACAATTAAAGGTAAGGGTGGATGTTTACCTGTGTAACACAATTAACGGTAAGGGTGGATGTTTACCTGTGTAACACAATTAAAGGTGAGGGTGGATGTTTACCTGTGTAACACAATAAAAGGTGAGAGTGGATGTTTACCTGTGTAACACAATTAAAGGTGAGGGTGGATGTTTACCTGTGTAACACAATAAAAGGTGAGGGTGGATGTTTACCTGTGTAACACAATTAAAGGTGAGGGTGCATGTTTACCTGTGTAACACAATTAAAGGTGAGGGTGGATGTTTACCTGTGTAACAAAATTAAAGGTTAGGGTGGATGTTTACCTGTGTAACACAATTAAAGGTGAGGATGGATGTTTACCTGTGTAACACAATTAAAGGTGAGGATGGATGTTTACCTGTGTAACACAATTAAAGGTGAGGATGGATGTTTACCTGTGTAACACAATTAAAGGAGAGGGTGGATGTTTACCTGTGTAACACAATTAAAGGTAAGGGTGGATGTTTACCTGTGTAACACAATTAAAGGTAAGGGTGGATGTTTACCTGTGTAACACAATTAAAGGTAAGGGTGGATGTTTACCTGTGTAACACAATTAAAGGTAAGGGTGGATGTTTACCTGTGTAACACAATTAAAGGTAAGGGTGGATGTTTACCTGTGTAACACAATTAAAGGTGAGGGTGGATGTTTACCTGTGTAACACAATAAAAGGTGAGAGTGGATGTTTACCTGTGTAACACAATAAAGGGTGACGGTGGATGTTTACCTGTGTAACACAATTAAAGGTGACAGTGGATGTTTACCTGTGTAACACAATTAAAGGTGAGGGTGGATGTTTACCTGTGTAACACAATTAAAGGTGAGGGTGGATGTTTACCTGTGTAACACAATTAAAGGTGAGGGTGGATGTTTACCTGTGTAACACAATTAAAGGTGAGGGTGGATGTTTACCTGTGTAACACAATTAAAGGTAAGGGTGGATGTTTACCTGTGTAACACAATTAAAGGTAAGGGTGGATGTTTATCTGTGTAACACAATTAAAGGTGAGGGTGGATGTTTACTTGTGTAACACAATAAAAGGTAAGGGTGGATGTTTATCTGTGTAACACAATTAAAGGTAAGGGTGGATGTTTACTTGTGTAACACAATAAAAGGTAAGGGTGGATGTTTATCTGTGTAACACAATTAAAGGTGAGGGTGGATGTTTACTTGTGTAACACAATTAAAGGTAAGGGTGGATGTTTATCTGTGTAACACAATTAAAGGTAAGGGTGGATGTTTACTTGTGTAACACAATAAAAGGTAAGGGTGGATGTTTACCTTTGTAACACAATTAAAGGTGAGGGTGGATGTTTACCTGTGTAACACAATAAAAGGTGAGGGTGGATGTTTACCTGTGTAACACAATTAAAGGTGAGGGTGCATGTTTACCTGTGTAACACAATTAAAGGTGAGGGTGGATGTTTACCTGTGTAACACAATTAAAGGAGAGGGTGGATGTTTACCTGTGTAACACAATTAAAGGTGAGGATGGATGTTTACCTGTGTAACACAATTAAAGGTGAGGATGGATGTTTACCTGTGTAACACAATTAAAGGTGAGGATGGATGTTTACCTGTGTAACACAATTAAAGGTAAGGGTGGATGTTTACCTGTGTAACACAATTAAAGGTAAGGGTGGATGTTTATCTGTGTAACACAATTAAAGTTAAGGGTGGATGTTTACCTGTGTAACACAATTAAAGGTAAGGGTGGATGTTTACCTGTGTAACACAATTAAAGGTAAGGGTGGATGTTTACCTGTGTAACACAATTAAAGTTAAGGGTGGATGTTTACCTGTGTAACACAATTAAAGGTAAGGGTGGATGTTTACCTGTGTAACACAATTAAAGGTAAGGGTGGATGTTTACCTGTGTAACACAATTAAAGGTAAGGGTGGATGTTTACCTGTGTAACACAATTCTTCATCTGGAGCTTTTGATATCGTCTGAGTAACAGTAATCCAGCAACAACATCTGAAGGTACAACATCTAGTTCTCGGAAGAATTCTGTGAACAACTGTGCAACTTCAGAAATAGAGCTCTGCAAAAGACATAGAGTACTTTTTAAAAAAAAAACACAAAAAAGGAATTTCTTGAATAAAATAACAAATCTGCAATTAAGATTTACTTTCTTGTGATGTTCTTTAAAATTAATAAATTCGGAAGTTTTCTTTTTAATTATCAAACCTATACTACCATAAAAACGGCTCACAAATAATACAACATAGTGTTTTGAAATAATGTATATTTAGTAGAAAACAAACACCCAAACACAGTTATTTGTATGCCTAATTTACATAACTATTTTTAAAACAGTTTATAATTTATTGTACTATTTTCATATATATATATATATATATATATATATATATATATATATATATATATATATATAGTCTCGGAAGTTTCTCAACTATTAAAACTATATAAAAAAAACCCAAAAAACCCTTAAGTCCCAAGTCGTTCAGTGGAAAATCACTCATGTAAGTTAATTTAATTTTTACAGTTATTATATTAGTTATTACATTATTTAAGGGATCATCAGTTGTTTACCATGAAAAACTGTTTCGGGAATTTAATATATATATATATATATATATATATATAGTCTTGGAAGTTTCTCAACCATTAAAACTATATAAAAAAAAAAACTAAAAAAAACAACTTTTAGTCCCAAGTCTTCCAGTGGAAAATCACTCATGTAAGTCAATTTATTTTTTACAGTTATTATATTAGTTTGTTTCTAACACTATTTTAAGGGATCATCAGTTGTTTACCATGAAAAACTGTTTCGGGATCCTTTGGTAGATCCTTTCAATAGTCCGAATCAGGATCTTAGTTTAGGAGGGGAATTGACTGATGAATTTGCCATGGGTCTGAAAGTACTTGGGAGACAAATCCAAACTATGGCAAATTCATCAGCCAATTCCCCTCCGAAACTAAGATCCTGATTCGGACTATTGAAAGGATCTACCAAAGGATATCTAGACATGAGTTGTCTCTTATATTCAACAATATATACATATATATATATATATATATATATATATATATATATATATATATATATATATATGAAAACTATTAGTTTTTTTTTAATCACAATGGCTTTATATTAAAGATATGTTATGTAAGTTTTACATTTAAAAGAATACTTAAAGCTAGATTAATAACCGCTGGATGGTCGGTAGATTTTTGCTTGTCTGTTATATAAAGGAAAGTGATATTTTCGCTATGCAAACTACTTTGTGTGTGTGTGTGTGCGTCTGGATAAAACTCAGAAACTACCAAAGATACATTACAAAACTTACGTCATCGGATTCCATATGACTCCAAGCTGGTTATGGTAAAAAAATAATAATCATTCCCTCGAGATGAGTATGCATGAAAATAGTGCATTCATATGGAGGGGGGGGGGCGAGAAGAATTACTTTCTTTTATTTTTACTGGTAGTTGTTTAAAAAATAACACTGAAAATAGGTCAAACAGTCAGTCATCTGCTGATAACTTTTTCTTTTTTTCTTTCTTTCTTCTATTAGATTGAACCAATTGTCAGAGAGAGAATGAGAGAGAGAGAATGGAAGGAGATGGAGAGATGATGGAGAGAGAAGGGGCGATGAGGAGGGCAAAAAGTAACCTGACTGAGAATATGGATATATATATATATATATATATATATATATATATATATATATATATATATATAGAGAGAGAGAGAGAGAGAGAGAGAGAAGCATTAAAAGAAAGCTGTTACACAGTTTTAACACTTCTATTTTGTTATGCATGTATCCTCGCCCCTCGGGCAACGGCAGGTATCCCTGCTATTTTTTTTTTTTTTTTTTTTTTTGTCTGGTGCTTCGAACAGGCGTGTTCAGGCTTGCTGGTTGTTCAACTCGCCCTGGCTGATGTGAGGATCCTGTGAGACAAAGGAACCGCACCAGCATGTGCTTGCATGTGCACGATAGAATTGGTGTCGGCTTGCCTGCACGCCGTGTATCCGACAATTTGGGGTTGGTCCGGGATATTAGCGAGGTAGGCATCAAGAGAGCGCTTAAATTGTTCCACAGCAGCATTTTTTATATCCCGAATACACCTAGGCATGGCATTGAAGAGTTGTGACCCCTGTACAGGCAAGCTCGTTTCAAAAATGGTTCGTATTTTCCCACCAGTTTTTAGCGAGGGAACAATACAGTGCCTCCCGCGGCGTTCATTGTCTCGGGCTTGAATGTGGCCATTAATGTTCGGTACCTTTCCTTCCAATATCTTCCAGATGTAAATTATCCGGTACCTTTCACGTCGTCTTTGCAGCGAGAACATTTTTGTCTTCTTCAGACATGACCAGTAGTTCCGATCAGCTTGAATTTTCCGTAGAAAGGACCACTGAATGGCTTCAAGCTTTTGGATGAGCCTAGGGCTACTTGGGTTCCACAAGACAGAACAGTATTCCAAAACTGGAATGACCAAGGATTTATACAGCGTGACCATTGCACGATATTCTCTGGTTTTAAATGTCCTCAGGATCCAGGCAATGAGGTTCTTGGCTTTTTCCACAACTTTGTTTATTTGATTGCTAAAAAGACAATCACTAGACATAGATACACCGAGGTCCTTTACTTCTTGCTTTATGTTTATCATTTTTCCTGACGGAGTGTGGTATGATATCTCGCTTTTTAGCTGGTCGTTATTACCATAGCGGAGAAGCTCAAATTTCACGTCATTTAGCTCCATGTTATTGTCCTCCGTCCATTTGTAGATCTGATCGAGATCCTTTTGAAACAACACAGCATCCTCGGGAGACCGAACGGATTTTGTGGCCCTTGTATCATCGGCGAATGACCTGACTATTGACATGGCGATATCTTCATCAATGTCCCCAATAAGGATTAGGAAGATTATGGGTCCCAATACACTTCCCTGGGGAACTCCAGAAATGACAGGTTGTGGCTTCGAGGTTGCACCATCAACCATAACTGTTTGGAGGCGGTTACTCAGGAAGGATTCGATCCATTTGAAGATGCTTCCACGAATGCCAAGATCAAATATTTTCTGCAGAACTATTTTGTGGTCAACTTTGTCAAAAGCTTTGGCAAAATCTAAGTAGACAACATCTGCATTAGCGCCATCATCAAGAATTGATAGAATGGTGTCAAACTGCTCAAGGAGTTGACTTAAACAAGATCTTCCAGATCTCATCCCATGCTGACTGTCATTGAACAGGTTATTTTCATTCATGTGTCTAACTATGTGTTTCCGTATGACTTTCTCAAAAAGTTTAATGAGGTGGGAGGTCAAAGCTATTGGTCTATAATTGGCAGCCACCGACTTGCTTCCACCTTTGTGAATGGGTGTAATAAGAGAATTCTTTAGTTTGCTTGGAACGACCTCTTCTTCAAGACTTTTCGTCCATAGAAATACGAGAGCATGGACCAAATGGGCCCTGCAGTTTTTCAGTAGTAATGCAGGAAAGCCGTCAGGACCCGCAGCAGCTGACGGAGAGAGTTCATCAATTGCAAGCTCAAAATCGGCTGCAGTTAGAGTAACAGTTGACAGTATAGAACTTATATCAAAAGTGCGATTATGTGAAGCTTGACTGCTTTGCATTGGTTTGCTAAAAACGTCTGTGTATTGTTTTGACAAAATTTCTGCCATCTCAGTACTGTTACCAGTAAGAACACCATTCTGGTCCACCAATGGACCAACTTTTGTCTTGACTTTGGACTTTTTCTTGACATATGAAAAGAAATATTTTGAATTACTTTTAATGGAGTTGACAGCCTTTCCCTCCATAAAAGCGTTAGAGTCAGCAAAAGACTTCTGCAGTTTCCTTTCAATATCCAAACATTCCTTGGACAGTTTGGAAATAACAGCAGGCGATGACACTTTCAAAAGACGCTTTTTTATCTTCCGTCTTCTTTTAGAAAGTGAGTGACGGTATCTTACCACCTTGGGCGTTCTTTTCTCGCATTCTGATTTACGCAATGGCACATGCTTGCAGCAGGCAGTGTAGACAATTAAATAAAAAGTGTCCAGCATTGCAGATGCACCCATGTCTCTTAATGAGTCTTCCCAATCAGCATGGCTTAGTTCCTCTGAAAGAGCAGTCCAATCGACTTCCTCGCTGAAAAAGTTTAGTGCATTGAACATTGTTCTTGGTGCACGATTATTCAATACCTCACTTTTATATTTAACTTTATATGTTGTTTGAAGCTGGATGAGACTGTGGTGAGATGTGCTTTGCAGTAAGGGTACATTGATGCTCTCATGAATCAAATCAGAATTATTGGTGAAAACAAGATCAAGGATATTCCCATCTTTGTGCGTGGGAGACAGCACATGCTGTGACAAAAAAAGCTCATTGCAGAATTCGTTCAGTGAATTTATCATCAATCGCTCAGCATTTGATGCTCCTGGAATAGCCTGTCCATCAGGCCAAGATACGTGAGGGAGATTAAAATCTCCACCGACAATGATATCTGGAGCAGGGTTTATTGTTGATAATATATGTTTGACTTTATTAAGAGGAGAACTAAAATCATTTGGTGTGGATGGGTGTCCATGGTAGCTGTCATCAGGTTGTCTATAAGTAACAAGAATGGCTAAATCTTCATAGGAGGAGTAAAGGCATAACATCTGCACACATTCAGACGCATGAGAAAAAATTACATTACAGGAACATCCAATATCATCACGGACATAAAGAGCAACACCGCCGGTGTGCCTTCCACGTGTTTTGGCTTTTCTTGATGTGTCGCATCGGAAGAGTGTAAAACCTTCTATTTCAAGTTCAGCATCTCTGTGCGAATTTAACCAAGTTTCCGATAAGCCAATAAAAAGAGAATTGTCACTGTTAAGTTCATTTTTGATAAACGGTACTTTGCTTGGAACGGTCTGAGGACAAAGACCTTGAATATTTACAAAAGCAAAGTTATTTAAGAGTGGTGAACTGGATTCACCAAATTCATTCTGGGTCGAGGGAATTCTTGATAGTCCACCAGATTTATTCTGGGCCGAGTGAGTTGTTGGTTCGGAATCATAAACATTGGTTGATGGATTTGATTGGGAACTTCGGCTGGCTGTTGCCACGTGAATTGCATTGGCATTCGAGGAGTTGGCACATCTTGTTGTTGGTTGTGTAGTGCGTTGATTTGATTCGACACCAACAACATCCTCTGGTCCAAAGTGTGGAGGATTTCCGCCTTCAATAGGCGGATCACTTCTAAAAAATTGCACGTATCTCTTCCATTCTCTCGAGGTGTGGATATAACTGGGGACGAATTCTCAACTGACTCCTGACTCGTGGTTGGGACGGAGTTGCGCTGTGAAATTTCCCTTGCTTGTTCATTCCTAGTCGAGATTGGTTGGCGTCTAGTACCCTTAACATGGTTGTAAGTGCATGATTCGTTCAGACACTCTCCTCTTCTCAGAGAATCCTTGCACATTTTCGGGTGAAAATCTTTACATGCTTTCCCAAGGTTACAGCCTCTTGGTTGGCGTGTCGCATACTTTGCATATTTCGGGCAGACCTTGGGGTGTTTAAATTTACATTCTCTTCCTTTAATACCATGTTTACAGTTCCCATTTCTGAAGAAACGACAAATTGATACGTTTTCCTTTGGCCGCTCGTTCCTGTCTGAATCATCAGTGACTGACTGTTCATTGACAGTGGTAGTAATGAGGGCCTCAGGTGGGGGCGCGCCATTGGAAGGAAGGTGATTGTTTACAGTGGGTGGAAAAGATTCAGTCTCGGTGGCTGAAACAGGTATAGTGGCTGAAACAGGTTCAGTGACAGTCAACTCGCACTTGGAGACATCTGTGTCAGGAGAAGGAAGCGGTTCTTGGGATAATTTAAAAGTCACTTTAGGCTTAGCACCTGTTTCTTTTGATTTTGATTTTAATTTAGTTTTCCTGTTCCCTGACTCCTCATTTGGAATTGTACTATCCTTACATACATGACATATGTAGTACAAAGAGGACAGACAGAGGGGATTGCATAACAGTTTAAATTTATCTGGACTCAGCCCATCATATTCTGTGTTATTCACGTTACCCGCCAGTTGTACCCAACACTTCCTATGTACCCCCTGTCCACAAATAGAACACTCTAGGAGGGGAATTTCGGACAACCCAATCTGATAGCGTTCATGGCACAAGGGACAGTTTTCAGGGAGCAAATTCTGAATACGGCGTATGATCAAGTGAGCAAGGGATTTTTTGGTTTTGATATCATTATTTGGAATTTGTAGAAATAGTGCGGTATCGCGCAATGACTGAAGTTTTTCTCGCTCGAACTCCCTTTCAAGCTGAATTAGACTCTTTTCATACTGGTATATGCGGAGGCAAAATTTTACAGAGTCACTTGGGGCATTGACACAGAGTTCCACAATTAGATCTTCAACTTCGGATTTTGCAGTTGGCAAATCATTCTCCAACGGATCAGGGTGCAGGCAAACCGACTCACTCGAGTTTAAGTCTGGGGTATCAGCACTCATAGTTACAGAGAAAAGGCAGTGGAACAAAACAGAGACAATAGAAAATCAAGATTGCAGACTGAAGATGTGCAGGGAACTCTAACTGGAAACAAAACTTTAGTAGCACAGCAGAGAGATCACACATTCAATTCAAAGAGTAGTATTTCAAAAAGCGTTGCCACCTTGTCAACGAATTCTAGTTTAAGTGTTACCTAGAAATCCTTATAGCATTTAAGCATCAACTTTTAGATGGCATTTTTTTCCAATGTTATTGTTTTGTTTTTTTTTTTTTGTTTTTTTTTTTAGAATTTCAAAAAGCGTTGCCACCTTGTCAACGAATTCTAGTTTAAGTATTGCCTAGAGATCCTTATAGCATTTAAGCATCAACTTTTAAATAGCATATTTTTTTTTCAATGTTATTGTTTTTTTTTTTTTTTTTTTTAGCATTTCAAAAAGCGTTGCCACCTTGTCAACGAATTGGTTAGAATCAATGAAGTGAAGGCGAGTGAATATCCAACACTAACATACTAAAATGTTTTTGGTACCTATATATATATATATATATATATATATACATATATATATTCCTTTTAATTAATGTAATTCGTAGTCCTCACTAACGAAGTAAGTTTGGAACAACTTAGTGAAAAGAAAAAATACATATTTACTTTCTTTCTGGTTTTACGAGAAGGAAAAATCGACGGGCATGTTTTTATTTATTTATCTTGCCTTTTCCGGCTCGGTTCAAAATTTCGTTTTGAAATAAGTTCGTCGTTTTAGTTTTAATTCTTTACGTGACGGTGGAGTTTTTTTTTTTTTTTTTTTGTTTTTTTTTTGTTTTATTTTTTTTTTTTTTGTTTTAGAAAAACACTTTGCTTGTCAAAATCAAATCAAATCAAATATTCAACCTTCTTGCTTTCATGTTGAGCAAATAACTCGAAAGTCCGTTTTTTCAAAATTCAAATTTTAGACTGTAGCAGTCACCTCCTCCTTTCAAAACATAACTACACCGGTTTGCCGGTAGGTGGTGCTTTTTCACCGACAGGTGGCGCTGTAAAGCGACACCAGAGTTATCTGCCCTTCGGACTATAAAACCAGGTGCATAACGGAAATTCTCTCTCTTCTTCACCAGCCTCGACAGGAGTACGCTGACACTAGCGTTCCGTTTCACTTTTCTCTTTCTTCTCTGCTCGACAGAACGACGCTAATACACTAGCGTTTCGTCTCACGCTATTCTCTTGAACTGGTCTCAGCAAAACAACTACCAACACACGTTTCTTCCGTCAACACGTGGGCAAACAACGGTAAGAGTTCTCAACTCGTTTTCTTTGTGTTACGGCTTTCAAAGACTTTTCCTACGCCGGATTCATTTCTTCTCATACCTTTTTCAAGAACTGTTTTTCCATCTACACACATGCATACATCACACACTTCATCATTCCACGTACACACACGTTCAATAAACGTTATTTGAACTACTTCATATTGTTTGTTAATTATTACTCTGTCTTTGCATGCAACATTGCTTGATTCAACTGAACACGTTTATAATCGGGGGAACACGACCCTCGATCCTAACAATTGGTGACCCGACGTGATAGCTTTGTTGTATCTGACGGAGTAATTAATTTCGTACTAGAACAAAAAAAAAATATATCATTTCTCGTTTTTTTCTTTCGTGGTGAAACGAATTACGCACTCATCTTTTTCCTTTTTTTTTCTACCCACGTGGTAGAAATATACAAACAAAAGAAAAGAGGCCGCCATTTTTTTCTGGCCACGGGAAAAACCCAAACAAACAAAAACATTCCTCGGCTTTTCTCCGAGTATAAAACAAATTACAATTTCATTTTTTTCCTCTTCTCTTTCACCACTCACGTGTCGGAAAAATATATACAAAAAAAAAAAGACAAACTTTTGCCAATCCTTTTTTTTTCTTTTTCGACGAACAAAAGGACCTTACAAGACGCCACTTCCTTTGTTTTGAACACCTGGAGATAAAAAGAAAACAAAAGAAAACAAACGCTCACGCTGCCCATCTTTTTCGTGGCCACGTGTTGATAAAAAAAATTCAAAAATGCCGTCATCTTTTTCCGGACCACGTGGAAATGAAAATTCAAACAAAAAAAGAAAATACGAATTTTTTTTTCTTTCTTTGCAACAACAAAGGAAAGAGAAGTCGCCATTCTTTCTCTACGTGGAAACTAACATTCAAGCAAACGAAGACAAAAAACGTCATTCCTCGTGTGAAACAAATTACGACTCCATTTTTTCTTCCTTTTCCTTTCTACCCACGTGTTGGAAATATATATATGAAGGAAAAGACAATTACAAAACAGACAAACACGAACAACATCACCCTTCAAGGCCTACCAACAATCTTCAACACAACTTGAACAACCACATCTTCCCGGACATTCATCAAGCACCAAACATTTCCGGACATCACTGACGACACTATGGAAGAAATCACACCAGTTCAAAATGAGTACAACTGCACAAGCACGACTAAATACTCAACAACTGGACGTTCGTTGATCAACTGGGGGACACATCAACTCGAACGACGTGCACCAACACCAGTACAGACCCACTTGTATCTGGACCTGCTAACTCACTTGCAGACATTTGTGCATCTGATTTTGACCATAGTGTACCACCAATCTCAACAACTAGATGTTTGTTCATCATTTCCACAACACGGACTAATTAACATGAACAACATCAACAACTGCACAGACTCACTTGTGCTCATTCATCAACACCTGCACAGACTCACTTGTGCTCATTCATCAACACCTGCACAGACTCACTTGTGCTCATTCATCAACACCTGCACAGACTCACTTGTGCTCATTCATCAACACCGCACAGACTCACTTGTGCTCACTCATCAACACTGCACAGACTCACTTGTGCTCACGCATCAACACTGCACAGATTCACTTGTGCTCATTCATCAACAACTGCACAGACTCACTTGTGCTCATTCATCAACACTGCACAGATTCACTTGTGCTCACTCATCAACACTGCACAGATTCACTTGTGCTCATTCATCAACAACTGCACAGATTCACTTGTGCTCACTCATCAACAACCGCGCAGACCCAAGCACCAAACATTCCCGGACAACACTGACAATTCAACCTTTGTTCATCAGCTCCGCATCACGCAGACTAATCAACATGAACAACGCCACCAACTAGTGCAAATTCACTTGCACTCAACATTTTTCGACCGCAAACTCACTTGCACTCAAACTTGATGCAGACCCAAACAACACGCAGATCCACATGCGTTACAAACACTCAATTCCGCAGATGCACTTGCGATCAATCATTCAATACAGATGCAGAAACAGAAATAAGTAGCGTGCACACTACTTTTTTTCTAATCTTCAACAGCAAAACAGACATACCCACAAAGAATGCTTCTCATCTACAACAGTACATATTGAATAATATCTTCAATATTTTTCAATCTGGGGGGGAGTCCTTGTAGCAGTCACCTCCTCCTTTCAAAACATAACTACACCGGTTTGCCGGTAGGTGGTGCTTTTTCACCGACAGGTGGCGCTGTAAAGCGACACCAGAGTTATCTGCCCTTCGGACTATAAAACCAGGTGCATAACGGAAATTCTCTCTCTTCTTCACCAGCCTCGACAGGAGTACGCTGACACTAGCGTTCCGTTTCACTTTTCTCTTTCTTCTCTGCTCGACAGAACGACGCTAATACACTAGCGTTTCGTCTCACGCTATTCTCTTGAACTGGTCTCAGCAAAACAACTACCAACACACGTTTCTTCCGTCAACACGTGGGCAAACAACGGTAAGAGTTCTCAACTCGTTTTCTTTGTGTTACGGCTTTCAAAGACTTTTCCTACGCCGGATTCATTTCTTCTCATACCTTTTTCAAGAACTGTTTTTCCATCTACACACATGCATACATCACACACTTCATCATTCCACGTACACACACGTTCAATAAACGTTATTTGAACTACTTCATATTGTTTGTTAATTATTACTCTGTCTTTGCATGCAACATTGCTTGATTCAACTGAACACGTTTATAATCGGGGGAACACGACCCTCGATCCTAACAAGACAAAACATTAGTTTCCGTTTCTAACGTTTGCATGTAAATTATGTCTTGTTTATTTCCATGTTATTGATCAATTCACATCATTCGAAAGAAAAAAAAAACGTAGGATTGAATAAATTCACATACCGTGTTGAATGCAGATTTCGA
Organism: Sepiola atlantica; assembly: GCA_963556195.1. Taxonomy (NCBI): domain Eukaryota; kingdom Metazoa; phylum Mollusca; class Cephalopoda; order Sepiida; family Sepiolidae; genus Sepiola; species Sepiola atlantica. The sequence goes on along the minus strand of OY744527.1, from coordinate 34,923,672 downwards.
ATCTTTGCTTCCAGTTCATTCGAGTGATTACTCGTATATGTATGTATATATATATACATACATATATATATATATATGTATGTATATATATATATATATATATATATATACATATATATTAGAAGAAAAAAAAGGTTATGAACTTCTAATATATATACATATCCACGTGCTGGCGTGATTTCGTACCGAAAGTCTAAGATAAATAAATCATTTTCGTTTAAAAGAAAGTGTTCACTCTCCCAAAAGATGGCTAATGGGTGGATTTTAGTCGGACACCTGTGAAAAGCTGTTGGTGAAAGATAATCATATGTTCTGTCATTGTGTTTGATTAACGACAACCACATGCTATTCTATTATGACATGGCATTAGAACAGTAACAGCAATCATAAACAACATAACATAACATTTTACATAATACAAAAAAATGAAGAAATCTATTACTAATGGAGATTTGGTATCTGTCTGTCTGAAGCTGTTGAACACATTGCTGCAGGACTGCTTCCCTGCAGATAACAACAGTCAAACTTAGTTCACTTCATTAATCATCCTACAATACCCTCATGATGTTTTTCATCTTTCGATTGCTGGCAATCATTCCCTCTCAGTCACCCCTAATCCTTGAGTGGCTTTTGGCCTTGATGAATGGTGATTTGTTTGGTTTGTTTTACGGCATATCAACCATCTATGCATCATTTAATGCTGAATAAAGTTGTCAAAATAATTCTATAGGTAGGATAATTATTTTATATTTCTAGAATACATTGCTCTTAAAATACACTGGTCTTAGAATACATTGCTCCAAAAATACATTGCTCTTATAATACATTACTCTTAGAATAGATTGCTCCTAAAATATATTGCTTTTAGAATAGATTGCTCTTAGAATACATTGCTCTTAGAATACACTGTTCCTAGAATGCATGGCTCCAAAACTGCATAGCTCTTAGAAAAGATTGCTCTTAGAATACATTACTTCAAGAATACATTGCTTTTAGAATACATTGCTATTAGAATAGATTGCTCTTAGAATACATTGCTCTTAGAATACACTGTTCCTAGAATGCATTGCTCCAAAACTGCATAGTTCTTAGAATAGATTGCTCTTAGAATAGATTGCTCCTAGAATACATTGCTCTTAGAATAGATTGCTCTTAGAATACATTGCTCTTAGAATACACTGTTCCTAGAATGCATTGCTCCAAAACTGCATAGTTCTTAGAATAGATTGCTCTTAGAAAAGATTGCTCCTAGAATACATTGCTCTTAGAATAGATTGCTCTTAGAATACATTGCTCTTAGAATACACTGTTCCTAGAATGCATTGCTCCAAAACTGCATAGCTCTTAGAATAGATTGCTCTTAGAATACATTACTTCTAGAATACATTGCTTTTAGAATAGATTGCTCTTAGAATAGATTGCTCTTAGAATACATTGTTCTTAGAATTAACTGTTCCTAGAATGCATTGCTCCAAAACTGCATAGCTCTTAGAATAAATTGCTCTTAGAATAGATTGCTCCTAGAATACATTGCTCTTAGAATATATTGCTCTTAGAATATATTACTCTTAGAATACACTGTTCCTAGAATGCATTGCTCCAAAACTGCATAGCTCTTAGAATAGATTGCTCTTAGAATAGATTGCTCCTAGAATACATTGCTCTTAGAATAGATTGCTCTTAGAATACATTGCTCTTAGAATACACTGTTCCTAGAATGCATTGCTCCAAAACTGCATAGCTTTTAGAATAGATTGCTCTTAGAATAGATTGCTCCTAGAATACATTACTCTTAGAATAGATTGCTTATAGAATAGATTGCTCTTAGAATACACTGTTCCTAGAATACATTGTCAAAAAATACATTGCTCTTATAATACATGCTCTTAGAATACACTGTTCCTAGAATGCATTGCTCCAAAACTGCATGGCTCTTAGAATAGATTGCTCTTAGAATAGATTGCTCCTAGAATACATTACTCTTAGAATAGATTGCTTATAGAATAGATTGCTCTTAGAATACACTGTTCCTAGAATGCATTGCTCCAAAACTGCATGGCTCTTAGAATAGATTGCTCTTAGAATAGATTGCTCCTAGAATACATTACTCTTAGAATAGATTGCTTATAGAATAGATTGCTCTTAGAATACACTGTTCCTAGAATACATTGTCAAAAAATACATTGCTCTTATAATACATGCTCTTAGAATACACTGTTCCTAGAATGCATTGCTCCAAAACTGCATGGCTCTTAGAATAGATTGCTCTTAGAATAGATTGCTCCTAGAATACATTACTCTTAGAATAGATTGCTTATAGAATAGATTGCTCTTAGAATACACTGTTCCTAGAATACATTGTCAAAAAATACATTGCTCTTATAATACATGCTCTTAGAATACACTGTTCCTAGAATGCATTGCTCCAAAACTGCATGGCTCTTAGAATAGATTGCTCTTAGAATAGATTGCTCCTAGAATACATTACTCTAAGAATAGATTGCTTATAGAATAGATTGCTCTTAGAATAGATTGCTCTTAGAATACATTGTCAAAAAATACATTGCTCTTATAATACATGCTCTTAGAATACACTGTTCCTAGAATGCATTGCTCCAAAACTGCATGGCTCTTAGAATAGATTGCTCTTAGAATAGATTGCTCCTAGAATACATTACTCTTAGAATAGATTGCTTATAGAATAGATTGCTCTTAGAATACACTGTTCCTAGAATACATTGTCAAAAAATACATTGCTCTTATAATACATGCTCTTAGAATACACTGTTCCTAGAATGCATTGCTCCAAAACTGCATGGCTCTTAGAATAGATTGCTCTTAGAATAGATTGCTCCTAGAATACATTACTCTTAGAATAGATTGCTTATAGAATAGATTGCTCTTAGAATACACTGTTCCTAGAATGCATTGCTCCAAAACTGCATGGCTCTTAGAATAGATTGCTCTTAGAATAGATTGCTCCTAGAATACATTACTCTTAGAATAGATTGCTTATAGAATAGATTGCTCTTAGAATACACTGTTCCTAGAATACATTGTCAAAAAATACATTGCTCTTATAATACATGCTCTTAGAATACACTGTTCCTAGAATGCATTGCTCCAAAACTGCATGGCTCTTAGAATAGATTGCTCTTAGAATAGATTGCTCCTAGAATACATTACTCTTAGAATAGATTGCTTATAGAATAGATTGCTCTTAGAATACACTGTTCCTAGAATACATTGTCAAAAAATACATTGCTCTTATAATACATGCTCTTAGAATACACTGTTCCTAGAATGCATTGCTCCAAAACTGCATGGCTCTTAGAATAGATTGCTCTTAGAATAGATTGCTCCTAGAATACATTACTCTTAGAATAGATTGCTTATAGAATAGATTGCTCTTAGAATACACTGTTCCTAGAATACATTGTCAAAAAATACATTGCTCTTATAATACATGCTCTTAGAATACACTGTTCCTAGAATGCATTGCTCCAAAACTGCATGGCTCTTAGAATAGATTGCTCTTAGAATAGATTGCTCCTAGAATACATTACTCTTAGAATAGATTGCTTATAGAATAGATTGCTCTTAGAATACACTGTTCCTAGAATACATTGTCAAAAAATACATTGCTCTTATAATACATGCTCTTAGAATACACTGTTCCTAGAATGCATTGCTCCAAAACTGCATGGCTCTTAGAATAGATTGCTCTTAGAATAGATTGCTCCTAGAATACATTACTCTTAGAATAGATTGCTTATAGAATAGATTGCTCTTAGAATAGATTGCTCTTAGAATAGATTGCTCCGAGAATACATTACTCTTAGAATAGATTGCTCTTAGAATAGATTGTTCCTAGAATACACTGTTCCTAAAATACATTGTCCAAAAATACATAGCTCTTAGAATACATTGCTCTTAGAATACACTGTTCCTAGAATACATTGCTCAAAAACTGCATAGCTTTTAGAATAGATTGTTCCTAGAATACACTGTTCCTAAAATACATTGTTCTTAGAATACATTGCTCTTGGAATACGTTGTTTCTAGAATATATAGCTCCTAAAATACAAAGCTGACTTAATCAACATTTTTTTCTCTAAGGCTTTTTTCCTTATATATTTTAATCACACAAAATATATGTTAAAATATTCCTTAGTTTTGGGATTGAGATATGTTTGCAATTAACTTACCAAGAGACCCATCTCTTACTCAGTTCTGTCTATCACCTTCGTCATCCCATCCCACTGTACATTGTTTGCCCCCCCCCCTTTTCTTCACTCTTATTTATATGCTGTCTATCACTCTCGTTTCTGTATCTCTCTCTTTCTGTTTATTAACAATCAAAGGTAATCACTTTCCCTCTGTCGCTGCTTCCTTTAACCCTTCCCATCCTTCTCTCCTGCTGTCTTTCTCTATTGACAAAGAGAGACAGTGAGACGACAAGAGTAGTAATATTATTTAACTAGTAGCTGGGGAGAGAGAGAGAGAGAGAGAGAGAGAGAGAGAGGGAGAGAAAGAGAAAGAGAGAGAGAGAGAAAGAGAGAGAGAGAGAGAGAGAGAGAGAGAGAGAGACACACACACACACACAGAAACAGAAAGTAGTGTTGGGACGATTATTTGAAATCAGAATCGGGAATTGGAAAAATCGGAACTTTTTAGAGTATTTGAATCGGAAAAATTTAAACCTATCTTCCGATTCCAGAAACGATTTAAAAAAATTTTGTTTTTTGTTTAAAACTTAATTTTCTGTTGCTGGTACTAATGGTAAAATGATAAATATTCATTGATTTTAAACGACCAGTAAAACTAAAATTTATAGATCATAATAACGAGTTTAGGTAAAAATGGCACCAGAAAAAAATGGCACCAGAAAAAATGGCACCAGAAAAAATGGAATGAGTGGATAAAGAGGAAAAAATGGCACAAGTGAAAAATATAGATGAAAATATCACAATAAGTTTATAAAAATCTTGAATTCAATAAATAAAGGGAAAACATTAAAAAGTTTGTCAAATAAAAAAGAAAACTTATATCTACATTTAAAAGTAGATAATCCCCCCCCCCCTCCACCCACCTCCACAAAAAAAGCAACAATAATGAAATCCTACTTTATTAGGCGATTTTAGAATCGAAATTGGTAATTGTATCGGAATCGGGAAAAATATTGGAATCGTCCCATCACTAACAGAGAGACACAAAACAGAAAGAGACTAATTTTGTATTCTGCCTTCTTTTTAAAAATTTAACTGGCTTTGCAAACTCACCTTTTCCTAATTCAAACAATCTAACTCGAGCCCAATAGGTGACTCAACGGGTCATAGTTTTTTAGTAGCTTTATATATTTATATTTTGTTTGTAACACGCCAATAATTAAAGAGGGAACATTCTGCAAATTTTCCATTACCACGATTTGAAACCCTACCACCAAGGTGTAAATACGCCAGCTTGATTGTCATACCACTTGAGTTTGATGTAGAAATTACGAAAACCAATTTACTTTTTTCATGCATTAATTCATGCAAACAGTGTAGTATATGTTCGTTCAAGTATACTTGATATATATATAAAACAATATTAAAATTGCGAAATCATTTCTAAATAAATTAGCTTAAAAGCTGCCAAACAGATGGATTTTAGTGTAGCTCCTTCTGTGGGATGCTGAGCACTCTTAGAGGTTTATTTAAGCATCATAATTAGTATTCTTAATTTTATTACATCCGACATCCCAAGGGCCTTTTATGTCAAATATGGTGAAATTGTATCAAATAGTTTTGCAGCCTAGAATGTCTATAATTTATTACGAATGGACATTTAGTATCTGTCCGTCCTAAGTTGAAACTATATACTATTACTATTTTCCAATGCTGAATTGGGGTGGGTGGGTGGTATAATATCTGTTCTGTTGTCATAATACAATCCTTCCAGGTATTACCTTCTCATTTTGGAGTGGGCAGTGTAGTATATATTCGTCCATTATGATACCATTACACCTCCTCCTTTTTTGAGGGGGGAGTGCATAAGACATAATCATGTTGGCACACCGGTTCTCGTTAGATCACCAAAGTTAAGCGGCATTGGGCCTGGTCAGTAGCAGATGGGTGACCGTTTTAGGAATACCAGCCACTGTATGTGGGAGGATGGCAACACTTCCCTGCAAGAATTGCAAAACCAAAAGTCGTCATCTCCTCTGACCAGGATATACATGCGATATACTGCTTGCGAATTTAATATTCCCTAGAAACTTCCTCCTTTTGGAGTAAGTGGGCTTAACAACCCTATAATGACGCCGCTTTGTTTCATTTTTTATCGTCGTCATCGTAGCAGTAGTAGCAGTAGTAGTAGTAGTAGAAGTAGTAGTATGAATTGCCTGCTCGCTATATTTTTAACTGGGACGTTAAGGATGCTTCATGCTAAATTTGGTGTAACTCTGCTCAGTAGTTTTGGAGACGATAATTGCTTATTGGTTTTAATATTATTATTAGTAGTATTTACATGTTTTTAACCGCAACGACACACGTAACGTCTGTAGGAAGCTTCATGGCAAATTTGATGCAATGTTGACAAGTAGTTTTAGAACCTATAAGTGAGAAACAGGAAAGCAGACAAACATTGTTTAATTATAATATCGATTACCGTTTATACTTTAAGTAATCGCTCTACCAAAATGTGCGATTCTAGTCTAGCCGGAATACCCATCATATAGAGACCAAACCCCAAAATATTTTGAAGTAAACAAAAGCTTATTGTTATGGTAAAATGTATGTGAAAATATATATTACACCACTGAAGTTATGGACAACATTTGTTCAAATTTTTAGAATTGATATACGTTTGTTATTCATGGGTTAAATCTCGTTAAAATAAAACATATAAACTTGATAAAAGTACAGAATAGTTAACACCCGAGAACTCGTAAACCAAAAAAAAAAAAATAAATAAATAATAACAAATAATTTATATCAAACGCATTAGAATTAAAGTATCTACCGAACCTGGCTAGTTTTAACGTATGGAATTGACCTGTAAGGTATTTTACCGATTAAAAACTTGTTTTTTTACGCGTTCTTGAGAGTTAACTATTCTGTATATTACCGTTTTAAAAAAAAACTTTCAAATCGTTTCCACACGTTAAAACTAGCCGGGTTTTTGTAGAGAAGTTCATTCTAGTACGTTTGATATAAATTATGTATATTTTTTTTTTTTTGTTTATGAGTTCTCAAGTGCTAACTATTTTGTACTTTTACCATAAAACTTTATTTCTTGTGCAGAGTTTAAAAGATAGAATTATCTCTTTTACTTTAATTGGTCCTAAAGTCAGGGAGCCGTGTTTATATTAAAGATCGATCAATGCCACAACAAGAAGCATGTTAGTTCAAATGTATTTTTCTAATAAACAAATCTTTTTATAATTGGTATGGTTTTTATTTCTGCTTTGGAAGTAGAAAGAGTGAAAAGCGAACAGACAGACAATGCTTGTCTTTTATATATATATATATATATGATTATTTGTATTTATGCAGACATGTACATAATATGCGACACTGGCATGTCGATGTTATCGATCAACAGCTGTTAGAAACTGAGATCTCATCAGGCAGAATTAAAATCTGATATTTGGAAAGATGACCTAAGGGAATGATCATGTTTTTATTCTGCCTGATGAGATCTCAGTTTCTAACAGCTGTTGATCGATAACATCGACATGTCAGTGTCGCAGATTATGTATATGTCTATATAAATGTAAATAATCATATATATAAAAGCTCTATTTGATATTTAGCACTCTTTATAACCCCGGTTGAAATTCTTTGGATTTTTATCCTGTGGATGTTTACTTTACCTGAATTTATATATATATATATATATATATATATATATATATATATATATATATATACATATATATATATATATGATTTTTTTTTAGAAATTTTAAAACCAATTAATATATATATATATATATATATATATATATATATACATATATATATATATACATATATATATATATATACATAAATATATATACACATATATATACATATATACATATATATATATATATATACATATATACATATATATATATATACATATATACATATATATATATATATATATATATATATATATATATATATACATATATACATATATATATATATATATATATATATATATATATATACATATATATATATATATATATATATATATATACATATATATATATATATATATATATATATATACATATATATATATATATATATATATATATATACATATATATATATATATATATATATATATACATATATATATATATATATATATATACATATATATATATATATATATATATATATATAGAGAGAGAGAGAGAGAGAGAGAGAGAGAGAGAGAGAGAGAGAAAGGGGGGAGAAAGAGAGATTATTGATACAGTTTTTTTCTTATCTTATTTGTAGTAATTTCAATTTGCATTGTATTCTTTTCATTGATTTATCCAGGACGAATGCTTGGCCCAGTTTTTCTAACCGTTACTCTTCAGCAGGATATTGACTTTTTGAGCGGCTGATCTATTTCTTCCGCTCGCATACCATACGCTTCCTTTCAGAATAGCCAACGTGAAGTAGCATTTTTTGCATCAGGAAAATCATCGGTTTACAAAGAAGTACAGTCGCTATTCGCTTCCTACTTGATACTTTCTATATATATATTCAATCTATATAATATGCTAAGTCACTTCATGTTCGTACGTACGTTATCACCTTTCACACGTTAAAATAATGAGATCGTCCGATTAGCAAAGATGGTGATTTGTGATTAATCTGATGTCACTAAGGTAAAAAGAATTCCGACTTCAAAATGAATTGTTCCAAAATCAAATTATATCGATCCGTCGACTAAAAAAACAATTTTAAATAAATACATCTAAAAAACTGACATTCTTTTCTATTGCTTTGAAGAATATTTAGATGACAATTATTTTTACGGTCAGAAGACAGAGAACATTTATTGTTTTAAAATAATTAAATTGCTACTATTTTAAAGAAAGAAAGAAAGAAGAAACGTATTCGTTTTATTTATTTTTTAAAATATTAAGCTGACAATAAAAATTAGTTTAACAGAAGAAGAAATAGTAATTTTTTTCTTAATAGTATTGACCCTGATAGACATTATTTCAAAAGGAATATTATTATAAACAGCAATTTACACAGATTGATCTAGAAAGCACCGTGGAATTTCCACGGTGTCCCGCGAGAATATCTATATTGAAACATCATACACCTGCACGATCTGTGGAAATTCCACGATTGATAATAATTGAAATAGATTTTAATTTTATTACCTTCATGACAGAACAAAGAAAATGATATTTCAAACGTAAGTATGATAGACCAAAAATAATGATATTTCAAACGTAAGTATGACAGACCAAACATAATTATGTTTCAAACTTAGGCATGATAGACTATGGGCAAGAAAGGGCAGCTTCTGTAAAACTTTTGCTTCAAATAAACTTTCATGGATATTTCCACGTGTGCAACTAACCATCTACCTGGACAGGGACCCACCAGTGTGTATGATGGACCTCAACCGGCACATTAATAATAATAAAAAAGGACCGATGAAAAAAGAAAAACAGTCAATTATATCGATGTTGGATGACCGGTGTGTTCTTTGTTATGATAGATTTTAAGCACAGGTGAATGAGTGCGGTTACAAGGACCTTGCCCGTGTGTGAAACAAAGAAGGTTCACAAAGTGCATTCTAGAATAACCTGATACCAGGGGGAGATTGATCGGTAAGGTCAGAAAGGTGTAAGACTCAGAACGATATGTGGAGGGTGAGGGTGGGTATTGTAGGTAGGGGTCACGGATTTGACGTCACGTGGGATGATAGCGAGGAAGAACGGTTAGATTTGAAAGGAGACTGTTTTGGGATGTTGACGCAGATGGTCGCAATAACAATGACGAAATAAATGTTGACGGTTGCACACGGTCATGGGCGTATCTGTCTGCCTGTCAGTCTATCTATCTATCTATCTATCTATCTATCTAAGCTTTAATTGTAGTCATGACTCGTTTAATCTATTTCTCTTAATAAACCTCCATTTCCGAACAAAACATCTTCTCTCATTTGTTCTTACTATAACTTAATAAAGAACTTATATGATCAATGACGAGCCAACAACGGGTCCTAACCCTAACCCTAACCGAAGACGACACGGCATCGAGAACAAGATGACAACAAGAAGATTTGAGGCGACAAAACAACATCACGGGTCCCAAGAAAAAAAGAACCACAACACGGCTTCGGCGAAGACAGAATGGCGACACGGTACTCGATAAAGAAACAATGGACAATCCAACACAGATAGATGATGAAAGCAACTGTGGAATTTCCACAGGGCCCTGCTAATAAAATCATATCATATATTGCTGTCCCATACTTCCTTTTGCTCCTCCATTTCCTACTTTCAGTTTGATGCTTTTCCTAAAATCTTTTTTTTCTGCATTTCCAAACGGGAAGTCCAGAAATGTATAAAAATGATATTGTGTCCATTATAGAAAATCCTTCATCGAGGTAAAACTCTTTTTTCCTGAAGCAATCTAATTGCTTCTTCTTCTTCTTCAGTGTTTGGATAATGCCATGTTTTTATTTTCTCCATTCTTTTTCTTTGGGAAAACCTATTCCATGTTCTTTAGAAATAGTTATTTCGGTTCCTTTGGGGAATAACTACTTCTTTTTTTTTTGGGGGGGGGATAACTATTTCATTTATTTGGTAATAAAAATGTATTTTTCTTTGGAAATAACTATTCATTTTGTGGGGATAATTATTTCATTTTGTTTGGGAATATTCTTTTAGGAATAATTATTTAATTTTCTTCAAACTAAGTTTCAAATCTCTCTTTCTCTCCCCCCCCCTCTCTCTCTCTGCCTGAAGCATGTATCTAAGATAAAATAAAATAAAGAACTATTTCATTTTGTTTGGAAATATTCTTTTAGGAATAATTATTTCATTTTCTTCGAAATAAGTTTAAAATCTCTCTTTTTCTCTCTCTCTCCCCTCTCTCTCTCTCTCTCTGCCAGAAGCATGTATCTAAGATAAAGTAAAATAAAGAACTATATGTTTTGCATATAAAATAACTTTGTCTCAGTTAATTATAATTAATGGCAAACCGGCCACAAAAACGCCTCTGTGAAGAAGCACCTACATATCCAGTCGAGTGGAACAGTTCTAACGAACCGGCCAAGTAAGCCTTTCTGAGTCTTCAGGTTTTTCTCCCTTCATCTCTTTATCTCATGAAATCTCCATCATCGTCATATCTAGGGTTGCGAAGTCGAATTTGAAGTCGGAGAGAGTCGAAGGTCTTGGAAGGAGTCAGACTTGTAAAATTGCTAGGAGTCGGATTTTTAATCTCCCTAGAGTCAACAGAGAATCTGAATATTAGAAGACTTTAAAATAGGGAGTTGTATTCGGATATTTTGGAATTCTAGAAGTTGGAATCGGACCTTACACCTTCCAACTCTGCAACCCTGGTCCTATCGATGCCGAAGCTTCTAAACGGTATCCAACAAATTAACAAAATGAATCCTCGTTTATTAACTATCTATAAACATTTATATGATTATTTTTCATGAAGAAAAAAAAAAGCTTCATCATAACTTCCCTTTCCAATCCTCTCTTCCGTCTCCCTGCCCTTTTCCATCTCCTTTGGGCCATACTAACTCAGAATTAAAAAGCAGTGCCAACAAAGTTTTAAAAAATGCTTTTACTTTTATTCGTCCTAAACAAGGTATATTGCCACTGAGAGGTAAGGGGTTACTGTGATTCAGGCCAGATTTAAAGGGGGCATCCTAAATGGGGAGTTGGGCAGCAAGATGTTTGTTCACGTTACATTTTAATTTCGGCATGTTGGTACAGTCGGAAAAAGGGAGCAGGGAGGGAATTCCAAAAGCAAGCAATTCGAGGAAAAATGTTATTTGAATAGAAGGTTTTTCGGCATCTGAGGACCTAAACAGTCAAGGCTTGGAATTTTGTTGCTAGTCGAGTTTGTCGGGGGTATTTACGTTAAGGGGGTACAAGGTCAGCAAGTTCGTCGGAGCACATTCCGTGGAAGTACTTGTAAAACAAGTGTTGGATAATGGCCCTATGGGAATGGACGTATCTGTTGGAAATCGTTGGTTTGACTTGGGCAAATTAACGCGGGGTGGACCGGCAGTCGAGTGCAGAATAGGGCCTGTTCTCACAGTCAGAAATCACAGACGTGACAAGTTCACTGTGTGACGAGACCCCAGATCAAGGGTCAGTGTGCACCTGTGAGAGGCTGTGATGTCACGGGTCCTTGCGTGGGCAACAGAGGGATCCGTGATGTTACTCGTTCTTTGTGAGAAGCGAGTTCTGTCAGTCTGGGTTTTGGAGGCGAACCTATCGAACGTGATTTTGATGTAGTCAGCAATTTGATTTAAGGGAAATATTTCCCTAAGAAAATACAAGCGAGAGATATCCTCCCCCCCCTTCATGAATGGTTAAAGAAATAATTGTTAAGTAATTACGATAAAGTAGTGATTTGCTCTCTCTCTCTCTCTCTCTCTCTCTCTCCGTAGTGAATGATTCCCAGCTGATTAAATAACTAACGCTTGTAATAAAAAGAATTGAAACTTAAAGAGATCGTTGTTTGGTGAGTCGGTCGGGAAGCTTTTGTTGCAGACAACGGACGGCGTGGTTCACGGCAGCAAGGAAAGAAGAAATAATTCATCCACTAGATGACATCGGCACGGCGCCCCTCTACATGGCGAGGGAGAAATCTAAAGGTATGCAAACAATGTGTGAACTATGTGATTTATGATGTTTTAAAAATGACGAGTATTAAATGTGAACTGCCAAGGCCCTTTCAGGGACGAGTATACGAAACGAGTAAGGCTACGGCTTGTAGTGGGACTAGATACGAAACGCGTACTGCCGCGGTCCATGCAGGAGTGGAGCTATGCAACACAAGCACAGGTATGCGACACTTCAGTGATGGGACAGGGTCTGGAGCTTTGTAGACAGTGCAAGACCTATTATGTGAAAGAATGTTTTTTTTTGTACCCTTTCCAAGAGGGAGAGACATGTAGTTGATGCGCCAGCCCAGATGTGGCAACAGTACTCCGTGCACAAGTGAATGGTGGCTTTATAGAAATATAGGATACTGGTAGGAGAGGGAGGCCACATTCTTCACAGCAGACTTGGCAGTAAACCTATGAACGAACTTATGTTTGATACATGCACTTTCTTGCTTAATTGCAAGATTAATGAAAAACCGGCATTGTTGTTTTTTCGTTTTTTAAAAGTATTATTTGGTAATTATTTTAACAAATCTTTTAGTTATTAGTTTAGTTGGCTGAGTTAATTAGAGTAGTTAGTTAATTAGAGTAGTTAGTTAATTAGAGTAGTTAGTTAATTAGAGTAGTTGGTTAATTAGAGTAGTTAGTTATGTTGCATCTTGTATTTTTACTAATTACTCATTCGATCTTAACTACTAAAAGGAAAAGGTGTTTGTCCAGGTGAGGTTATTGATTTTAGTAAATTACAAGCTTACACACACCACCACCACCATCACCACCCCCATCATCATCATCATCATCATCACCACCACCACCACCACCACCACCACCACCACCACCACCACCATCATCATCATCATCATCATCACCACCACCACCACCACCACCACCACCACCACCATCATCATCACCATCATCATCATCATCATCATCACCACCACCACCACCACCACCACCACCACCACCACCACCACCACCATCATCATCATCATCATCATCATCATCATCATCATCATCATCATCATCATCACCACCACCACCACCACCATCATCATCATCATCATCATCATCATCATCATCATCATCATCATCATTGCAATATGCAGCAGAGGTGCAGTATTTCGCATGGCAAATTAGTCATAATAGCTATATATTATGTACCTTGCCAGGAGGTTACATACAAGGTCAGGTGTGGTTTTAAGAAGCCAGCGCACTAGAATAAGTGCACTCTAGCCTACAAAAATGCCTGAGCAGCCCCGTCAGCATTCACCAGTAGGTGCACTTCAGGCGATTAGCTATAAACTAACCCCTTTTTAGAGATAAGGTAAAGCCTGGGAGTGTCGATCTCCTAGAACTGAACAGAATCATACTTCAGTCCGACAGCAACGAAGCGACTGTCCGACTGATTGCTATTCACTTCAGCCATCAGCCTCTTTAATTAAGAGTTTGGAATAAGAATAATTAAAAGAAAAATTTGACAAAATAAACAATTTGTTCATGTAAACAATAAAAGCTATAATATATAACTATCGCATCTATTAGTAAAGGAGATTTCGTATCTGTCTGTCTGAAGTTCGAGGATACTTCTGCCATTACTAACCAGCAGAGTGTTACCACTGTCGACCAAGGGAAGAGTCTATCAGGCATGTGTACGCAGTGCGATGATGTATTGAAGTGAAATCTGGCCAGTGGGGGTTGAGAACAGGCATGGCACGGAGAGAAATTATATGACAATGATACGATGGATGTGCAATGTTAGCCTTAAAGAACGATATAGATCTGATGACCTCAGAGGAAGTTTAAATCTGGCCGGTATAGGGAGATGTGTGCAGAACAGGAGACTTTGTTGCTATGGTCACGTTGAAAGAATGGATGAAAGTTCTTGGTTTAGTTAGATGTAGAACAGTTGCGGTAGTAGGGTCACTTCACAGGGGAAGGCCAAGGAAAACAGGGGAGGAAGTGATAAGGATGGACTTGAAAGAAAGAGAGATAAAGATCTGGCCAGAGATAGGTTAGTTTGGAAGGCAATATCTTAAAGCGGTCCAACACATGCCAGCATGTAAACGGACATTTAACCGATGATGATGATGATGATGACGATGACGATGACGATGATGATGATGCTGAAACCGAAACTATACTATGACTTCTTTTATTTGTACTATCTTTAGTGCTCAGTTCAGTTTACTATAATATTTCAGACTACCTGTACTATCTTTCAATTTTCAATTCAGGAGGAGAGGTAGTGTAGTATCTGTTCTGTTGTCATACCATCCCAGGCATTACCTCGTCCTTGGTCCTGTGGGGGGGGGGGGAGCGTGTAGTACATGTTCGTGCATCATGATACCATCCCCCCAGGCATTACCTCCTCTTTTGGAGGATGGTATCATGACAAGAGAACAGATACTACACCACCATCACTCTCCGAATTGAGCATTACAAGATGTCCCATTTGTCTGAAATAGTACACTATACTGAATTGAGTATTAAAGGATTATAATAGTATAGTTTCGTCTTCAGACAGACAGATACTAAATCTCCATTATTAATAGATATAAGCCGTTTTTAATATATACAACTCTATAATTTGTAATAAAGTTAAAAATAATCTGGTAATGTTCTTATGGATTGATTATGATGTAGTATTAGTATTAAAAGTAATTAACCTAATTTGATCACGTCTGATTAGTTAAAACTGTTTTAATACAACTTAATAACTGCATTCGTTTTACTAGCAAACAAATAATTGAAAACACAACAAAAATAATTACGAGAAAGAACGTGACCTGTTGGGTCACCAACTGAGCTTCGTTTAAATTGTTTGAATTAGAAAAAAGTGAGTTTGCAAAGTCAGCTAAATTTTTACAAACAAAAAGACAAATTCAAAATTAGTCTCTATCTGCTCTCTCTCTCTCTCTCTCTCTCTCTCTCTCTTTCTCTCTCTCTCTCTCTTTGTTTATTAACAGTCGAAGATGATAAAGAAAGGAAAGAATAAAACTACTGGAAGGCAATATCCTCCAAAGTAGTAATGCCATTTAAACCGTGGCTGTAGAGATAAAGAGAGATAGCGAGCAGAAAAAGACTAATGTTGCATTTTGTCTTATTTTTAAATAAATAATTGATCTGTATTGATATTCCCTTTTTTATAATGGATTATTCCAATCTTTTTATTCTTTTTTCTGAGAGAGAGAGAGAGAGGGGGGAGTGGGGAGGGGAGAGAAATTGACAGAATCGAGAATGGATGTATAAAATATGAGCGTGGGTAGATGGGGGCCAAACAACATACAGCGAGAGAGGGTGAGAGTGATAGACCAGCGCATTGTAACAGATGGGTCACTTGGTGAATTAATTGCAAATTACAGCTAATTATAATAATTAAAATAGAAGTTTTATCAAACATAACTCAATCTCGAAACTGAGCAATACTGTCGCATATATATTAAAATATATAGGAAAAAAGTTTTAGGGAAACAAACGTTGCTTAACTCAGCTTTAGTATAATAGAATTAATTAAGCAAGGAAGGCTATCTTTGAATACATGTTTTATTTATTTAATCTGTGATAAATCAAGAAGTTGTCAATCACCCCAGCAAAAACAGCCTGCTCAGTGACAAGCAATATGGATTTCGTCCTGCAAGATCAACAGCTGATGTGCTGACTGTACTATCACACAGGATCAGTGAATCTATTGATGGGAGGTTTCGTTTCTAGAGCAATAGCTCTTGACATATCAAAGGTCTTTGATAGGGTGTGGC
This sequence comes from Sepiola atlantica, assembly GCA_963556195.1. Lineage (NCBI taxonomy): Eukaryota > Metazoa > Mollusca > Cephalopoda > Sepiida > Sepiolidae > Sepiola > Sepiola atlantica. The sequence continues at coordinate 34,907,065 of OY744527.1, read as the reverse complement.
ATAAAAGTCCACTTCACGAGACTTCTAGCTACGGAATATCTGGAAATGCCCTCTCAACCATCAAATCTTTTCTCTCTGATAGGTTCATAAAAGTAGTCGTTGATGGGCGGAAGTCTGAAGCACATGCTAGTGTGCCTCAAGGTTCCTTTCTGGGCCCAACTCTCTTCTTAATCTTCATCAGTGATCTCCAAAATCACATTCTAAGATCATTCATCGATATTTATGCAGACGACACAACCATCTATGGCAACACTTCGAAGAGCAGCAATGACTAAGATCTTTCTGACTCCTTCTCTCTCTTCTGACTTCGAGCACGTGGTGCAATGGAGAAAAAACAAACAAGCTTCTCTCTTTTCACCACCAACGCTCTGATCCTTACCTGGCCCCAATTAAAATGAATGGCTCTCATCTTGAGGAAGACCCTTGCTTTGACAAGCTTTTGGGACTGACCTTAATTGCTGACCTTAAATGGAAGACTTACATTAAATTTATGGAGATAATACAACCATCTATGGCAACACTTCAAAGAGCATTAATGATCAAGATCTTTCTGATTCTCTCTCTTCCAACCTGAAGCACATGGTGAAATGGGGGAAAAGGTGGGTTAGGGTTACTTTTAAAACCAAGCGTCGCTCCTTTCACCACCAACACTTCACGGATCCTCACTTTGCCTCAATTGAAATGAATGGTTCTCATCTTGAGGAAGCCCCCATTGCTTTGATAAGCTTACCTTCACCTCAGACCTGAGATGGAAGACTTACATCAAATCCGTTGCTAAGGTCACTGGAAAAATGGTTAGATCATTCTACCGCCCCCCCCCCCCAAAGGTATCTCACTCCTGACGCAATTCTCGACCTGTACAAGAGTCAAATACATCCTAAGCTTGAGTACTGTTGTCACATCTCGGGAGGCGCCATTCACTCTTTACTGCCTTGATAGAGTACAAAATAGGCAATGTCCTTTTCTCTTCCCTACAGCCTTTTTCCTCACAGAAGAGACCTTGCTAGCCCTAACCCTAACCCTAACCCTAACCTCTGTTCCATCGTTATTTTCATGTGATCCACTGAGCTTTAATCTATGGTCCCCCCCCCCTGCAAAACATTCACAGCAACAACTCGTCTAGCTACAACTGTTGGATAATGACCCTATCGGAATGGACGTATCTGTTGGGAATCGTTGGTTTGACTTGCACGAATTAACGCGGGTGCAGTCGAGTGCAGATTAGGGCCTGTTCTCACAGTCAGAGCTAACAGACGTAACAAGGTTACCGTGTGACGAGACCCCAGATCAAGGGTCAGTCTGCACCTGTGAGAGGCTCTGTGACGTTGCGGGCCTTGCGTGGGAAACAGAGGATCTGTGACGTCACTCATTCTCGTGAGAAGCGAGTTTTAGTCAGTCTGATTCGGAAAGCGAACCGAGAGGACGTGCGATTCACGATGTACAACTAAGGGAAATATTTCCCTTAAGGGAGGACAAGCGCGGGAAATCCTTCCCCCCTCTCTATGAATGGTTAAGAAACATTGTTAACTAACTACGATAAAGTAGGATTTGCTCTTTCCCTCTCTCTCGACGTGGTGAATGACTCCCAGTTAAAATAACAACTCTTGTAATAAAATGAATTAAATCTAAAAGCAGAGTTTGTCTTTGGAGTGCGTCATGGCTTTTGTTGCAGACAACGGACGGCGTGGTTCACGGCAGAGAAGAAAGAATTCATCCACTAGACGACCCGACCGCCCTCTACGAGGGAGAAATCTAAGGTATACAACACAACCACTGTCAATAATTTCTCTTTTTCACTCTGTATACCTAAAACTAAACGGAACTTCTATGATCAAAGTTTTTTCCTAGAACTGCCCGTCTGTAAAACACAGTACCATGGGGATGCTTCCCGGCTGACTACAACAGTCAAATTCTTGTGGAACCGTCCTCTTTAATAGTGACTTTCTGACCAATTACAACCGACGTTACAAATTCCCTCAATAACACTTATCCTCGAATGGCCTTGATAAGTGGTGACTCGTTAGTAAAAACACAAAGTGAAACGAACAAGAATAAGACCAATAAATGAAACAAAATTGTGTGTGTGGGGGGGGGGGGGAATGAAAGATTTAATATTATAAAAGCATTCACACTTTCGAAACCTGCCATATTTTGTTATAGACAAAACTGTTCAAATGGATTGACGAAATAATTTAAGTTGACGTAAACATAAAACAATCGTATAAAATATAGGAAAAAAAACAAAACAAAAAAAAAAACACACACGCAAGAGAAAAAGAAACCCTTCATTCTCTACCGCTTTACAATCATCGTAAAATAATCGTAACGAAAATGTATTGTATGATTTGGATTATTCGAACTACTATTCTCATCTGAATATTTATTTCATAACGTTTCGGCCGATGTAACCTTTGACTATCTTCAGTGCATCTTTTTTGGACTTTGGAATCTTTATGTCTGTTGTGAAGTTGTTCCACAGTAAATAATAAATAAAGGAAGTCAAGTCGAGGGTTGGTTTAACAAGTGTATTAACAAAGTAAGAAAGTGACTAGCTCTTGGCTAGACAGTTACAAGACTGGGTATTTATCTACTCCCCACAGAGTAAAATGTGACACAAGGTCGGAAAGTGGGGTTTTGATAAATCAGCACTCCAGAGGGAGAGCACCTATTATCTTTAAAAATTGCCTGGACAGCCCCGTCGGCATTCCCCGGTAGGGGCGCCTCAGACAGTAAGCAATAAACTTACTCCTCCCCAAAGAGGGGAGGCAAAGCCTGGGAGGGTGGACCTCCTAGAACTGCACAGGACCAGTCTCGTGCAGTATCCATCGGAACAGATACTACACTTTGATCTTAGCCAAAAGGCTGAGAAAGCAACTGAACGACAGTTGCAGGACTGCGTTTAGTCTTCTGGTGTCTCGCACTATTTATAGTGACAACCGGTGTTGTTTCTCCTGTGTAAGAACGGCCGGTGTAACAATTTCGAACTCGGGAATCTATACGGAATAGGTTCCTGAGTTCGACATAAATATTCCCCAGTTCGTTACGATTGTAAAGCAGTATAGAACTGTTGTGTGTGTGTGTGTGTGTTTTGTTGTTGTTTTTTTGCCTATCTCTAAGTTAGATATTGCCAAATTCTTTTCACAGAGTTTTTTTCCACCCCCTTTTACACACACACACACACACACCCACACCCACACCCACACACACACACACACACACACACACATTAATTGTGACCCCCTGAGTGTCTCCCTAATAAATAAGATATAATGTTGTGTATTCTTTTGTGATCGTTATAGAAATCTGATTTGGACTCTCATTGTGTTGAACTAAGTCCAGGTCATCGTTTTTAATTCCATTCTGTAATTCTGGTATTCTGTTAAGTGAGATTAACAAACGCAGCGATTGGTCAAATGTATGAGAAATTATTCTCCCGTTTCGCCCCCTAATATAGTTAGAAGAAGCTGAACTCTTAGAATTCTCTCTGAATTAGTGTCTTATACATATGATATAAATTTCATTAAAATTGGATATACGTATTTGAATTTTTAAGAGGGTTCTGTCCCCATGGGTCACTTAGAGGTGGGGACACGTAGATATTCAGAACATAGAGGGTAATGTAAAAATTTTGGACCACTTTTTTTAATGGAAATCGCTCCAGACAAGGCATGAAGCCATTTGATGTAAGAACTAAAAAAAAAATACTACTTCAAAGTCAAAAACTAGCCAACGATAAGTGTTAGATGGATAGATTCCGACCCAGAAAACAGCAATTCTTCCTCCTTTGTCAGAAACATCACTTATAGAATGTGAGGACTAAAGGACAAAATAAGGGAAGCGAGAGTTACGAGGCAGCCGAAAATAAACCCAAGTTAGTCACTTTCTGCTCTCCATTACTCTTACATTGTCTTCCCCGGAGATTTTTATACATCTGATATAAATTTCATCAAAATAAGATATATTTGAAGTTTTAAGGAGATTATGTCGTCAAAGTTCCCTAAAGGGTGCACTTAGAGATTTGGTAACACTTCCATTGTCTCACCCGGTAAATTTTACATAAGAATACACTTTTATGTACATTGTCTAACTTTTTTTTCTATAGGGAACACACAAACATCACACACAGACAGTGAGTTTTATATATAGAGATGGATATGCTTATTAATTCAGCTTCACAATCATTGGTTGGTTGTGTCATAAATTCCTAAACCACAAATCGAGACCACCTGTTTGGAAAGGAACCTAAACACGTGGTATAAGGTTCGTGTATACGTTAAGTGTGTATAAGGTTTGTGTATACGTTAAGTGTGTATAAGGTTCGTGAATACGTTAAGTGTGTGTAAGGTTCGTGTATACGTTAAGTGTGTATAAGGTTCGTGTATACGTTAAGTGTCTATAAGGTTAGTGTATACGTTAAGTGTGTATAAGGTTCGTGTATACGTTAAGTGTGTATAAGGTTCGTGTATACGTTAAGTGTGTATAAGGTTCGTGTATACGTTAAGTGTGTATAAGGTTCGTGTATACGTTAAGTGTGTATAAGGTTAGTGTATACGTTAAGTGTGTATAAGGTTCGTGTATACGTTAAGTGTGTATAAGGTTCGTGTATACGTTAAGTGTGTATAAGGTTAGTGTATACATTAAGTGTGTATAAGGTTAGTGTATACATTAAGTGTGTATAAGATTCGTGTATACGTTAAGTGTGTATAAGGTTCGTGTATACGTTAAGTGTGTATAAGGTTCGTGTATACGTTAAGTGTGTATAAGGTTCGTGTATAAGTTAAGTGTGTATAAGGTTCGTGTATACGTTAAGTGTGTATAAGGTTCGTGTATACGTTAAGTGTGTATAAGGTTCGTGTATACGTTAAGTGTGTATAAGGTTCGTGTATACGTTAAGTGTGTATAAGGTTCGTGTATAAGTTAAGTGTGTATAAGGTTCGTGTATACGTTAAGTGTGTATAAGGTTCGTGTATATGTTAAGTGTGTATAAGGTTCGTGTATACGTTAAGTGTGTATAAGGTTCGTGTATACGTTAAGTGTGTATAAGGTTCGTGTATAAGTTAAGTGTGTATAAGGTTCGTGTATACGTTAAGTGTGTATAAGGTTCGTGTATACGTTAAGTGTGTATAAGGTTCGTGTATACGTTAAGTGTGTATAAGGTTTGTGTATACGTTAAGTGTGTATAAGGTTCGTGTATACGTTAAGTGTGTATAAGGTTCGTGTATACGTTAAGTGTGTATAAGGTTTGTGTATACGTTAAGTGTGTATAAGGTTCGTGTATACGTTAAGTGTGTATAAGGTTAGTGTATACGTTAAGTGTGTATAAGGTTAGCGTATACGTTAAGTGTGTATAAGGTTAGTGTATAAGTTAAGTGTGTATAAGGTTAGTGTATACGTTAAGTGTGTATAAGGTTAGTGTATACGTTAAGTGTGTATAAGGTTCGTGTATAAGTTAAGTGTGTATAAGGTTAGTGTATACGTTAAGTGTGTATAAGGTTTGTGTATACGTTAAGTGTGTATAAGGTTCGTGTATACGTTAAGTGTGTATAAGGTTCGTGTATACGTTAAGTGTGTATAAGGTTAGTGTATACGTTAAGTGTGTATAAGGTTCGTGTATAAGTTAAGTGTGTATAAGGCTGTGATTGACAAGGTTTGAGTTCAGATTAATCCAATGGTGATATTAATTTAGTATTAGTGGGTTTTTTGGGTTTTTTTTTTACAATAATATTGTGGGGTCAGCAAAGACAATCTTTTACTTCATTTTAAAAATTAAAAAATAAGCATAAAAATGGTGATATGAGGTTCAGGGCTGGGAACAGAAGTACACAGGGGATCGTTGGGTGTACCAGCTAGTAGTAGATGTTTAAAAGTTGTTGATATGAACTTGAGGGAAAAAGGACGTAATAATGTAAGGCTGTAGATAGGGGCGCTCATACTGTTAGATACAATTGTAACCTGATTAATGAGTGCGACTCAATAAACCTAATGTTTTTCGACGTTTGTGTTGTCTGAATCCATTGCCTGCCTCATATTAAAAAAACGTATGTCTGATGATGATTGATTTTCAGCAATAAGTTCAGACAGACACATGCCTTAACAACGGACTTCAGTTCAAGGTGAGAAGCAACAAATCTGGATGCATCTGTCGACAGTGACCTCGGTGCAGGGAAGCATGGGTCAAGGTATAATTTTAAATAAATAATTGTCAAAGTCGAGTTACGATATATTGTAAGATAATTAAGGGCTAGACTAGTATTCTGCAATACCCTGAGGGGATTATATAGCCAGAGGCAACTCATGGTAAAGGAAGTGGATATCCAAATTACTTTCCATTAAATAAAGTATAATTTAAGATAAAATATGATAGAATCGACGTTTCAAGTGTATTATCAATTTTGAAAGACACTTGAAAACAATCTTTCCTGATTATTCCGACTATTCACGGGATAAGCATTCTGAAGATGTTTTTACAATCCCGAATATTTGTGCGCTTTCACGGAAACTAAATTTACTCGCCCAAGACGTTTCCCTCGTTGATAATTTCCCGTTTTCTATAAGTCTCCGGAATTTTACATTTTTTGTGCTCTGTTTTTTCTAATGTTTATTTCTAAATACAAGTTATTTTTATTAGCAATTGTAGTGTGTTTCAGTTCAAATATGAAAGAATACTTTTTCACTAGTTTATTTCTGTATTGTGTTCAAAATTTTAAATTGAAACGGATACTGAGAAAGATAACTTTTTCTTTTGATGAATGCAAATGATTTCATTTGAAAGTAAAATTTCACTTTACAAAATTAATGCTGTGAGAAATGTACATGAAATTGTTTTTGCCAAAATTACAAATAAAACAATTTTTTATTTTATTTTTTCCTTCAATTTCACTTAAAAAAATTTTTTTTTCTTATTTCTGTGTTCGTTAGCATAGGGACGAGGCATTCTTCCAAATGCCAGACCATCACATGCTATTTAGAGGCTCCAACCGAGTGCTCTTTTAAGGATTTTGGCCGTTCCCTTAAGTGCAATTATTTGGATTTCTTTTGCACTTGGTTTTCCGGGAATACTTTCCAGATACTTTTTGAAATTTTTCTTCATGAGGCCTTTAGCTCCTATTATAACTGGGATAATGTTGATGTTTCTGAGGTTCCAGTTTCTCTTCATATCATACATTAGGCCTTGGTATTTTGTCACCTTCTCCCTCTCTGCTCTGTTTAAGGCACTGTCATTTGGAACACTCACCTCAATCAGTGTTGCCTCTCTTTCTGCCTTATTTAATATGACTGTCCAGTTTTACTGCTGCATTTTCCAGGTAGGTAGATGTAGGAACCACATAATCGTAATGTATAGTATACTTATCGTTTCCCATAGTCCTCTCCGGTAGATGTTCCCAGGACTTAGTGCTACATTGGATGTTTAGATTTTTACAGATGTTCCAGTGTGTGTATTTGCATACACCATCATGGCGCGTTGTGTAGCTTCCATCTGCTAACATAATTTTGCAGCTGGATATCAAGTGATTCACACTCTCCAGTTCTGTGTGGCAAAATCTGCACTTGCTATTATTACTAAGTCCTGCCATCTTTTTAAATGCATTAGTCATAAGACCTTGGTCTTGGGCCGCCATTATAAGCCGTTCCTGATCGTAATGGAGGGCGTCTCTTTTAAGCCAGTCCAAAGAACCTTCTTTGTCAATATAATCTTTAGATATCTCATCAAGAAAGTGGGTTGCACGTTTTTGTTCTGCCCACTCTTTAAGGCTCCTTTTTTTAATGTTTCAGTGTATTTTTTACGACTTTTTTGGGCTATCTCTGTTGCGGGTTTTGTTGGTGTTTCAACCTCGTCTGATAAACAGCCCTGTCCGAAATGCTTGGCCAGATATGTTATGGAAGTTGTTTGGCTAGCTCTTTTTTCTTGATGTTCCCGTACCATTGTGAGGTTCGGGTTTATGGAGCTTGTCAGATATTGTCCAATACCAACAATAGTGGCTCTATGTTGGTGGTTGATTTCTGAAAGTCCCAGTCCTCCCTCTCCTCTAGGTAAGTACAGTCTTGGCAAACATTGGTTCCTGTATATGACTCGGTGGAGTGTTAATTTTTTTCTTGTTTTTACATCCAGCCTGTTGATTGTTTGTTGGGGCCAATCTATGATGCCAAAACTGTACGTGATTACTGGTATGGCAAACTGGTTTATCGCAGTAATCTTATTTTTATTTATGAGCTGCGTTTTATATATCTTATTCATGCGTCGTATGTATTCTTTGCCTATTTTTTCCCTCATCTTGGCATGTAGGATGGTATCATTTTCTTCAATGCCAAGGTACTTGTATGTCTCCTGTTTCTCCAGATTTCTGATGGTATTTTCCACGTGTAATTGGAGGTTTTCTGCATGGATCTTCTTCCCAGCCTGCAGTGTGCACTTGGCACATTTGTCTATGCCAAAATTCATCCCGATGTCCCTGGAGAAAATGTGTGCAACCTTCAGTAGCTCATTTAACTCATTGTCCGAGCTCGCATAGAGTTTTACATCATCCATAAAGAGTAGATGGTTGATTCTCTTGGATATTATCTTTCTGACGACCCTGACTAAGGTTGATTGCACCAGTATGTGTGTGTGTATAATAATAACAAGTAACATTTCAGACTTATATAACTTTTAAATATTGATAAGTGAAAAAAAATATTCTCAAATTCACGTAATCAAATCTAAAAGTAATAATTAAGCAAATAAAAAAATGACTTGTTTCGAATAGAGCCAACCCTCAAATTTAAAGGTATTTATGTGGTCTCGCTTGTTTGTTGTTTAGGGAGATTATACGATAATCCAAAAATCGAATCAAATAATTTTCATGATGAAAAAGATAATTAAAAAGGGAAAAGGAAAATGTAGCAAACTTTTCAGACTATCGATCATGTAGACATCAAATAAACAGAGTCTTGATTCCACTTCCAAACAAAAAAGATTAAAATAATTCTTACATCGACGCACAGGCAAAACTACAACAAAAATAAACATATGCACTTAATGAATATTTGATTAAAAAATATTATTTTAGTCGCATGATCTGCAAACCGGCCACAATATATGACAAAGATGTTGACAGACCTTCACATGAAATCACAATGAATCCCCGTTTTGGTTAATCAACGTTGATTGATTTTTAATTGTTATTTTTCACAATCACTTTGAGTCTATATTTATTCAAGACTCTGCCAGCTCGCTATCGCTTCACAAACTTCACTATTTGACACATTATTTTAAAGTAATAAAAGTGAGCATGTGTGTGTCCAGCTTGCTTCAATAATCACGTATTCAAGTTTATTTTTATGAGCAAAGAAAGGGAGGCTTAAGGTTACAATTGTAAATAACACAAATACTGAAGTTTTAAGATAAATGCATCCAAGAAGTCTACAGAAGCTTAGTTTTGTGAAGTCACACCTGACATTATCCTGTATCTCTACAAAGCCACCATCTGCCCTTGTATGGAGTCACATCTGGGATGGTGCATCATCCACTAGTCTCTCCCTCTTAGACAAGGTAAAAAAAAGAGTCGCTAACTTAATAAGTACCTCACACTGTCACCAAACTCCAGCCCCTGTCCCATCGCCGCAATGTTGCATCCCTGTGCTTGTTTTACAAGTACTTCAATGGATTATGCTCTGACGTAAATACACTAGACCAACCCTGACAATCAGGTAAGTCCCATCCATTCACTGTGGAGGTTCCCAGATGCTGGAGAGCCTTCTACTCCAATAGCTTCTTTACTCGTGTTGCCGACCTCTGGAATTCCCTCTCTGCTCCCTGTTTCCCTGACTGTACCGACAGGCATAAATATAAAACTAATGGAAACAGACATCTCGCTGCACAACTCACAACTTAGGATGACCTCCAAAACTTACACCTTAACTCTCAGTAGCCCCTTACGTCTACAGTGGCGGCCTGCCTTGTTTGGGGTGAACTATGATATAAAATATAAAATTAATTTTTAAAAAATCATAATAAAAAAAAAGGAAAAAATGTCTTTCATTTTTAACAAAAAACAAAAAAATATTTCTTTGTTCTAAGATTATAGCCTAACGTATTAACATCCGACCACCAATTGAAACCCGATGGGGAAACGTGTCTTGCTACACAACAAAACATCAACCGGATATCGACGCGTCTTCGACAGCCATCATACATTCTGACATTAGCTGTGTGTTTTTTACTTCCTTTTCCCTCCACCCCTCTTACCTTTTCACCCTTTTTCTTTTCTTTTTAATTCTAATTTTCTTCCTCCCTCTCCCCTCTCCCACCCACTTCCCTCTCTCCCTTCTTTTCTCTACCCGCCATGATTTTATAATTTATATTTATCTCATTTTACTCCATTCCATTTTTTATTTGGTTCTCAACGATCTCAAATCTAACCACATGACTTTCCAAATTTTAAATTTCCTTTTTTCTTTTTTTCCCCATTTCCTTCTTCCCAAATATGATCTGAGGTAAAGATCGGATTCTAACTCTGAGATGAGATCTCAGTTGTCAGTAACATCGATATGCCAGTGTCGCAGATTTTGTACATGTCTGTATAAATAAAAATAATCATATATATATATGTATATATATATATGTATATGTATATGTATATATATGTATATGTATATATATATGTGTATATATATGTATATATATATACGTATATGATGGACTCTCCCGTCGATTTCGACGTATGAGTGCCCCGCCAGGGGCTGCCCGCGCGTGAATTTGTAATTGCAAGGGTTGCGCAATCCCAACAACCGCTCTCCTGAGTCGGCATTGCTTGATTCCAATGGCAAGTAGTAATACAAGACGACTGGAAACAATGCCGAGATAAGCAGAGAGCACATACAGCACCTGGTATTCCCAAATGTGTGTGTGTGTGTGTGTGTATTTTTTATTTTTTAACACAAAGTACTTATAATAGCTCAATAGTTTAAAGCTAGAGCTATGCTATATTCAGTATTTATATGTAGTTCAATACCACATCAATATCACAGAGGACAAATTCACGTAATTTTTTTCAACTTATTTTTTATTTTGCAGACAATTTTTTCAGCTAGCATCAAGATATTTGTAAAACGCTCCTATGCATATATATATATATGAGTTTGTAAAGCCAGTTAAATTTTTTTTAATTAAAAAGACAAAATCCAAAATGAGTCTATTTTCTCTCTTTCCCTCTGCCGCCAAATGGCCACGTCATCATATCATCATTATTCTGAAAATGAGCTTCAACGACGCTAGGTAAAAAACGAATATAGACAGACAGCATTTGTAACAGTACGAACAAACAGACAAACAACAGCAACAACAACAACAACGAACAACAACAACAACGACAACAACGATGCTTACCTGATTTCTGCCTCTTCTTTCCATACAGCAACACAGTAAATTAAATCGTTTATCCCATTTCTCTTCATAGGCTCGCAATGCTTTTCTGCAATATCAAGATTTTCAAAAAAAGAATTGAATAAAAACAAAATGCATTAATTATTCATTAAAAACAACAGTTTTCCTCCCACCTATAGCCTAGGTCTTTTCAAGACTACGGCCAATGAGCATCTCCTGTCTTTGCGATAATCATTTTTTGTACGTTTTAACACCTTACATCAAGTGGTTTCATACCTTGTCTGGAGCGATTTCCATAAAAAATAAAATTAAAAAAAAATGTTCCAAATGCAATAAAATTTACGTTTTTGTCAATTTGAAAGGTGAAAATGACAACAACAACAAAGTTAGACTTCTGTGGTTTTACAGAAAACTGGAGTCAGCCATTTTTTATTTTTGCATGTAAATAATAAATATATAAATGATATACGATGTTTTACATATTATTATGAATCCTATGTATTGCCATGAAGTTGAATATTTGATATTCAATTTAAATAGTTGCACACGTGTTGGCAACATTTTTTTCTAGCGCACGTTGCAACAATGTTAGTATTTGTTCAGAAGTTTTGTTACCTCGGTGATCCTATTGGGGAACATGGAGGAGCTGGTGCTAGGGTGATTGCAAGAGAAAGGAGTGGATCGAGGAAGTTTACTAGACCTAATAATGTACATCGCGTGGACATGCTCAGTATTTTACGATGGCAGAGTTCTATTTTGTGGCAAAATAGAAGGTATCCACTTCATCATGTCCGCTGTGTCTAGGGTCAGAAGTTGCGAACGGGTGTTGGCCTCATGACCTTTGGCAGAATTTTACTTTTTATCTTTCATAAAAAACAGTTTGAATTTATTATTTGTTAATAATTGTTTGATACTTTGCAATGTAATTATATTTGGTTAATATAATTAAACTATTTAAAAAATATTTTCAAAATAAAAAAAAAACAATTCTAATTATAAAAGAAGAGGATTTGATTATTTGTTAAAAAATATTTTCAAAATTTGAAAAAAAATTTTAAATTCCAATTATAAAAAACAGTTTGATTTTGCATTTTTTAATAATCAAACAAATTGTTGAAAACAAATTATTATTTGCCAAAAAATAAAATTCGGCCTAAAATATAATTGTTGAGTTTTTGGGGATTGGCACCGGTTCAAAATTTCCGATTTTGGATGAAGTGGATATTTTCTATTTTATCTATTTTGTATATGAAAAAAGGGTTTTAATGTCCCTATTATTGCGATAAACGGACATACCTCATAAATAGATATAAATAAATATATATATAGAGAGAAAAAGAGATAGAGATTTGACTTTTATAACAATGATTTTACCAGTATTTTGGTCTTCATTCTTGCCTACAAAAATTGCCTGAGCTGCTTTGTCGGCATTCCCCGGTAGGGGCGCATCAGGCGATTAGCGATAAACTAAGCCTTTCTCAAAAAGAAGGTAAAGCCTGGGAGGGTGGACCGCCTGAGACTGAACAGAACCATACAGCAACAAAGTCAATGTTGAACTGATGCCGAGGACTGGTAAGAACACACCTACTCAAACTGTGCCAGGTTTTGGCCTTCAAAATGTGCAAAATCAGGTTTCTCTTTTACTACCTGTAGTAGTCCCATAAGCGATGGTGTGCCAAGAGAGTGAATTCATTTTACGTAACTTCATCGTTAAAATGCCCGAGGCACCAGTGTCAGCGCTAAGGGTTCATTTTCTCACCACCCACACCATGAATCTAGGGTTAATGAGGAGATTATTTATTTTTTCATATACTAATGATTCTTCGCTTATCAAAGCCTGAAGGCCACTCAAGGATAAGGGTTAATGAGTTTGTCAGTTGGTGATGAACAATACCATGAGAAGATTGGAAACGATGGCTTGAATGGTCAGAATTTCATTATTTATGTGGGCAGCTCGACAAGAATTTGTTAACATTCGACTTAAAAACGACCATGCTGTATTCAGTTGTGAAGCAGCCTCGTGGTATTGTATTCCACAGACGAGAAGTTCTTGGAAAGAAACTTTGTTCATGGTAGTTCTGTTCTGATACACAGAGAAAGAAAAGGCGTTTCTTCACAGTGGTTGGCGCTAGACGAGGTTTTGCTGTAAATCTTTTGCAAGGGAACCAGAGATTGGAGCTAAGTGGAGCACCTACTATGGAAATAACGATAGAGTAGAGAAAGACTAGCAACGTCCCTTTTGTGATAAAGGGGCTGCAGGGAAGAGAAGAAATCATCCCCTAGCAGATTTCGAAGTCTATTCTGTATTCTGTCAAGGCAAGAGAGAGTGCGCTAAGCGGCATCTCACAGATGTGGCAATAGTACTCCACCTTAGCACGTATCTGACTCTTGTACAAGTAGAGGATTGCGTCAGGAGTGATTTGTAAATGACTAATGTGTTATTTTTTGTAAGCACCAAAGAATCAGAAATCTATCCAATTTTAATGTAATTGTCAGCATATATTAAAAAAAGATATACATATATTTTATGAGGAATACATTTTTTCAAATCAAACAGCATCGCGATTCCCAAGAAAGGGTCTGTTGAATGGAATTTCAGTTTTCACCAGATTAATATACACACAGCGACGCTTTAAAATGTCAAAAATATATTTTTATTGTTAAAAGCGACTTCCATGAGCAGAATTTCTTTCGAAGAACTACCCATATGTGGAACACAATACCACAGGGCTGCTTCTCAGCTGACTACAACATTGCCGTTTTCAAGTCCAATGTTAACAAACTACTGTTTAGCCGTCCTCTTAAATCATCAAATTCTGACCAATTTCGACCATCGTTACCAATCCTCGTCCACCTGATAAACTCATTAACTCGTATCCTCGAGTGGCTTTTGAGCTTTGATAAGTGGTGACTCGTTACTACAAAAAAAATATATGTATATAATTTTTATAGCAACATTTTAAGTAAAGGCGGGAAAAACTAAGGAGGCCTTCAGAGTATTGCTTAAACATCTCTTCCAGGCCTCCCCAGCAAGTTTGGGTCCATCAGGAGGTTTGAATGTAGGTAATGCCATGTCTGTTGGACACCCCATTTAAAAGTGACCTTGCGGCAGGGGGGGGGGGGTAAGCACCATTTTTTTTAATTGAATCATGATGCGATAAATGCGTTTTTTTTTTTTAATTGAATCATGATGCGATAAATGAGTTTTTTGTTTTGTTTTGTTTTTTTTTCATGCTAGGAAAATTGAAAAATGGAAATTCTAATTAAACGAAATGATTAAAAGTAATTGGACATTTTCAAATGAAATGAGAAATGCTTCTACAAACCTCTGTCTCCAATTCCTACGAGCGCAACTGGAATGTTTCCGGTCTCGACGTTTTTGTCTCAGACTTTCTTGAAATCTTTTCATTTTTACCCACTTTCGGCCAGCAGTGTCAAACGTACACCAAACAAAAATAATAACACTAAGCATTATACCCCAATTACAAATAATGACACCTGCCAAAACAGAAGAAGAAGAAGAAAAAAAAGGATTAGCATTAAAATATTAAATAACGGTTTTTACATGCAACATTTTAAAATCATATTAAACAATGGTAGCATTTTTACTTTTTAAGTATTTATCAATTTCTGACAAATGTCCGTCATGAACTCTCGAGATGTGAACGATTGGTTTAATGGATACCTCGCAGATTATGAAATCTAATTGGATCTAAAGTCAAGCAGAGACTATTCGATTCTTATATTTTAGGCGTGAACATCTATTAACAGTAAAATGATCTTAAAAATCGTCCGAATAATAGATCGTGTTATTCAATCATCGTATGATTCAACCATTTGATGGCCAATCAAAATGATTTGTCAGCCCGCAAAAATACCGGCCCACTTCTGGCCTCAACCGACGAATTTAGTTTCCTGTCGCTTATTCGAAGGGGTAAGTCATAATTTCTTTACTTCTACTGCAAGATAAGACGACAAAATAAAAAGATACTTTGAATATTTATACATTTCTAAGAAATGTTTGTCATGAATTCTCAAAGTGTGAACAATTGGCCTAATGGATACCTTGCAGACTATGGAATCCAATCAGATCTAAAGCCAAGCAGATGTATACTATTCCTATATTTTAGGCACGAACATCTATTTTTTTAAAAACTTAGTTCACCCCAAACAAGGCAAGTTGCCACTGTAGACGTAAGGGGCTACTGAGAATTAGGGTGTAAGTTTAGGGAGTCATCCTAAATTAGGAGCTGTGCATGAGATGCTTGTTCACATTAGTTTTAAATTCCTGCATGTCGGTACAGTCGGGGAAACAGGGAGCAGGGAAGGAGTTCCAAAGCCCGACAACACGAGGAAAGAAGCTATTAGGCTCTCCAGCATCTGGGGACCTCCACAGTGAATGGATGGGATTTAGCTGATTGTTGGGTTGGTCGAGTGTATCTACGTCGAGAGGGCACTAGAGCAGCAAGTTCATCAGAGCACAATCCATTGAAGTACTTGTAAAACAAGCACAAGGATGCAACATTACGGCGATGGGACAGGAGCTGGAGCTTGGTTGATAGTGAGGGACCTATTAGATTAGTGACTCTTTTTTGGACCTTGTCTAAGAGGGAGAGACTGGTGGTTGATGCACTAGCCCAGATGTGATAACACTACTCCATGCACAGAATGACCTAAAAATGCTGTACGATTCAAACATTGGGTGATCTCATTTGATGGCCAATCAAAATCATTTGTCAACCCGTGAAAATACCAGCCCACTTCTGACGTTATTCGACGAATTCAGTTTCCCGTCGCTTTTTCGAAGGTATAAGATGTAATTTATTTACTTCTGGTGCAAGAAGAGAAGACAAGATTAAAAATATGTTTTAAGTAGACGTGAACATCTCTTGCCTGGTTGTCTTCTTTCAAGAAGGAAGTTTCTAAGGAATATTAATTTCACAAGCGATCTTCAGTTGCACATATATTTTGGTGAGGGGATATTTTATTGGACATTGTAAATTTTCACAGGGAGGTGTCCGTATCCTTCCACATACAGCACCTGCTATTTCTTAATGGTAACCCATCTCGTACTGACCAAGCTCAATGTCACTTAATTCTAGTGATCTAACGAGAATCGGCGCATCAATGTGATTATGTCGATGTCAACGTTATTAGGCTGAATATCTATTAACACAGAATGAGCTAAAATCGTTGTATGATTCAAAATTTGGGTTATCTCATCCGATAGTCAGGGAGGTGATGGTTGTTAAGTACTTAACGACATGGACTGACGACTGTGGTGTGCCAAGTTCGAATCCAGTCGATTCCATAATATCACTTTCACTTATGGATGTTGGCAACCATTAAGTGGTCCTTCCTGCAAGAATGCCGACAACAGAATCGACAAAGTTATACCATACTGACTCATATGAATTTAGTTTACTTTATCCGATGGTCAAGCAAAATAATTTGTCAGGCCACAAAAACGCCAGCGCACTTCAGGCCTCGGTTGACGAATTCCGTTTTCCATCGAAAACGAAGGGCTAAGTCATCATTTATTTACAAGAAAAGAAGACAACATAAAAGATAATTTGTATCATTTAAATTATTCGCACTACTATCTTTATTGTTATTTTCACAACGTTTCGGCCGATGTAACCTCCGATCTTCTTCAAGTGCAACTTTTCAAACTTGGAAACGTTTATGTCAAACTATATACGACATAATCACGTTGACACACCAGTTCCCATTAGATCATCGAAACTAAGCGACCTTGAGCCTGGCCAGTAAAAGATGGATGACCATTTGGAAATACTAGGCACTGTATGTCATCTCCTCTAACCAGGATATACATGCTGACTTTGGACAGCATCTGAATTTGTATTCCCCATGAACTTCCACTTTCAGTAGAAAGCGGAATTCCCAATGTTGGGCGAACATAACAAAAAGTCGTATGTCCGATTATTCGATGTCAAACTCGGCATTTTGAAATTCTGAATGTTTGCCCACATTTAAAACCGACCTTGTGTTTAACGATGTCCTCATAGGGAAGCAAGTGAGTAGGAATTATTCATAGACCTTCATCAGAAAGGAATATATTTAATAATCAGTGAAAAACCCGTTATAAGCATGGAAACCAGGGAAGAAGAAACCAAACAAAAAGAACACGATCTTCTCTGATGAGGGTCACTGGACATTGCCCTCAATGATACCCTAAGACTATCTCCAGATGCCTACAAGCCACCCCAACTCACCAACTGTCTGTTCTCGCTGGTATTACTCCAGCCGGACGGTACAGACGAGTGAATCGTATCTTTCATCTTCTCCACAAGATCGTCACGGAAAGACCTCAGTGCAAGCGCCTGAAGTCCTGGATGCTTACAAGCCACTCCAACTCACCAACTGTCTGTTCTCGCTGGTATTGCTCCAGCCGATATCAGACGAGAAGGAGCCATGCTGGCCCTCGCCTGGAAGGCACAGACGAGTGAATCCCATCTTCTCCACAAAATCGTCACAGAAAGGCCTCAGCGCAAGCGCCTAAAGTCCCGGCGCCTGTTCGCCTTGCAACCCCAGAAACTGCTCCGCACAACACCAACTGACACCAGCAAGAAGGCTTCCTAGGTCAAGGCAAGATGAAGGGAACAGTGGAAGACAGTAGAACCATCCAGGCTTCACCACTGTATCAAGAATCCCACAGATGTCCCTGGCCAGCACCTGCCGCGAAAGCAGTGGACAATGCTCAGTCGTCTCAGGATAGGCGTGAGACACTTTAGTGAGTCGATGAAGAGGTTTGGCCTCATGAATGGTGTCCAATGCGAATGTGGGGACCCCCCTGCAGATCGTGGAAGACGTAATCACAAGCTGCCACAAACATCGGCCACCAAATGGCGATCTGGGCCTTATTAACCCGGATGATGAAACTCTGGACTGGCTTGCTGCAGCTGAGCTGAAGGCCGAAAAAGACATACGTAAGAAGAAGAAGAAGAAGAAGAAGAAGAGGTAGAAGAAGAGGTAGAAGAAGAAGGAGAAGAAGAAGAGGTAGAAGAAGAAAAAGAAGAAGGGAAGAAAAGAAGAAGAAGAAGAAAAAGAAGAAGAAGAAAAAGAAGATGGGAAGAAAATTTTCAAAAGTTTATAAGTATCTTTTTAAATCTTGCTATTGCTTAAATATTAAAATATTATTTCATTGTACAATATGTAAACATAAATTTAAACAGAAAATTCTAATAATAATGATAATAATGAAAGCATTGTGCACAGTGCTCAGGTGAACTACACCGAATCAAAAGTGCATGTATTGTACATAGAATAATGTACAATTGTCAGCAAAATGAACAATGTACAAGTCATGATATGCATGTGTTCATGTGTTCATGATATGCATGTGTTCATGTGTTTATGTGTTTATGTGTTCATGTGATGGGCGACATCAGATGTAGTTTTGGCGAATTTCGGGAAGCATTTTTTCCAAAAATCACGGGAGCTGTGCTGTTTTCTGACATTGTAGGCATTTCCACATGGAGATCAAAAAAGGTACTGCGTCGAGTTATTGTTGGCGAAATGGTTAATAATTTTCTTGGTGTTTACAAAGTCGGACGTCAGAGTTTCAGTGAATCCAAGCCCAAGGAAGCGGATGTCCAATGGAAAGTATTCGCTCTGTTGCACATCTCTGAATGGTTTCCAGACGATCAATGTTCTGAGCGAAATAAGGGTTTTCAGACGCATAATGCGAATTCTAAGCGTGGTCGCACCATAACTGTACATAGTTTTAAATAAATGAATAGAGAGCGGCTTAATTATTTAACTTACAATAAAAAAAAATTAAATAGGCTTTAATTTTCATTTCATCTAAAGAATCTAAATTTTAATATTATTGTCACTACCTACTTACACCACTGAACTACCTATGTACTATTAGGAGTGCAACAATTCACTGATGATGCATTAATGTATCACAATATCGTTCAGTTTGCCAAAGCATTGACTCAATATTTACCTGGTCTTAACTTGAAGACTTCTGATGACAAAGTCGTTAATAATATTCATGAAAGAACTTTACTTTGTATGGATACGAATACAGTGAAGAAAGAAAGACATTCATTTTTTATAAATCCGTGTTGTGTTTTTTCTTCATAACAGACAAACTAGGTTTTTGACATACACAATACTTATTATTACAACTAACAATAATATGCATAGTTTTTCTAGTATATGTAATATATATATATATATAATATATATTCTAGTATATATAATATAAGTGTTGAATTTGCTACTCAACAGCCGATTGTGACAATTTATTGTTGACATATACTAACCCCCTCCAAAAGAATAGGTAATGCCTCAAAGGATGATCTCATGACAACAGAATAGATACTACACTAGCTCCTACCAAAAAGAAGTAGGAGGTAATGCCTAGGAGTATGATATCATGACAACAGAACATATACTAGACTACTCCATCCCTCAAAAAAGGAAAAGGTAATCCCTAGCAGAATGGTATAATGACCACAGAACAGGTACTATACTACCCCCTAAAAAAAGAGGAGGAGGTAATGCCTGGGGAGATGGTCTCATGATAACAGAACAGATACTACACTACCACCTCCCTGAATTGATCATTAAAAGATAGTACATTAGTCTGAAATAGTATAGTTAACTGAATTGACCATTGAAAAATAGTACAATATTGATAATAGTAACAGTATAGTTTCGGCTTTAGACAAACAGATACCGAATCTCCATTAGTATTATTATTACTATCGTCATATATAGTAGCAAAAATGTCAGTATATATGACGAACGAACGTATACTACACATGAAGAAGGTAATGCCTGGGAAGATAGTATAATAACAAAAGGAAATATATTACACTATCCACCTAAAAGAAGTGGGAATGCCTGGATGGATGATCTCATTACAACAGAACATATACTACACTACCCTCCAAAGGACGACGTAATGCGTGGGAGGATAGTCCCATAACAACAGAACTGATATTAAACTACCTCCTCCTGAAAAAGGAGGAGGTAATGCCTGGGAGAATACTACACAAATTCCAGAATTGAGCTTTGAAAGATAGTACATTAGTCTGAAATAGTATAGTAAACTGAAAATAGTACAATTAACAGAAGTAATAGTATAGTTCGGCTTCAGACAAACAGATATTAAATATCCATTCGTAATAGGTTATAATAAATGGATATTATAACACTGCTTGTTGGGATAAGAGAAACAGAGAGAAAGGGGGAGGGGGGAGAGAGAAAGGGGAAGGGAGAGAGAAAGGGGAAGGGAGAGAGAAAGAAGGAGAAATAGAGAGGTGGAAGAGAGAGATGGAGAAAGCTATTAACTATCTAGGGACGAACAATGAAAGTGAAAGTAACTAGTTTTTAACCAAAAAAATGATTGAAAAAAAAATCCACCAAAAAAATCAGAGAATTATCCGATCTTTATGCCATTTTCAGTATTTATTAATCAATGAATGTTAATTAAAAAGTATTTATTAATCAATGAATGTTAATTAAAAAGTATTTATTAATCAATGAATGTTAATTAAAAAGTATTTATTAATCAATGAATGTTAATTAAAAAGTATTTATTAATCAATGAATGTTAATTAAAAAGTATTTATTAATCAATGAATGTTAATTAAAAAGTATTTATTAATCAATGAATGTTAATTAAAAAGTATTTATTAATCAATGAATGTTAATTAAAAAGTATTTATTTTATTAAGTAACAAACTTATTGACCTTTTTCAGGTTACTTCAATTACTTTACTCCCTTCTCTCTTTATTTCAAGGACGAAATACGTCTTATTATACCCATAGTCGAAACTCAATGACCACCTTTAAAAACAGATAATAACCTGAAGGTGCGAATGAAACAAAAAAATTTTTTTTTTAAGTCAGCTCTCGGTAGAAAATGATACTAAAAAATCGGAACTTTAAAAGTAAAACAAAATTAAATGTCTTGAGAGCTTTAAATACTAGTTGCCTAAAAAGCAACTTTTCCCATTCGGCCTTAGGCAATAAACACATTCCTCCCCTATAAAAGGAGGAGGTAATGCCTAATAGAGCATAATAATATCATGGGTTCTGTGTATGCGCCAGACAGTCATAAAAAGGAAATACATCACAAACTACTCCTGGGGTTTTGGCGATAGACCCCCATAATTATATATAGTATTAAACTATATTACCCAGAGTACCTGGATAAGTATATTTAATTTTGCTTAGACAGTGTACTATTACATAACGAAAGCCATAGTTTGAATGGAAAAGCTTAAGTGACGTCTAAGAGGTCAGAGGTGATCCCAGAAAGGAAGTCGAATCAACGAAATCACCTGACTTCCGGACAGAGATTTTCTATCTCTTTTCTGGCGCCATTTCAAGCAGAGAAGATATGTCCAGGGCGCCGTCTCCAATGGATGGCACACAATATAACTAAGTTTAGCCAGACAGCATATCCGTCTATCTATCTGTCTGTCTTTCTCTCTCTCTCTCTCTCTCACACACACACATACACAATTTTTTCGATGACTGTTCTTCTGTTTGTAATAAACTTTCCTTATAAATTAACATCGGTATCTGAGTGTTTTGTCGGCAGACGATCCAGAACCTGAGTTCTCAACAGGTGTATACACGCTCGGTAAGCGAAAGTGCACCAGTACAACACACATAAAAAAAGGATAAACGACATTTTACTTTATTTCATTTGATTTATAACTTTAAAATTATAGAAATGATAAAGCAAGAATTGAAATGGAAATACGGAGTTCAGGGCTTGGAGCAGGATTACACATGGGTCTTCATTCATTTCTAGTAAACGCTAGGCATGCTTAAAGACTAAATTTACCGAAGATTATTTCAATACATTTCACTGTACTTACAACTCCTCTCACCCAATCAGTGTTGGGTACATCCAAACTTGTATATTATAAAATATAAAATCAACAATAAAAAAGTGCTTCTTTACATAATACTCCTCGGTGCTACTTGAAAATTTTGGAAATACTTACGTGTGATGTTAACAAAATAGCAATAACTAAAATTTACATAATATAATCAAGTAGTTTTTCTTTTTATAATTTAAGAAATTCAATTATCTAATTCACCTGAGTTTTTGCGCCGATAGACGCCATTTTGTCAAATATCAGTACTCTTTTATCTTGCAAAGTGTCGTGCTTCTTGATATTTATCTATAAATTAAGTAACAAAACGGCCTCTATCAACTCGGAAACTCATTTAGAGAAAAAATTGAATTTCTTAAATAATAATAAAAAAATACTTTTATGAAAATACAATGAGAAAGATATGGTATGTAATTTTGTTTTTGCGCAAATGGTTCCTATGTAATTTACGTGCTTCTTAACATAAATACGCTATTTAAAAGATCAAATTTTGTGAAAATATATGGAAATACTTACGTGTGATGTTAAAAAAATAGTGGTAACTAAATTTCAAGCAGAGAAGACATGTTCAGGGCGCCGTCTCCAATGGATGGCCGCCGCACACAATATAACTAAGTATAGCCAGACAGCCTATCCGTCTATCTATCTGTTAGATTTTTAAAATTATTATTTAAGAAATTCAATTATTTAATCCGCCTGAGTATTTGAGTATTGATTTACTCCTCTTCAGGAGTTAGGCACAAGGCCAGTTTTTATCTTACTCCCACAAGTAAGGTGTGACCCAAGGTCGGGTCGGGAAAGTGGGGTTTAAAAATTGCCTGAGCAGCCCCGTCGGCATTCCCCGGTAGGGACGCCTTAGGCAGTAAGCAATAAACTTACTCCTCCCCAAAGAGGGGAGGCGAAGCCTGGGAGGGTGGACCTCCTAGAACTGCACAGGACAGACCCATAGACCGGCATAAATCAAGCCCCGAAGGCCAAGACAATACCAGTCTATGGGGTGCAGTATCCATCGGAACAGATACTACACTTTGATATTAGCCAAAAGGCCAAGAACACGCCTGAGTATTTGAGTAGATAGACGCCATTTTGTTAAGTATTAGTACTCTTTTATCTCGCAAGGTGTCGTGCTTCTTGATAGTTATATATAAATTAAGTAACAAAACTCATTGAAAAGAAAAAATTGAATTTCTTAAATAATAAAAAAAAATACTGGATTGTTTTCCGTAAAATTTGGTAACTGGTTTCTTTTTAACATAATGCATAAGTATTTCCAAAAATTTGAATTTTTAGTATCGTATTTACCGATGAGTGTTGTGTAAAGAAGCACTAAAGAAAAAAGAAGTAATCTGGTATCATGAGGAGGGGATAGGGGACATAATGCTATTCATTCAAGGCGGGGATGTGAGTAGTCAATGGCAACAAAAATCGAAATAAAATTGCCAACCCGGGGGACCATGGCCCCCTTGTGTGTCTGGAGGGGGGGGGGGAGGGAGCAGTGCAAAAAACAACTTTATTTCTAAACAACTCCAATCAGTTTCAAAAAAGCAAGTTAAAATTAAGAGAATGTCACTGAGTGCATATGTTGGTGCGAAGGAGAGGGGAAGTCATTCTTTATTTCTCTAATGAAACAAAAACATCTAACTCATCTATCTCCATCATGGATCGTTTGAAGTTTTAGCTTTTACGGGGGGGGGGGGGGATTAACATTTACAGTTTTCAGAGAGAACTGTTATAAGAGCAAAAAGGAAGGCAAGACAAAATGGAGAGAGGAAGAGAAGTAACCCCCCCCCCAAAAAAAAAACAGAAAGAAAGAGAAATAAAATTCAGCAAAATAGCAGCGAAAAAAATAAGAACGTAAGGCTCAAACGATTTGGCAGAAATCAGTTTTTTTTTATTTAAAAAAAACAGATTCTGAGCAAAAAGTGGAGAACTCACATCCATAGAAATCTCTAACGATGTAAGCAAAAATCCGCTTTTTCTGAATAGAAAAAAAGCGGAGAACTCACATCCCTATTATGGTAAAAAATACTCAATTCAATGAGCCAAATTAAAAAAATTACTTTCTTTCATTCTAACTGGCAAATTTAAATAAAATTTCTTTCTTTCATTCTAACTGGTAAATATTTTTAAAAATTACATTCTTTCATTCTAACTTGTAAATTAAAAAAAAAAATACTTTCTTTCATTCTAACTGGTAAATTTAAAAAAAAATTACTTTCTTTCATTCTAACTGGTAAATTTAAAAAAAAATTACTTTCTTTCATTCTAACTGGTAAATTTAAAAAAAAATTACTTTCTTTCATTCTAACTGGTAAATTTTAAAAAAATTACTTTCTTTCATTCTAACTGGTAAATTTAAAAAAATACTTTCTTTCATTTTAACTGGTAAATTAAAAAAAATAATACTTTCTTTCATTTCAACTGGTAAATTTAAAAAAAAATTACTTTCTTTCATTTTAACTGGTAATTTTTAAAAAAATTACTTTCTTTCATTCTAACTGGTGAATTAAATAAAAATACTTTCTTTCATTCTAACTGGTGAATTAAATAAAAATACTTTTTTTCATTCTAACTGGTAAATTTAAAAAAAAATTACTTTCTTTCATTTTAACTGGTAAATTAAAAAAAATTACTTACTTTCATTCTAACTGGTAAATTTTAAAAAAATTACTTTCTTTCATTCTAACTGGTAAATTTAAAAAAAAATTACTTTCTTTCATTCTAACTGGTAAATTTAAAAAAAATTACTTTCTTTCATTTCAACTGGTAAATTTAAAAAAAAATTACTTTCTTTCATTCTAACTGGTAAATTTAAAAAAAAATTACTTTCTTTCATTCTAACTGGTAAATTTTAAAAAAATTACTTTCTTTCATTCTAACTGGTAAATTTAAAAAAATACTTTCTTTCATTTTAACTGGTAAATTAAAAAAAATAATACTTTCTTTCATTTCAACTGGTAAATTTAAAAAAAAAATTACTTTCTTTCATTTTAACTGGTAATTTAAAAAAAAAATTACTTTCTTTCATTCTAACTGGTGAATTAAATAAAAATACTTTCTTTCATTCTAACTGGTGAATTAAATAAAAATACTTTCTTTCATTCTAACTGGTGAATTTAAAAAAAAATTACTTTCTTTCATTTTAACTGGTAAATTTAAAAAAATTACTTACTTTCATTCTAACTGGTAAATTTAAAAAAAATTACTTTCTTTCATTCTAACTGGTAAATTAAAAAAAAAATACTTTCTTTCATTTCAACTGGTAAATTTAAAAAAAAATTACTTTCTTTCATTTTAACTGGTAAATTAAAAAAAATTACTTTCTTTCATTTCAACTGGTAAATTTTTAAAAAAATTACTTTCTTTCATTCTAACTGGTAATTTTTAAAAAAATTATTTCTTTCATTCTAACTGGAAAATTAAAAAAAAAACAGCACTAAAACTAAGTCAAACAGTTTTACTTTTTCTTTTTAAAAAACAAACTCTTATTCACCCCAAACAAGGGGGCACATTGCCACTGGGACGTAAGGGGCTACTATTAGGGACCATGCCTACAGGGGCACTCTAAGTAGGCAGTTTAAATTTCTGCATGTTAGTACAGTCAGGGAAGCAGGAAACAGCGAGGGAATTCCAA
>OY744527.1:34856177-34876177 GCA_963556195.1 Sepiola atlantica | reverse complement strand
CCCCCCCCCGTGTGAAGGTAAGTAAATAAAGACTTATTGAAATGGAAGTTTACTTATGAATAAAATAAATAATTACGAGTAAACGGAAAAAAGTTTTGACATTAAATTAAAAATCATTACCTTTAGAAAGTGTGTTTGCAGTCGCCAGGACCGGCGGGACAGTTATAAAAGTGTGGGGGGGGGCTCTCCTAAAAAGTGGGGGGGGGCGGTTAAACACATGCATATATAACTTCATTATTGATGACCGTAAAGTGGGGGGGGGGCAAGTAAAAAAGTGGGGGGCTTGAGCCCCCCCCCCCCCCCGGTGTCGCCGTCCATGGCAGTCTCTATGCTCAGTAGTTGGTGAAAGTCTCTCATCACGTGTTAGGGTTAGGGTTAGGGTTAGGGTTAGTGTTAGCTAGCCGAGGGGCCGTTCGCCTGAAAGAGGCTAGGCAGGATTGTGCCGTGTGCACGTCTGTTCTCTCTTGAAAATAAATAACAAAAACAGAAAGAAAGCTGTGCGTTTGGGGTTTTATACTACGCGCAAGATTTTGAAAATTAATATTTTCTTGCACTGTGATTGGTTGAAAGAAACTCCTGCATGTTGTATACGTAATACAACATTCAGACCGTCTGTTGATTCTTCAGAGATTAAAACATCTGACTCCGACTCCGACCATTCTATTATGACTCACTCCAAAACCTCCAGCTGCCTCAACTCTGAAGCTTTGGTTGAGATGACGTAAAACTAAACCAGCAACCAACAGCCAACCACCTGCTAGGAAACAGGTGCGCACCATAAAAATCCGAGTTTCCTTAAGAAAGAGCCGATGAGAGAAGAAGGTTCATTTTAATGTCAACTAATTACACATTCATCAGCAAGTAAAACCTATCTCCCCCCCGCCCGGCTCATTTCCTGCCAGTCGATGTTCACACAAATTTATGATTCACTCGCTTGTTATTCTTCTCTTATTCCTGCCAGCCCGCTCATATTTCAATAAAGATAACACACACACAAATCTAATGAGCTTGTTGCATTCATAATTTAGAAGAAGAAGAAGAAGAAGAAGAAGAAGAAGAAGAAGAAGAAGAAGAAAAAAGAAAAAAAGAAGAAGAAAGAGAAGAAGAAAAAAACGTAGAAGAAAAAAAGAAGAAGAAAAAAAGAAGAAAAAGACGTAGAAGAAAAAAAGAAAAAGAAGAAGAAGAAGAAAGAGAAAAAAAAGAAAAAGACGTAGAAGAAGAAAAAAAAGAAGAAAAAAAAGACTTCTTTTTTTTCGTAGAAGAAGAAAAAAGAGAAAATAAAGAAAAAAAAAGAAAAAAAGAAGAAGAAAAAAAGAAGAAAGAGAAGAAGAAAAAAAGAAGAAAGAGAAGAAGAAAAAAAGAAGAAAAGACGTAGAAGAAAAAGACGCAGAAGAAAAAAAGAAAAAAGAAGAAGAAGAAAAAAAGAGAAAAAAAAGAAGAAAAAAAGAAGAAAAAGACGTAGAAGAAAAAGACGTAGAAGAAAAAAGAAAAAGGAGAAGAAGAAAAAGACGTAGAAGAAAAAAAGAAAAAGGAGAAGAAGAAGAAGAAGAAGAAGAAGAAAAAAGAGAAAATAAAGAAAAAAAAGAAGAAAAAGAAGAAAAAAGAAGAAAATAAAAAAGAAGAAAAAGAAAAAGATAAAATAGCAACGAAATTGTTTCTCAGATTTCCGTTATCTCTTCTATCAGAAATTCGATATTACAGACATCAATATTGAATTAAAAAGAAACAACTCATTTTGAACGCAGATGGTTTTCTACAAGGTCGATCTGTCACTTTTGCATACACAGTTAATAAACACAATGTCATGGTATACCACAGTGGTGGACCCTGTCGACCTTCTTTTTCTTTGCGTCATTTTGGAGCGTGCAGTTATAGAACAGTTTCACACTTCGTTGCACCATCATTGAACTCTGAAAGATATTTCAAGGTTGGACGGTAACAGGACAGACAATGCAGCGTTGCATCATGTGGTCCTCCTCTCTATACTCACAGCTTTGCATCGCCACATTTCTGCTCTCAGACGTTTTGAGCATCTTCCACGGGACCCGGATAATTTGTCATAGGAGACTCACATACGAAAACAAGAACTACAAGCATAACTTTCCGGATTCAATTTTTTGGCACTTATACAAAAAGAAATACCACGTGTTCAAACGATCAAAACTTACATAAAATGTACTTTTATCGTTATAATTCTTACAAGATTCCAAAGAATAAAGATTAAAGAAAATTCTAATGATATGTAAATGTTTTTTCTAGCATATATATATATATATATATATATATATATATATATATATATATATATATATATATATATATATATATATAGTTTTCAGGTTCGATTATTTTCGATAGGATTTCGAATCAGAGAGCTCTATGTCCGTTCAAACAGAGCATGAATAAGTTATGAGGTTTAAAAAGACTAAATATACATTCGGATTGTACACATTATAAGTTATTTCGACCTTAACTAGGTCTCCTCGGATGTGTTTCCAATTGTGGTTGGAAACACATCCGAGGAGACCTAGTTAAGGTTGAAATAACTTATGTGTACAATCCGAATGTGTATTTAGTCTTTTTAAACCTCATAACTTATATATATATATATATATATATATATATATATATATATATATATATATATATATATATATATATATATATATATATATATAAGCAGAGAGATCGGTATATAAAATCAGTGTGTACAGTTGAAAGCCATTTACATATAAAACAAAGATATCTTTATTTTTGAGAAACACAGTTTAAAACTCTGTAAAAAATAAACAATAGTTGTAAGGGAGATAACTTTTATTATATTCTTCAATTAACAATATGAGTTATTCCCCTGGCTGATTTTGATTTTTTGGTGATTAGTTAAAAATGTTTCATATTATCAGTTGTCTGGGCCGGACTAAGTCATTTTTGTATATAAATTATAATGAAGTGAGTTTGCAAAGCCAATTGAATATCAAAAAGTTAAAATAAAAAAATTAGTCGCTCGCTATTTCTACAGCTACGGGGTAATTAATATTACTGCTAGCTGTGATATTTCCTTTTGTATATAATGGATTATTCCAATCTTTTTATTCTTTCCTTCTTTTATTATCTTCAACTGTTAATAAAGAGAGAGAGAAGGGGGGGAGAAGGTGGACGGTAGGAAGAAAAAATTAAATAAATTAATTTTTCATTTAAATTACACGATTGTTGATTTTCAAAATATTTCACTTAAATTTAGAAATTATGTTTTTAAGCAAAAATAATTCTCTTTGAACTAATATCGTGTATCCTTTATGTCTACTTTTTTGCAGATTATCAAAAAAAAAATGGTCTCTTTGTTTAAAAAAAAATATTTATGTAATATTTTTTATGTCATTATGTTATGTTAATTTCCTTAAATTTATAAAACACGTATTCAACAATAAAAAAGAATTCTTTAGACTTGCATGAGATTCGAACTCAGATATTGACATTGTAAAAACTACTGCCTTAGTAATGTGTACTCTGCCTATTCCTTTTTTTGTTAACCAATCACATGTTTCTATTTGCGTACGAACAGACAAACTCCCCCCAAAACACCATAACTTTCTAATAGTATATGGATAGACAGAGAGCAAAGACATAACAGTAAATAACCAGCAGCGGGAGACAAAGAAATTAATAAGATGAAACGATTGGAAACGATTGTGGAAACTGTGCATCAAAAGGACATAGCGATGGCTGCAGGGCTTCTATTGATCCTGCTACCAATAGATGAGATATTCATGTGTAGTGATGTAGTAAAGTGAAGATCAGACGCTTTACCCGTTTCGTAAAAGAAATAATCAGGTTCTTACTCCATAGACAAATTATTTCAGTTACCGTTAAAAGCTTTTGGGAGATTTTTTTTTAGAAATGACGCACAGGGAAAAAAAGTCGGCTAACCGTTATGAAAATGATGAGATACTGAAATATGTATCGATACCCGAATGTAAGTCTCATAAGATTTGGTAAGAGCTATTTCCCTTCCTGTATTTAAAAATAGATGTAATCAAAGGGTTATAATTTCATGTATTGTTGGCGGATTGAGAAAACAGATAGCTTTTTCGGTCAATTTAAATGTTTATAATGTATTTATGTAATTAATTATTTCAAATAAAACCTACTCTGGGAGAATGGAAACGTATCCCCATGAGGGAACAGGTCACAATATCTTGACTGCTAATAGGACACACAATTCTCAAACACTTCTACGTGCTAATGCAAGATCTACAACCAGAATGCACATCATTCCAAACACAAGCAACTGTCAACCATTTTTTAAGCTTCCTCCTCTCCCTTCAACACTATAATGAAACATGTGTTTTCATGTATTCCCAAGCAACGCCGAGTTTCTTGTCTTCCCCAAAACTATTATTAAATTTTATTCCCAGATAACGCCAAGTTTGTTATCTACTCAGTTTCCCCCCCGAATAATATAATGAAGCACATCTTTGTTTTATGTATTCCATATACAACTTACCAAATATAATACTGTATTATTACTTCATTGCTCCTAGGCAACACCGAGTCTCATGCCTGGTATACAACACTATAACGAAACAAATTGAAGGACAATGCGGGATTCAAACGCACCTGCTCTATCTAGGATATTGAACACTTTTGCATTAACACGTACCACTTATCAAATGTAATACTGTATTATTACTATTATTGCTTGCAGGCAACTCAAAATTGGGTTAAATATATTTTGAAACACTAAAAGACACTGACTTTTATTTATGATGGACGAGCGATGACCATATTCTTGCACATGATTGGATGTTGTGAAACAGCCAATCAAATGCAATTTACAGATTATTTAAGTAGTCTACAAGGAATTGGTGGCTGTTTTCTTTTTTATTATCGAGTATTGATTTACTCCTCTCCAGGAGTTAGGCACAAGGCCAGTTTTTATCTTACTCCCACAAGTAAGATGTGACCCAAGGTCGGGTCGGGAAAGTGGGGTTTAAAAATTGCCTGGGCAGCCCCGTCGGCATTCCCCGGTAGGGGCGCCTCAGGCAGTAAGCAATAAACTTACTCCTCCCCAAAGAGGGGAGGCAAAGCCTGGGAGGGTGGACCTCCCAGAACTGCACAGGACAGACCCATTGACTGGCGTAAATCAAGACCCGAAGGCCAAGACAACACCAATATGGGGTGCAGTATCCATCGGAACAGATACTACACTTTGATCTTAACCAAAAGGCCAGGATACTTCAGTGAAAGGTAATTTGGCATCATTCAACTGACAAGCTATCCATCTCATTAACCCTTATCTTCAAGTGGCTTTTAGCCTTGATAAGTGGTGACTCATTAGCAAAAACATAAAAGTATCCATTACTGGTGAAAAGGTGCCTCCTTGATCATGGTTACATAGACTTGATAGAAGCAACCTATAGTATCTACACTTCATCTTTTCTGTCCTCGGTTAGTGAAGGAGAAATCCTTCTAGACTGAGACAATTTTAAATTTTGTCCTAATCATGAGTGCCCCTTTTTGGGGAACTGGAGTTCCCCTACATTAAAAAATGACTGTGTCTAACTCTGCCCTTGTGAAGAGGTAAGTAAATATGGACTCTCAGAACACAAACCACACAAAGTATATAACATTTACTTATTCATTGCTCACATATATTTCGCAATTTACAACCCTGAGAACACATGTCCTTTCTTATTCTACTGGAACCTTAATTATTCTTAGCTTGTACTTATGTCTGTTGTCACTAACCGTCATCATAAGTAATCACATTTTATTCATTCAATTCATCATTTCCCATCCTCTCATAATATTCTTCATCATTCAACTGACAATCTATCCATGTGTTGGATAATGGCCCTATGGGGATGGATGCAAGTGTTGGAGATCGGGTTTGACTTGCGCGATTTGTAGTGGAGTCATTCTGTGCAAAGTTGGTGCGATGTGTCCCCATGGTTCGCGGGGACAGTTGACGAGACCTTAAGTTCAAAGGTTAGATCACACCTGCGTGTTGATCACGAGATTTCGTGACGTCAGTTTTCCCGCTGGGAAAATTGGAGTGAGATTAGAGTTCTTGACTGGAGGCCAACGAGAGAACACGCGTTAGCCATGTAGCGATTACAAGCTAGGGGATTTCGGATCCCCCAAAAATGAGAGCCAAACGATGTCCCCCAACGTCCTTCCCTTGCAAGTAGCTAAGTGATTAGGTGATTAATATAGGAAATTAACTAGCGTAGCCTCTCTCTCTGCGACAACGAACTTCCCAGTGTCGACACGCAGTATACCAATAAATGGCTCTAAATTAAAAAGAAAAAGAAACCTTGTTATATTTTATCGTGTATGGGGAGATTTGGTTCCAGTTACAGAAAGAAACCGCCGGCCCGAAAATTCGACAGCAGCGAGCGTCGGCGACGGCAACAGGCTAACAGTGGCAGTCGGGTTGCAGACAACAGAGAATTGACAGAAAAAGAAAGGGAAGTATCATCCGAATTGCGTCTACTGCTGTGTCAGGTGACAACAACGAGAGAAGGTTAGTACGAATAGTTTTCGGGCCGTTGGGATTCTCGAATTGAGAAACGACATATTGTCCCATTAGTAGCGATGCCGTTCATTTCGGGATCAACAGACGAAGAGCTCTACGACGACCAGAGATTCTGACACAACGTGTTAAAAACCTGTAAATGTAACACATGTAATTAACGCTTATCCTCGAGTGGCTTTTTGCTTTGATAATCGGTGACTCATTAGTAATCAAAAATAATAAAATGTAAAAAAATGCAGTAGAACCCAATCAATCAATCTCGAGTTGCGTAAAAAATGTCATACATATCAAAGGCAACACAAAATGAAATAACCAACATCGTTGGAAAAATATACAAGAAAGAATTATGCGAAATGAAAAAGGAAAAACCAAGAGATAGTTTTTATATATTCATCAACGTTTCGTCTTTATTGTAAGACTTCCTCAGGATGATAATTTTAAGAAATATTGGGTTGAAAGAATTATATGTGAACTTGAAGAATACCCGTCCCAAGATGGGTAAAATTAATTCTCAAAACAGAACAGTTTTGGACTGCTTTTATGTCCCCTTACAAAGATTAAAATCAAGATATAATGATTCTAAACCTTATGTCTAGAATCTTTATTCTAATTTTGATCAAAATCCATTAGATAATTTTGATTCTAGAAAATGCCTAAAATTTAAGCTGAACAGGTATTCAGAAGAAATTGAAATTAAGGGAGTCTTGCTTAATTGGTGTCTAATGATTATGGATCAAATTTAATGCAAATCTGAAATATTTGAATTTTCTAATGAGAGGTTGTGCCCATATTATGTTCCCTAAAAACCTTTTAAAATACTCCAAAGAAACTGAAATTTGGTTAATATTTATTAATTGATTTATAATAACTATTTGCAAAATTTCACATCAGATGTTTAGGAATTTTCATGAGGGACTTCTACCCCCTTTTTACTCACTTTGCATAAAACTAAACTAAACAAAATATAACTCACATTCCGACCCCTTATGCCTAGCAGCTGTGTTCAAAAATCCATACTGATCAATTAGTTTAGGAGTGAATCCTATACATACAAACACATAAACATATAAACACACCTAACTTTATATAAATAGAGATATATGCACTCTTGAGTTTTTGTTATCACTCCCTGCTGATGAAGATTATTTGGATTATTCAGACCACTGTTCTCATCTTGAGTGTTATTCTCACAACGTTTCGGCCGATGTAACCTTCAACTTTCTTCAGGTGCGTCTTGTCGAAGTCGAACTGCACCCATTATTTAATCCACGGGGGTAGATTGTTCTCGGTCTGTCAGCCATGGCCAAGTAGAAGTCAAGTAATTTTTATTTTTATTTGATTCTTATAAACACGTGACACCACGGATAAAGTGCTAAGTAATAATAAGTTCTAAGTGACAATCTTCTGGAGGTTGAAGGTTGAATCCTAACTACGGGCGATACTAATTAAGAATGACATTTTTTAAATGTTCACGACTGACAGAACGAAGACAATCTATCGCCGTGGATTAAAACAAGGGTTCAGTTCGAAATGCCGTTCAGATTCCAGAGTTTGACATAAAGATTCACAAGTTCGATAAGACGCACCTGAAGAAGATTGGAAGTTACATCGGCCGAAACGTTGTGACAATTTTGAGTTATTTTGAGTTGCCTGCAAGCAATAATAGTAATAATAATACAGTATTACATTTGGTAAGTGGTATATGTTAATCCAAAAGTGCTCAATATCCTAGACAGAGCAGAATAACATCTAAGATGAGAAAAGTAGTCCGACTAATCCAAATAATACAAACTGAAAGTTATTGACTCTCAGTTCTTGTAAAAAATTACAACAGTTCTGAGAATCTGTGGCACTTTCCCTGTGACAAGCTATAAATATAAAAGGAGTATCAGTGTTCTGAGATATCTCGGTGCTTTTTACATTAGGACCCATGCTAACTTTGACCCCACCATTAGGGTTAGTGTTAGATCAGGGTGGGGGTTAGGGTTAGCGTTAAAGTTAGGGTTAAAGTTAGGGTTAGGGTCATGGTCAAAGTTGGAGTGGGTCCTAATCTAACAAAGTACCGATATCTCAACTGGGGTTCCCCTCAACCCTAAGGTTCCACAAAAGGTCCCTAAGGATTCCACAAGAATAAATACGATAAGCTAATGCACTTTTGACTTTTTATTTAATTTAACTCATTGGTAAATCTTTAGATAATAAATTCATTAAATATAAATTGGATTACTTTATAAACACTTAAAACACTTTATAAACACTTAAAACACTTTATAAACACTTTATAAACATTTATAAACACTTTATAAACACTTATAAACACTTTATAAACACTAAAATCACTTTATAAACACTTACAACCCTTTATAAACACTTAAAACACTTTATAAACATTTATAAACACTTTATAAACACTTATAAACACTTTATAAACACTAAAAACTTTATAAATCCTTTATAAACACTTAAAACACTTTATAAACACTTTATAAACACTTAAAACACTTTATAAACACTTAAAACACTTTATAAACATTTATAAACACTTTATAAACACTTATAAACACTTTATCAACACTAAAAAACTTTATAAATCCTTTATAAACACTATATAAACACTTTATAAACACTTTATAAACACTTTATAAACACTTAAAACACTTTATAAACACTTTATAAACACTTAAAACACTTTATAAACACTTAAAACACTTTATAAACACTTAAAAACACTTTATAAACACTTTATAAACACTTAAAACACTTTATAAAAACTTTATAAACACTTAAAACACTTTATAAACACTTAAAACACTTTATAAACACTTTATAAACACTTAAAACACTTTATAAACACTTTATAAACACTTAAAACACTTTATAAACACTTAAAACACTTTATAAACATTTATAAACACTTTATAAACACTTATAAACACTTTATCAACACTAAAAAACTTTATAAATCCTTTATAAACACTATATAAACACTTTATAAACACTTTATAAACACTTAAAACACTTTATAAACACTTTATAAACACTTAAAACACTTTATAAACACTTAAAACACTTTATAAACGCTTAAAAACACTTTATAAACACTTTATAAACACTTAAAACACTTTATAAACACTTATAAACACTTT
This sequence comes from Sepiola atlantica, assembly GCA_963556195.1. Classification (NCBI taxonomy): domain Eukaryota; kingdom Metazoa; phylum Mollusca; class Cephalopoda; order Sepiida; family Sepiolidae; genus Sepiola; species Sepiola atlantica. Next base: position 34,866,493 of record OY744527.1, on the reverse strand, counting down.
ATAAACACTTTATAAACATTTATAAACACTTTATAAACACTTATAAACACTTTATAAACACTATATAAACACTTAAAACACTTTATAACCACTTAAAACACTTAAACACTTCATAAACACTTTATAAACACTTATAAATACTTTATAAAGACTAAAAAAACTTTATAAATCCTTTATAAACACTATATAAACACTTAAAACACTTTATAAACACTTTATAAACACTTAAAAACACTTTATAAACATTTTATAAACACTTTATAAACACTTAAAACACTTTATAAACACTTTATAAACACTTAAAACACTTTATAAACATTTTATAAACACTTTATAAACACTTAAAACACTTTATAAACACTTTATAAACACTTAAAAACACGTTATAAACACTTAAAACCACTTTATAAACACTTAAAAAAATTATAAATAAGTAATAAATTAGGAATTAATTAAAATAAAAATAATAATAAGTGAAATGAATTGGTGAAAGTTTGGATACCTTTAAGTATTCAATCGTTGAAAACCTCTTCTTATATAGGATCAACACATATGCTGCGAAAGGCTCTCAGCCTAAGATTACGAAGAATTAAGGAACGATACTTTTTATTTAATATTACCAAACGCGAACAATATATTCTTGGTTATTGCAATCTAGACATCATCATATCTAACCTATTATGGTGTTAAAAACTATAACAATCATTGGGAATATATTTAGTGGTGTCTGTACGGTGCCCATGTGAACTCTTGTTAGTGCTTACTCAGCAGAGAGAACCTGAGCATCACTGATACATGTTTTTTTTGTTTTTTTACTTTTGTTCCTCTTAAACAAAACATATTGCCACTGGAGTCTGAGTGACAACAAGTCTCCCCAGATCTCCAGCACTCTCCACCTCTGTCGATAACCATTGCAAATGAACTTGTGATTTCTCGCTGGCAATAACCATTGGTCTTCTCTAGCATTTGAGTGGCAATAAGTCTTCGCAAGGTCCCAGTAATCTTTTCACTCTTCCAGTGGAGGTCTTTCCATCCTCCGTGACCCTTCACGACTATTTGTTTTTGTTTCAACCGCAGCTGATGCCTTTGGGTGGGGGTGGGGGCAGTTTATAAAATTTCTTGCAGTTGTAGTAGTAGTAGTGGTAGCGGAGGAGGAGGAATATATTAGTTTTCATTCCTTGTCACACACCCCAAATCCCAAAGGCTCTTCATGCTAAATTTAGTGCAATGTTATCCAATATTTTGGAGGCTCTAAGTGTATATACTTAGAAGTATTATTATAGATAACAGTAGTGGTCATAGTATGATTTGTCTCTCCTGCGATACACTCGGTATCTCAGGGTTTCTTCATGCTAAATTTGGTTGCATTTTGTTTAGTAGTTTTGGAGCTTATAGGTGTCTATTATTTTTTAGTATTGATAGTAGTAGTAGTAGTAGTAGTAGTTCAAAGTAGAATTAATAAAATTGCCCCCCCCCCCCCCCCCCCCGTATGCCACACCCGGTGTCTCAATAAGGCTTTATACCAAATTTGGTGCAATTCTATCGAGGAGTTTTGGAGCCTATATGTGACAAACAGTCAAACAGACAAACAAAAATTAATTATAATATAGATTCCAGTTTATACTTTATTTATCACGACCTTAGAATTGAGTCCTTATTTACTTGCCTCCCCACGAGAGTAGAATTAGGCACAAGGTTTTTTTAAATGTGAGAAAAATCCAACTCCTCAAAAAGGGGCATTCTAGATTCGGACAAAAAATGAAAATTGCCTCAGTTTAGAAGGACTTCTCCTTCACTGACTGAGGACAGAACAGATACTACACTTTGAATTATTTATTTGCAAAAATATGCAAAACATTTTAACAAATGAGATAAAAGGTCATCAAAATTGTGCAGAGTGGAGGATTGTTGGTCATCCTCTGTCTATTCTACTCTGAACTAGACTCATTTGCAGTCACCACAATACCATATTTACTTTAAAATACCCCCATTTGGAATTAAATTTTATCTACACAAATTCATCGAAATCAAATGGGGGATGAGGTAGGATGACAAAAAAAACCCTGGTTAGTAAGAACTGTCTAACGCTTTTTAGAATATACACCTCCCACTGTTTCTCAGTTTGCTTAGAACCGAAAACAAGCTAGTCGATCTCTAATTGGGAGTGGGACATATACTACACTTTGATCCCAGCCAGAAAGCCGAGAAGGGCCTTAGAATTGAGTCTCGCTGGAATAAACTTCATAATAATGAGACACAGACAGACAGAAAATACTCAATTATAATGTGTGTGTGTGTGTGTATGTGTGTGTGTGAACATACATGCACACCCACACACACACCCACGAATAAACACTTGTACAAGCATCCAAACATGCTGGTTTTCTTGACATTGTCTTTGATACAGTTCGACTTCCTGTTTGTCCGGATGGCTTACATGTGCTAAGGTTGCTAACCAAAGTTGAAGTATGGAAGCAGCTATTAATTATTGCGCCACCTTTTATCGGATTATTCTCACTAGAGAAAAAAGCAGAGAAGCACCCCCACCCACACACACACACACACACACTCTCTCTCTCTCTCTCTCTCTCTCTCTCTCTCTCTCTCTCTCTCTCTCTCTCTCTCTCCATGAAGTGCTATCAGATCATGTAAGTAGCTGCCTTGGAGAGATATGGATGACCCATTCATGCTTTTCAAGACAAATGTACCCACATTGTTTGGAAGATAAAGCTTGTCCTAATCGGCCCTCTGTTCAATGCGACAAAGATTTTGAAGTATACGAGGAGGAGGAGGAGGAGGAGTTTGGGGAGAGAAGAAGAAATTATAAATGAAGAGATTAGAGCAAGGAGAAAGATGCTTGTCCTCATCGAACCCTATTTTTATTGCCATAAGGACTTTGAAGAAGAAGAAGAAGAAGGAGGAGGAGGAGGAGGAGGAGGAGGAGAAGGGGAAGAGAATAAGAAGAATACTAAGAAGTGGAAGAAAAAAGAGGAGACAAATGAGGAAAATAAAAATAGAGAGAGAGAGAGTAAGAAAGAGAGAAGAATGATTTACATTTTTACTAGTATATATATATATATATATATATATATATATATATATATATATATATATATATATTTATATGCACGATCCAAATACGTTTGTTGATCACTTTAAACTGCTTGTGTAAATTTAGCCGCCGATTCGCTATTTACGAAATTAAATTCCTCTCTAATTATTAACTAATTCCCTATGGCCGAGGGGTTAAAACTCTTGACTTGGCGATTTGTGATCGGGGTTCACGCCCGCCGACCGTTGAGAATTAGCTTCCTGCACTGAAGATTGCGTTAGCATGAAACATCGATGTCTGTAGGTAATAAAATAATTAATATATATATATATATATATATATATGTAAAGGAGTAAGGCTACCAACATTTGTAGAATGTTTTTTTCAACATTTATTTATTATTTTGTTGTTTTTTTCAACATTTATTTATTATTTTGTTGTTTTACCATTTTATGATTTTTTAAATGTTGAAAAAAACATTCTACAAATGTTGGTAGCCTTACTCCTTTACATATATACTTTTCTCTCGTTGGAACTGCACTAATACTGCACTACCCTCTTTTCTATATATATATATATATATATATAAAAAATTGAATGTCTGTATGTTTGTGTGTGTGTGTGTGTGCCCTATAGAAAAAAATGTTAGAGAATATAGATACAATATAAAAGTGTATTCTTATGTAAAATTCACAGAGTAAGTTGATGGGCGTATTCCCGAATCTATAAACCCACCCCTTAGGGGTCCATGGGGGGGGGGGGTCCTTTTCAGTTATTTTTCATCATATTTTATAGTAATTTGAAATTGCTGAGTCATATTGTAATTTAATTACGTAATAATTTGAAACAACTTTTAATTTTATTTAACGTTTTTTAGTGTCAATTCTATTTACATGGAGGGGGGTAAGAAACTACGCCAAGGTCCGCCACTAGCCGCCACTGCCCGTCACTCTGTACGTACACAAATACATGTACATGTACATTTTATAATATTTTATATAAGAAAAGTATTCGGCGTTGTCCGGCAAATTATACCTCAAGTACATAAAACAATTCATGGTTTTTAAGTAAATTTATTTGTTAGAGGATAGCTAAGGAAGAGCGATAACTCACGTTTAAAAACACAATCTAGATTTGTTTAAAAATGGTTAGAGAATATAGATAAAATATAAAAATGTATTCTTAGGTAAAATTCACAGAGTAAGTCTATGGGCGTATTCTCGAATCTCTACACCCACCCCTTAGGGGTCTATGGGGCAGATTTTATCGGGGGGGGGGTCGTTTTCAGTTATTTTTCATTCTATTTTATAGTAATTAGAAAATGCTGAGTCATATTTTGCTTTAATTACGTAATACTTTGAGATAACTTTTAATTTTATTTAACGTTTCTTAACGCTCGCCCCTTATTTCCGCTCATTGCCCGGGGCTTCCCTCTCCCCCATCTGCAGGCAAAAGTGCGTCTGGGCTCGGTGCACATGCGTGCAACGTACAGATGTGAGGAAAACGATAAAATTTGGTACCCCCCCCCCCTCCGAGAAGTTCCGTGTCGGTTCGGCACGAAGAAATCGATGTTTTTGTTTCCAATTTTGGATATTATGCGTCCAAAAGTTGGAGGATTCAAAAACTTTATGTAGACTGTTGAGTATCTTGGGAGCCTTTTCTAGGCATACAAACATACACACATACATTTCCCTTTATTGTGGTATATGAAAGACATTCTGTGTTTAATAGATCTAGTCATGATTCTTTCTCAAATTTTGATAAAATTTTGCAAGTCAGGATGTAAAGTAAATAAAAAATGTCCAAAATTGATATAAGTTATATTCAGGTTGACACACTCGTTCCAATTAGATCGCTGAAGTAAAGCAACGTTGATCCTGGCCAGTACTAAATGGGTTAGCATTTGGGAAAACCAGGTATCGTGTGTAAAAAAAGTCTCTTCAAATTCAATTTAATCAAAAAAATCAATCGTATACAAAAACATGTACGATTTCAGCATAAAAGTACCCGACGACGGTATAAAAGCGAACAACACCAACAACTTTCTTTACTTCTTGAGCTTCCGACTGACTTTTAGTTGTCTTCAAGGCGCAAACGTTGAACGAGAAATAAACTATTGGAGGAAATTGCGTCACATTATTCGATTCCAATTCAACATACACGAGATCATGTACGTGATGATCACAGGTCTGAAATTATTATTATCATTATAAGCATTTTATAAATATTCAACGTGTGTGCCTTCTGCATTTGATTGGATTTTGTGTATATCCAATATATAAAGTAAAGTCAGTCTCTTTATCGTTTCTTTGTCATTGATAGCTTTCTTCCTATAACATCGATATTTGATTCTGGTTTGCCAATTTTCTTGTATATCGTTGCAACATGTTGTTAAGAAGAATAAAATTTGATTCGATTTAATTTCTGTTTTAAGAAATTAGTGAACTGTGAGTGTTGATAGGAGTTGGTTTTATTTCTCTGGTGAAGTTCTTTGAATAAACTGACGAAATATTAGTCAAATAAAGATGTTTTCAATTTGATCTGTCCTCTGTATTTGGCAGTTATTTACTTTTCAATCTAGTTTTACTATATATATATATATATATATATATATATATATATATATATACTAGCTGTACCCGGCCACGCGTTGCTGTGGCTGTTAGTTGAAATGAAGAGGTGGCCTTTTGGAGTTCATTTTGATCCAGTTCCATAAGTTGCCATTTAATATGAATGGTTTAATTTTCCAATACTTGTGGATACACAATATTCTTAGTGGTTCCCGTTTCAGTGTAGATGAAGAGATTGTCCGGTTTGCCGACTCTAGAACATGCAACATATAATTGCCCATGTGAGAAGCAATCAGTATGTAAATATAAGCCACAAAATTGTAAAGATTGTCCCTGTGCTTTGTTGATTGTGATAGCAAATGCCAATCGAATTGGGAATTGTAATCTCTTAAATTGAAAGGGCAGATCTGTTGGAATCATGAGAATGTGCGGAATTAGGACATCTTCACCTTTGAAAGGCCCTGTAAGAATTGTTGCTTCAATGATGTTGGTCATTAATTTTTTTACTGAAAGACGTGTGCCATTACAAAGCTTAGGCTGGTTAATATTTCGCAGCATGATAATTGGTACACCAATTTTTAATTGCAGTACATGTGGTGGAATCCCTGGCAAATCTAGCGAATTCAAAAACTCTGAGGGATAATTGACTGCTTCATCTGCTTCAACAATAGTGTCGACTGACTTGTATGTGACTAACTCACCATGAATGTTCAACTGAATATTATTGTTGAGTTCGTGGACATCTTTGTTCTTCGGTGCAAGAATGGCTCGTTCACTTAGCCAACTGTGATTCTTAAAATGAATGTGGATGTCCGGGAATACTTTTGTAATTAATTCGTCTTTTGATGTAACTAAATTACAGAAGTTGTGTGGCAATGAAATTCGCCCTGAAGTGAGATTAGCCGGCACTTTTCCATTCCCAATTTCCAACAATTGTTTTGAAAAGAATTCTGGTGATAGATTATTTTGCTGCTGGACACGCATATTTATAGTCAAATTTAATGTCTTAACATGTCGCCAAAATGTGGAGTATTTGAGGCAAGCATTTATTTCATCTGCTGGTGTTGATCGAGGAATTATAGGTAATGTTTGCCTGAAATCTCAAGCTAGCAATATCACTGCATTCCCAAATAATCTACCATTTCCACGCAAATCTTGCAATGACCGATCAAGAGCCTCCAGTGATTTTTTGTGTGCCATTGTGCATTCATCCCAAACAATAAGTTTACATTTTTGTAATACCTTTCCCATACCTGATGTTTTGGAAATATTTCACATAGGAGTTTCAATAAATTGCATGTTTAAAGGTAGTTTCAAAGCTGAATGAGCAGTTCGTCCACCTGGTAGCAATGTTGCAGCTATTCCTAAAGATGCCGTTTTGTGATCGAATGGCTGCCAAAATAAATTTAATTAAGAAGGTTTTACCAGTTCCTCCTGGCGCATCTAAGAAAAATATATTTCCCACTCCATTATTTACAGTCTGCATTATTTTGTTGTAAATGGCTTTTTGCTCAGGTGTTAGTTTGTGAATATTTTCTTGCACATACAACAAAAGATCATCTGTGTTGTAATTTTGTTCCCTATGTAATTTTACATCAAACAAAGCAGCAGCAGGTCGTGTCGGCGAGATAATTCCTAATTGATTGAGAACTTTGTTTGCAATTTCTAAGCACAAATTTTCAATTCTTATCAATGCCTCATTATAGATTTCTGATGTAAAATCCAGGTAGGTATTTGGATTTTCATCGCGTATTTGATTTGCAAATGTGTCAGTTTGACATAACATGAAGAAAGCCGTTAATGTTGTAGCCGGTGGATTCAAAGCTATTTGTTCCACATTCGAAGCTGTAAAGTAAACACGTTGTCCATTTTCTAGATGTACCGCTAAGTGCACAATAGCCGGACTTCGTTCATGTATGGGAAAAGAAAGAATTCGCTTCATTGCTGCTTATGTATCTTCCAGCTTGATACTGTGTGATTTCATCAATATGTAGGCTTTCATTCAGATCATTTCTACGTGTTTGCACGGCAAAAACTGCCATATCGCTGCCTTTATTCACATACTTACAAATGTATTTGATGGACTTAACAGAGTTACTGTATTCCACATTGATGTGTGATTTGTAGGTTTTTGATAGCAAAGGTGAATATGGGACAACCCATCGGTTATCAACTTCTATATTGCCATTTCGCATTTGTAAAGTTGCTAATTTACCGCCATCTTCTACCGACCTTCTTTTGTATAAAGGGTATCCATCATTTCCGGTAACTGTGTTGGGTAGTAATGCTCAGGGATATCGCTTTGAGCATTTTCCATCAAGCATGCATAGTGAATTTGGATTAATTATACCGCAAGGTCCGTGTATCATATGTTTAATTACAATTTCATGCAAATCCTTGTCAATGTCAGCATCAGGTAATTCAGCAGATATTACATTGTCGATTTCGTTTGGACTGATTTTGTTGTAGAGCCAGATTAGGATATGGGAGTGTGGCAATCCTCTCTTTTGCTATTCCACTGAATACATCCAGCAGCACACAGAACCAAATACTTTATGTTTTACAATGAAATTTATTAGCGATTTAAGCTTTTGTCTGAATACACGCGCTGTAATATCATGTCTATCTACTGATGATTGGCCAGGAAGTAAAAGTTGTTTTATATCATTCCAAGCTGGGTTGCATGTAAAAGTAATGAAGAGGTCAGGACGCCCATAGAGACGAACATATGCAAATGCATCTTGAGTGTACTCATGCATATGACGTGGACTGCCTAAATATGAAGATGGTAAAATTGTTAGTCTTCCAACATTAGTTGTATTACCATCATTTACAACTGCATCTCGCAAATGAACATATTCTTCAGAACGAAGTTTGGACTGATTCAAACGGATGAATAGCAGACGTTCAGTTTCAATTTTTGCATACATGTCTACAATGTATTGGTGGAACAATTGGCGGCATTTCAGAATGTGATTGTTTTCGTTCTCTCAAATCATAATTCGGTATGAGTAATAATTCATTGCGCTGCATTTCTTATCCGTTTCTTCGCCACTAACTGGATTTATCATGGTAACATTGAAATGATATCTATCAGCACCATCCCAAAAAAGGAGTGGATATTGCAGGGCATCGTAGCATCGATGAGTTGCAGCAATGTTTGTTAATTGGTCATTCCTCCTATGAAGAACAATATCCCTAGGTTGAAATTGATCTCCAACTATAACAATTGCCACTTCATCTATACTTGGAGCATTGAATCTTCGCACATGTTCTCCAGCAGGCGTTTTGTCAGCATGAATAATAATTTTGTGTGTATCAGATGGCATCATTTCAATGGCAGTTTTGAATAAAAGAACTAAATTGTTTTTATTATGGAGCATATCTTGCAGTTGGGAAACAATGGACCTTTTTATACTGGTTGAAATTCCACAGCGTGCATTCAGTTCATTATTGTTATCACCGATAAAATACATTTGTAGAAATTTATGTTGAGCATCTGGATATGGAAGCAGAGATCCAACTTTATGGTAAATTTGTCCTTTTACTTTAAAAGTTGGCATGAATTGAGCTGTAACAGTTTCTGCAGCGAACGACGTCATTTGGAAGCATGAGTTGTAGTTCCTGATGTTTGATAAAAAATGGTTTGATTCAGCCGTATTACCAGCAAGCAAAGTTTTTAATGGTTCTGGTGGATCTGCCAGTTGAGGTAGTTTAATTTTCCCTGCGGCACAACACAATCCTTTAGTTTCTCCCTTAAATTTCAGAGCTTTGCAATAGGGACACACTTCAGTCATAGTGCCTATGTGAACATGGTGGCTTAAACTATAATCCTCATGAGGGTTGTAATGAAATGCTAGGCGATCCCAATCCAGGGATTGTTGAGCATGGAGCCTTGTTTGACGCCGATCTGCTAGTCTCAGCCTCTCGCGTTCGTTACGTTGTGAACGAAGCAGATCTGAAGATGCCTGATGGGATTGTTATACCCGCAACCGTTCCTCTTCAAGTCTGGCTGCACGTCGCTGTGCTGATTCATTCGCACGTACTTGAATCATCCTTTGTCTATGTTTGCAGATGCCAGTTGTTCATGAGTTTGATTTGCAAGTAATCGACGCCTTGTTTCTGCACGGCGAGTATGACGACCTAAGTTTGATCTTCGGGGGGGCATGTTTGTTAGTTACGTATTAAATTTTACCTGTATAAATGTAACAGTAGGAAAGAATAATTGTATAAAGGTAAATGGATTAAAAAAAACAATCAATTATAACCCGCTTAAAGGGTTGTCGAAGAAATGCAAGTATGTTTTTTTTTTTATAGATGAAGCATGTTAAAAGTAAGAAAATGAGGAAGAAGGCAGATTTAAAAAACAACGAAGTAGATACGAAATGAAATTAAAGCACGTCTGTTAAGTATTAAATCGTACCTGAAGGATGGTTAAAGTCTAAAAAATGAGTAAATGCGAAATGAAATTAAAGCACGTGGTTTATGTATTAAATCTTACCTGTAAAAATAAAACAGTAGGAATGAATAATTTTATAAAGATAACTGGTTTTAAAATAAACAATCAATTATAACGCGCGAGTAAGGGTTGTGTAAGAAATGCAAGTAGTGTTGTTTTGTTTTTTTTAGAAATGAAGCATGATTAAAGGGAAGAAAATGATGAAGGAAGCAGGTTTTAAAAACATCGAAGTAAA
>OY744527.1:34536177-34851177 GCA_963556195.1 Sepiola atlantica | reverse complement strand
AAATTAATTTCTATTTCACAAAATACTAATTTAACATATGCTTTAACATTAACTCCGACTTGTCATTATTCCAAGTTAAACATAATACTTTTCTAGGAATTAGACATTCATTTTAATTTTACTTTGCAAAGCCGGGTAGATACAGCTAATCTATTATATTAAGGAAAAGTTTCTGTCTGTGTATATGCGTCTGTGTATCTAGCTAAAAGTAAAATACTACACAAGACACACCCACAAAGTTGATATATTCTTTTTCACCATTGCCTCGGACAAAATATAGGCACATATTGTTTTATATTTCGTATTCGTCATCATTCAGCTGTTTATATATCCATCTCATTAATCCTTATCCTCGAGTGGTTTGGTGTCTTCATAAATGGTGACCCATTAGTAAATTTATGTTAGTAAATAAATTATTAGTAAATAAATTATTAGTAAATAAATTCTCATGCACAGTTCACCTAATGAAAGTGAACGTATGTGCGTCCGTCTCGCTTCAATAATCACGTTTGCAAATTTATTGTTATGAGCAAAGAAAGGGAGGCTTAATCTTAATAATTGAGAATAAAAATAAAGAAAATAATTTCTTTCAATTTTAATAGACATGAAGAAAATATTCCCTTATTCTTAATATTTTTGTGACTAAAATAGGAATAGCCTTTATTTAGAGATTTTTATACGGTATCTATCACTCTTGCTTCCGTCTCTCTCCTTTTCTCCCCATCTGTCTCTCTATGCCTTTCTTTCTCTCTTTTATTAACAGTCGGGGGTAATAAGGAAAAAGAAATAATAAAATGACTGGAATAGTCCATTATGAATAAAAGAGAATATCACCAGAGGTAGTAATATTATTAAACCTGTAGTTGTAGAAAGAAAGAGAGGGAGATAGATGGGTCGATAGATAGAGAGAGGATTAGTCCATATTTTTACCTCGATTAGTGGTTTCAGTTTTTACAGTAAGATTTACCGCGCGTGTAACAACAGTAGGAAATAAACTGCTATTGATACAAATAAATTACTTACTACACTCCCAGACAATGCCGGGTAGCCCTGCTAGTTTTTAAATATTTGTAGAATTATAGGTCAACAGTCTCCAACATTGGCTAATTCAAAATAATTTGATAGATCTTCTCACACCCAAGGATATTCGTGAGAACCACCTTCCTTCGCTTTGCCTTCGTGAAATTTATTCATAACATTTGTTTATTAGATGAATCCATACAACTCTAGAAGAGACTCTTCATTGGTTCACCCGTCAATCTGTCTCACTTCAGTATGAAGTGGCATTTTCATCGCTATACGTACAAACTAATTGGAAGCATCTTTCTCTCTTCTTATATAAAGTAAAGTCGATGATTCCCCTATTTCTTTGACTTAAATAGCTTTATTAACAAAACGTACAGACTTAAAACTGTTCAGTCAGTTTTTGCAAATATTGGTCCGTGTTGTTAAAAATAAAACAAATATTATTTTTTATCTGCATCATTGATTTGTATATTCAATCTTGATCAATTTTTTTTTTGGTCATAAATAAAGGAAGAGGGAGGCGTTTTCACTCTCTAATTTAGATGTACTCCTACACTTCTCATGGATACACCGAGGAAAAAAATTAACACGACAATTTTTTAAAAGATTCACTGATGAAAAAGAAGGAATGGAAATCTTGATTTGTCCTTTTCCCTTTCTTTCTCTCCTTTCTTTCGCTGCTTTTGACTGACAGGGGAAATAAAGAGAAAGTAAAGAGAGAGAGAGAAAGAGAGAGAGAGAGAGAAAAGACTGAGAGAAAGAGAGAGAGAAAGAGAGAGAGAGAGAGAGAGAGAGGGGGGGTAGGAAGACAAAAAATGCCGCCTGTTCTTGTTTTAAAAGAGGGCAGGAAATCTTGATTTGTTATTTTCGCTTTATTTCTCTCCTTTCTTTCGTTGACTTTGGCTGACAAGGGGGAAGAAAGATGAAAGTAAAGAGAGGGAGAGAGGGAAGACAGAAAAATGTCACCTGTTCTAGTTTTAATCAACATTCGACTGTGAGTGTGTTTGTGTGTGTGTGTGTGAGAATGAGAGAGAATTGATTCAGTGGATCAATCATTTAGCACCCTGTATTTAGAGACAGAGGTTATGATTTCGAACCTCACCAGGACACAAATATTTTTACTCAGATTTTTTAATTTAATCCTGATCAATATTTTTTAGACAGGAATAAAGGAAGAGGAGGGGGGGGAGTTTTCACTCTCTAATTCAGATGTACTCCTACTCTTCCCATTGACACCGGGGAAAATTAATAAGACAAACCTTTAAAGATTCACCGGTGAAAAAGAGGGAAAGGAAGTCTTAATTAATCCTTTTTGCTTCATTTCTCTCCTTTATTTAATTACCTTTCGTTAACAGAGGGAAAAAAACAAAAAATAAAGAGAGAGGGAAGGAAGACAGAAAGAATTCTTCCTGCTGGTTTTAAACAACATTCGATGAAGAGAATTTATTCGGTCATTCAGTCGGTTAGCATGCCGTACTTAGAAGCAGAGATTATGAGTTCGAACCTCACCTGGGATCATAATTATTTTTACTCTGATTTTATCCTGAAATGAACTTAAACAGTTCAAATTACAATATTAAGCAGATTGTATAGTTTTACCTTTCGAAGAGTTTGAATGCAAAACGCGATAAACGCCGTTTCCAAAATCGCAAAACTATCACTACAAAAAGTATTGCATTTTAAGACTCAACAAATTTTTTTTACAAAATTGATGTTTGCGTTCTATTTAAATAATCTTTTTTTCGAAGTCTTTATTTAAATGATTCGTCTTTTTATTATTCAATGTCTCAATTTTAACTGATTGGATTTATCGCGTTTTGCATTCAAACTCTTTATTTCTTTTCTGTATTTTTACAGAAATTAGGATCCCGAGCAACGTCAGGTAGCCCTGCTAGTATTTTATAAGAAACTATGTCTATCAGTCGATCTGTCACACTTAAGTTTGAATGAACATTTTCGGTTGTCTAATCATCAGTTCTTTTTTATTAACGTTCAGGTTGAGGGTCATCATCTACACTGGTGTGCCCCGTCCAGGTAGCTGGCTAACTCCACGCATGGCAGATTTCACTCCACCATGAAGATTCATTTGAAGCAAAAGTTTTACAGGGGATGTCCTTCCTTGGCCAACGCTTTTTCATGATTAACACTAAGTGCGTCATCAACCAAGATCAACAGCCGCCATTCGACAAAGTCAGTCAGTCCGCTTTTATGGCGGCCAACACCCGCCAATTCTAAGCTTTACATCGGGTATCTATTTGCATTTGACAGCGATATACCTGACTAGAGTATATCCCACATACACCCTCTGAGTAGACTGTCAGTTGGTCCGGGACCGCTTATTGGGTATTCGCAGCTAACCTCTATATCTAGAAGCCATTCTCCTATCCGCTACTTAGGGACCTGTTGGATGGGAGATAGTTGTGCCATACTGCTCTCTGTCACACTTAAGTTTGAAATAGCATTTTCTTTAATGTGTTACACTTTTTTATATATACTAATGAGTCACCATTTATGTAGGCCAAAGGCCATTCGAGGATAAGGGTTAATGATAGTGTCAGTTGGATGATGAACAATAATATGAGAGGGTTGGAAACGATGGATTGAATAAGCAGAATTTGATTACTTAAGAGGATGGCTCGACACGTATTTGTTAACATTGGACTTGAGGACTTGTGGTATTGTGTTCCACAGATCTGAAGTTCTTTGAGAGAAATTCTGTTCATGGAAGTTCCATTTTGTGTTAGGAACACAGAAGAAGAAAAGAAAATGGAGAGAAATGATATGAGAATGATATGATGTCTGATGATGTGTAATGTGAGTCTTGAAGACAGGCTTAGATCTGATGTCCTCAGAGGAAGATTAAATCTGGAGAGTATAAGGAGATGTGTGCAGCAGAATAGGAGACTTCGATGGTATGGTCATGTTCAAAGAATGAGAGTTCTTGGGTCAGTAGATGTAGAACAGTTGAGGCAGCAGGTTCAGTACACAAGAAAAACATAAAAGGAAATGATAAAAATGGATTTGAGAGAAAGAGGGATAAATAAAGACCTGGCCAGAGATAGGTTAGTTTGGGAGTCAATTTCTTAAAGTCGTCTAACACATGCAAGCATATAAAATGGACGTTAAACCGATGATGATGATGATGATGAAGAGGAGGAGGAGTAATCTTCTAGTAGAATCTCCATATAAAAGATGGAGGAGGGGAGACATGAGTCCCTTGTGCTGGAACTGATAAGAATATTAAGCAGATTTAAAAATAAATCTTTACAATGTATAAAAATCAATGTAGTAGTAGTAGTAGTAGTAGTAATATTAGTAGTATTAGTAGTAGTAGCAGTAGCAATATTACCGAAAAAAAAACCTGCAATACAATTGGAAAGAGTTCTTGCAGAATTTCCCCTTTATTCTCTTTTAATCTATGAGATGGACAGAGTAGTTGCAAATTAAGATAAAGTGTTGCATATTGTAGGCCTGCCAGGCAATCAGCAAGATTCTGCAACCCAATAACGAATCAGGATCCGTATTTTAAAGAACCTAATGACAGGTTATAACAAGATCGCGTTGAATAAATTTCATTTTCTTTTTTTTTTCAAGATCGCTTTACGGCTCAGGGGTCGCCAATTTGTAATTAAGGGTCAAAATAGTATCTGGTTTAGAGAGGGAGAGGGGAAGAGAGAGAGAGAGAGAGAGAGGGATGGAGAGAATATTGTGTGGGTTTGGGTAAAATGCAGTCTTTAGCCAACAAGAAATACACAGAAAGTAAAAGTTCTTATAAAACTTGAGAATCCATGATAGAATTAAAACGGTGTTCACATTAGTTAAGTGTATGGCTTTGTAGAGACGAAGTTTACACTTCGGTGCCAAAAATGAAAATGCTTAAACTCGTTTCTGCATGCATGGTTCGACTCATGCAGTCGCCTGAATTAATAAAAACAAATAAAAACATTTTAAGCCAATCAAATGCATTTCTCTGAATTTATCAAATTTGCTGTTTTGATCCAACTTGAATGAATCAAAAGCCACATTTTTCTTTCAACAAACATGTTGAGCCCAAATCCACGACAGAGCTAACATTGACCTTTCACCAGCCCTTCTAACCCCTCTGTCGGGTGTTGCGAAAGCATTCCTCACCTCTCACACACACACACAACCATAAGCATACTCACTCTGACACTAACGCATACACGCACACACACACAATTCATTAACTCTTTCATCCTATCGTCTGCTCATCGAAAACAAATGTATAAACTTATTGAATCTTCATTTTAATACTTCTAACATTTCTCAATGAACTTTCTACAATGAAAACAAATGAACATTGATTCTTATTAATAACTTTCAATCAAATGAACATTTTATAATTGAGTGGGAAAGTTTTCATTACGATTTTTTCAAACTCATGGATAATTCACAGCCCTTAAATTATCGACTCAGACTTCCTTGATATCTCAGCGAATGAATTTTTATTTACAGCTGATCGATAACATCGGCATGCCAGTGTCGCAGATTTTGTACATGTCTGTGTAAATAAAAATAATCATATATAAAAGCTCTATTTGATATTGAGCACTTTTTATAAACCCGCTTGAAATTCTTTGGATTACTATCCTGTGGATGTTTACCCTGCCTGGATTATATATATATATATATATATATATATATATATATATATATATATATTATTATTATTATTATTATTATTATTATTATACTACTACTACTACTACTACTACTAAAGCTGATTTTGTTTCCCTTCGGTTTTTTTCCGATATATTTTAATCACACAAAGAATGTGTTAAAATATTCCTTGGTTTTGGGATTGAGTTATGTCTTGAAAAAATCTATTTTAATTGTTCTAATTAGCCATAATTTGCAATTTACTCATCAAGTCCCACATCTCCTACTAAATTTCTATCTATTATTCTCATCTTCTGTCACACTCTATTGTTTGACCCCTACCCCTCAACTTTTATTTTATACAGTGCCTATCACTCTCGTTTTCGTCACCCCCCCCCCACACACACACTTTCTCTTTAGCTTTGCAAACTCACTTTCTTTTCATACCAACTAGTGACATTTTTGGCATTATCATGGTAACCTACGGACTGTCTTGTCTCTTGGCAGATCCCATTTTGTTGGAATGAGATACGGTTTGATTTGGTCCTAGGGAACTATACTCCTAAGCATTACCTCTTCCTTCATGTGTGTGTATTACTTGTCATCTGGGAAATGTTGACGGGTCTTTTCATGGCTATTCTTCCTGTTTTCCCAACATTAAACTGACCTTGTATCACATTTTGCTGCTCGTAAATAAAGGGCTTTCTTTTTAACTCTTTTTTTATAACACATTTTGATTCTAAAGTCTAATTCGCAAGGGGGCCAACTATTTTGTTTGGATTACGTACGCCTTCATCTTCTCTTAGTAGTTGGGACAAGGGGACTAAATCATACCATTTTGATTATAACAATATATATATATATATATATATATATATATATATATATATATATATATATAAATATTTATAAATAATATTTTTCAACTTAACCCATATACATGCCAAACTTGCAATCATCAGTATGCGAGGAGACAATCCTTGCTGGTCACACGGTTCGAACCCCAATACAGAAGTCATATTTGACTCAGTAGTTGGAGTGTGTACCGATGTGTCCACCACGCATTACCATAGAAATGGTGGAGTAAATTAACGTCTAAATGGCAAATTTAGCGGCCATATCAGCAAGCTATCAAGAGAACTCAATAGGTGGGGCCTAAATATATATATATATATATATATATATATATATATATATATATATATGGTTAATACAACAAAAGATATAAGAGGCAACTAATATCTTTAATTAGTGAACATTCGGATAAAAATAAAGCTCAATATACTGGATAGAGCATTAATAGCATTAGATAAAGTGAAAGAATAAAATAAGGTGCGAATCAAAATTTTATTAGAATTCAAAATTTTATATATATTTTCAAAGTTTAATTTTATTACCTGCAGTAATGTCATTGCGGTAATGGTCCTCTGAGGAGAAGAGTTTCTTTGAAAACTCATGAGTTAAGGACTTTAAAGTACTTTGCTTGAACTTTGAATTCTAATAATATTTGATTCGCACCTTATTTTATTCTTTCACTTTATCTAGTGCTATATATATATATATATATAGAGAGAGAGAGAGAGATTTACATTTAAAATTTAAATAGTTAAAATATAAATTTTATAACAAAGCAATTGTAATAGCTCAATAGTGTGAGGCTAGAGCTATGGTAGAAGAATATTTTGATTGAATTTAAACCTATAGACAAACTGTATAATATAACTGCAGTTTGTCTGATAAAATTTGTTTAGGAGTGAAACGCAAACGTTTCTGTGCAGCACGCTTGTCATGAGTATACTGTATACAACTACTAAGCTCTATTAATGTACTGAGCACTCTTCGAAGTAAATACTGAAACAAATAAGTATATAAGCACATATTATTTATAATCTAAGTATATATTAAATGAAACTACTTAGGTTACTAATTAGTATAGAAAAATAAATACAGGGTTTTGAAAAAGTCATCATCTATTATTAAATTTTAATAACACAAAAACTGTATTTCTGATAATAACAAAACTTATTCACAGTAAACAATATGTATTAAAAATGCATGTCATTTAACCGAATGTCCTCTACTTGCCGTACAGTACTGCAAACCGCTCACAAATGATTGAATAATAATTTCCAAAATTTCCGTAGTTATTATCAAACTTTCTTCTTCGATAAATAAATTTAATCGATCTATTGTTGGTGGTTTTCTTTTGAAAAATTAATTTTTAAGAAATCTCACAAGAAAAAATCAGGACGTGTCCCTTTGCCATAATAATAACTATTCTAACATGCTCTTGTGTTGTATATGTCAAGATGGCGGTAAAGCTTAAACAAGATGGCATATTCAAGATGGCGTAATACAAGATGGCGCAGTACAAGATGGCGTAGTACAAGATGGCGTAATAAAAATGTTGGATTACTGCAGTAAAACAATAATTTTATTTCTATTTCTTTTTTTTTAGTGCATGTGTTTTGTTATGAGAAATATAGTTTTTATCTTATTCAAATTTTAAAATAGATGATGACCTTTTGAAGACACTGCATATTAAATAAATTCTACCAACAGCTTTCACTGTTTTCATGTATTATCCTATATTTCTCATTTAATAACATTTACTAACTACGTATCTCACACATGAAGACTACTCACATGGATCAAAGGTGTTTGTGGCCATTAATCACTGCCAACTAATTCTCACTCATCCTGTTTATTGTGAGCAATGAAATTGCTTTGCAACACTTAAAATTTCATAAAATCAAGGCCATAAGTATGTAGTACTTGTTCATATATAAAGGATGCATACGAGCGAGATGTGTGTGTGTGTCTGTGTGTGTGTGTGCTATATAATAAGCTGTCGTTTATTACTAGAAAGGAAGCAGCAGCAGCAGCTGTGTGATTAATGTATTGTTGTTGTTGCTGTTGTATGTACGAGCGAATATGTTTAATGTTAGTTCCAAAAATAAATCTGAAAGCTTCACATGTGTTTTATATTTTTCCTTCACTTGATTTAAAGCTTGCATTTCATTTCCTTCCACATCATTCTGCAATTAATGGATCAGCAAGTTGTTCGCACAACTCAACAGCTTATGGGGGCCGATGTAGCCGTATTGGATCTAGGTGGATCGAAATAGTGTTAACAAACGGAATTTTCCATATAAGGTTAGATTAAGCAGAATATTCCATTAGAAGTTAAAGATTAGAATTAGAGCTACATATACAGGAAATTGCGTCACAGACAGTGACACATAGCAGATAAGCTGATAACATCTTTTTCTTGTTTCTAAACCGCAAAGGAGAGAAGTCTTGTTTGGGACAGTTGCCTACCGCTATGGGAGATGGATTGCATGAAAACTCACGGGGTATTATGTATGTATACTATATACTGTAAAAGAAACAGAACTTGAACTGGTTATGGGCCCAATAACTTAATAAGTTATGGGCCCAGTAACTTGATAGGTTATGGGCCCAGTAACTTGATAGGTTATGGCCCAGTAACTTCGCAGGTTATTGGCCGAGTAACTTAATAGGTTATCGGCCTAGTAAATATGTTATGGGCCCAGTAACTTAATAGGTGATGGGCCTAATAACATAACAGGTTATGGGCCCAGTAACTTAATACGTTATGGATCCAGTAACATCAGGCAAAATTTCCATGAACAGCGCTTCTTCGCCAGGGATTCCCGTCTGTGGGCACACATTGCCACAAAATTGCTTCTTTGCCAGGGATTCCCGTCAGTGGACACACATTGCCACGAAATTGCTTCTTCACCAGGGATTCCCGTCTGTGGACACACATTGCCACAAAATTGCTTCTTCGCCAGGGATTCCCGTCTGTGGACACACATTGCCACGAAATTGCTTCTTCGCCAGGGATTCCCGTCAGTGGACACACATTGCCACGAAATTGCTTCTTCACCAGGGATTCCCGTCTGTGGACACACATTGCCACGAAATTGCTTCTTTGCCAGGGATTCCCGTCTGTGGACACACATTGCCACAAAATTGCTTCTTCACCAGGGATTCCCGTCTGTGGACACACATTGCCACAAAATTGCTTCTTCACCAGGGATTCCCGTCAGTGGACACACATTGCCACGAAATTGCTTCTTTGCCAGGGATTCCCGTCTGTGGACACACATTGCCACAAAATTGCTTCTTCGCCAGGGATTCCCGTCTGTGGACACACATTGCCACGAAATTGCTTCAAATCCAATGTCACCAAATTGCTGTCATATATTGTCCCCACAAGTAACAAAACTTAGTTCAATCTATTAATGAGATTCTTCACCTTTCAACTAGCTATCGTTCAATCTCATTTACACTTATCCTCAAGTGGCCTTCGGCCTTGATAAGTAGTGACCCTTCAATAAAAAAAAATCATTTATGCTTGTCCAGTAAGAAGACAAAAATCTCTGCTTGTTCACCAGATTACACAATTCCAAACATTATTCCACTTAAAACGTTTTTACTGCATCGTCTTGATCTGGATAGCTTAGTTTGGAAGTCAATTTCTAAAAGTCGTCTAACACATGCCAGCATGTAAAACGGATGTTAAACTGATGATGATGATGATGATGATGATGATGATGATGATTGTTATATATACCTCATCTCTTAGGGAGTCTAATGTTTCACAAGTCAAAATCAATTAAAATACATGACTGTTCATAGCATATCTCTGGCCATCTTGCCCGACCGAGGAAACGAAACAAACAAACAAGTTCGTTCATACCCCGAAAATACGGACCAAGAAGAAGGGACAATGGTTGAAGACAAGAAGAGGTTTATTAGTCTGGAACTGCCTGTTCTCAATCACTGTCAGTGGGACGGGCAGGGTCAGACAGAGAGACATCGATAATTACTGCTTAATTATATCTAATCCGGACATCTCTAAAACCCCAAGTTCACTCTCTCTCTCTCTCTCTCTTTGGGCCATGTGACGTCACATCCACTTCCAGCAAACAGGAGGTTGAACTGACATCCAAGTACACTAAGCTGACCCCGACTAAACCCTATTTCCTGTTACTCTCAACTAACAAAATCATACTCGCCCAATATTTAACACAATGACAACAACGATAATGATGATGACGATGATGACAATGCTACTGCTGCTGCTGCTGCTGCTGCTGATGATGATGATGATAAGACAGAAAGAGGAAAAAGTCAATCATGCACTTTCTGGCAAAACTTTGTGAGTTTTCAATAACTTGTTTGCACGAAACAAACTGTGGTTGCCAAGTAAACTATCCCAGTGACACGGTGGCAGGACTTGCTAACGTTGAACACCAGAGCAAGCTATTGGCAGAAAGCCGCGACCCTTCACAACTTTAGAGTAGAAGTTCGACAGGTGGGTCAGTCTAGAAACGACAGATAAATCAACACCCTATCTCTATAATACCATCCACCCCTGTCACATTATCCAACATGCGGATGTCAGAACATGAATGCCGGTCTCAGAAAACTAAGACCTCTAATCTGGACAAAACAGGAACAATAGACGAATGAATGTAGAGATAAGAGTAATTGCCCTTTACAAGAAAAGTGTTGAACCAAAGATATAGTTTATTTAGAAACTGTATTCCATGAAAACAACCTTAATCTAAAAAAAAATTACAAAAGGAGAAAGGGATTATGACAAACATGTTGCCCTCTTCACAGTCTGCCCCAAAAAAAGAAAAGAGGAAATGGACTTCTGAGTCATGCTTTTTATATCGATGATCACGTGACTAAATCAACCAATAGTTGACTGCTTTATGGTTATATGGTCTGGACCCCGTCATCATCTCATCTGTCCCGTGGTGTAGATGACTGTTGGGGCGTCAAAGATGACCTGGCAACTAGCTTTATCCAACTCTCCCGATCTTCTGCCTTCCTGAGCATGCTATTCAGCGCCAGCCCTGCCCACTCTCGGATGTTGTCCTCCCATCTGTTTCTTTGTCTGCCCCTTCTTCTTTCCCCTGTACAGTTCTCTTGGAGGATTCTCTTTGCGAGACTTGGCGAACGTGTGATATGTCCGTACAGCGCTTAATTTTCCTCCTTTTAACAGTGGTCAGTAGATATGACTCATATGGCCAGACTGCTCGTATGAGTCTGTTTTTTTTACTTCCTCATTAGATGTTGAGCATCTTTCAAAAGCATCTCATCTCTGTGAGGGTCCACAACTCGCACACATATAGAAATATTGACTATGAAAATGAGACCTCAACACTCTCAAACAACATATTTTTTACTTGAAACCGACCCAGAAAACAGCAATTCTTCCCCCTTTGTCAGACACATCGCACATGCAATATGAGGACTAAAGGACAAAATAAGGGAAGCGAGAGTTACGAGTCTTCCGAATGTAAACCCAAGGTCCACTTTCTACTCTCCTAAAACATATAAAAATTAAAAAAATACAGTTTAAATTTTAAACCAAAGAGCCATGGAATTTTAGGGGATAAGGGGGGGGGGCGGTTATTTGTATTTGGCGGTTATCAGCCTTCTTGTTAGTCAAACAGTCAAAGGCAACACCCACGTACGGGTGTCTCTCTTTCGGAGGCACAGATCCGAATCTTGTACGAGTCTAATTTTTCACTTTGTGGTTTCTTTGTTTATTCCCAGCCCTGTGGACTAAATTAACCGTTTATTTACTGGTATTATCTTTGAAACCACGGCTGTCAACAACAACAATAAAAGAGCCACATGATAAACAATATGCATGTACATATTTTCCAGTCTGTTGAACGTTGGAGCACCACAGCTGTTGTGGCCATTGAATCCTTATCTATCTTCCCATGTTTTATGTGACAAGGACAAGTACAAACTAAGACAGCCCATCCATCTTGAAACAGTTTTTAAAATTAAAGGTTTGTGACATTTGTATTAAGGTAACACTTTTATGTTTCAGCTATATTTATTAAAGTCCTGGTCAGAGTGGTCGATCCCAAATTACTCATTTCTGTTTTTTTGTTGTCTTATTTCTTATTTTTTTAAACATAGTTCACCCCAAACAAGGCAGGCCACCACTGTAGACGTAAGGGGAGAGTTTTTTTTATGGGGGGGGGGGGAGGTCAACCTAAATTGGGAGCTCTGCAGTGAGATGTCTGTTTACATTAGTTTTAAATTTCTGCATGTTAGTACCGTCAGGAAAACAGGGAGCAGGGAGAGAGTTCCAGAGTCCAGCAGCACGAGGAAAGAAGCTTTTGGAGTAGAAAGCTCTTTCTGCTTTATGTGTGTTTGAGTTTGATCGCTTCTGCTAAAAGGTACTTTTTAGGAATAGGTATCCAAAAAAATTTTAGTACTTACGTCATCAATTCAGAGTTTCACCGAAAAAGCGTACCTATCGGGGAATGCCGACGGGGCTGCCCAGGCAATTTTTAATGGCCAGAGTGCTCACTTTCTCATGCGCTGGCTTTTCAAACCCCACTTTCCCGACCCGACTTTGGGTCACATCTTACTTGTGGGAGTAAGATAAAACTGGCCTTGTGCCTAACCTCCTGGAGAGGAGGAGGTAAATAAATACTACACTGATTCTAACACTTATAACAACGCATCCCTACATAACACCTTTAAATGAGAAATGGAACCAAGAAATTATGGAGGTACAGGGTGGTCGCATATCCATCCACGATGTGTGGAGAGAAAAGACGGTCATCTTTCCCAGTTTAGGTGAATGCGAATGGTATGTTTGCGGAGAGAAACACTGAAAAGGAAAGGATGCTCATCTGAAGATCGAAGGGAATAGAATGCATGGTGAAAAAAAATGAACTTGCTGCTCTGGTTCCCCGTCGACGTAAATACACTCGACCAACCTGACAATCAGCTAAATCCCATCCATTCACTGTGGAGGTCCCCGGATGCCGAAGAGCCTTCTACTCCAATAGATTCTTTCCTCGAGCTGCCGGCTTTTGGAACTCCCTCACTGCTCCCTATTTCTCCGACTGTACCGACATACAGAAATTTAAAAGTAATAGGAACATGCATCTCGCTGAACAGCTCCCAATTTAGGATGACCCCCAAAACTTTCACCCTAATTCTCAGTAGCCCTTTACGTCTACAGTGGCAACTTGCTTTGTTTGGGGTGAACTAAATTAAAACAAAACAAAAAAAGCACAAGGATGCATGTTTTATTATCGGACCAGCAAATTTGGCATAATGGTATGAGTGTTTGCTAATAGGTCAGGAGACCAGGGTTCAATCCTTGGTTAAGTTATACTAAATAAAATGGTACCTGATGCTCCCTTGTTAAATACCCAGCATTATAAGGTGAGGATCAAGGGTAAGTGGAGCAATCCAGGGAAAGGAGTGACGCCCTCCCCTACATCTCGGTGTAGTAGCTAATGAGAAGGGAACCTTTTGGGTCGCCCTCAACTACGATCGGACACTTTATTTTTATGAGTGAGATTTGTTTTTAATGTACTAACGACTCACCACTTATCAAGGCTCACAGGCCACTCGAGGATGAGGGTCAATGAGTTTGTCAATGTGTGGATTGGTAAAAATGGTTGCGACTGGCCAGAAATGAGATTATTTAAAAGAACAGCGTAACAAGAATTTGGGTGCTTATACAGATGAAGGCACATACGAAAAACACAGTTACACAGGTGAAAATTGCAGTTCCAAATAAATTAACCGGAAAACTCTTTGATATACTTATTTATCAGGCAAAAATAGGTATCTACACCAAAAATTACAAAAATCATCGAGTAAAATTTTAATTAAAAATAAAAATTAGTTTTATCATATTTTACAGATACGCCATTGATTAGAGCGAAAAACACGTAAACAGGTGGACATAACTCAGTCTGTCATATAAGCAAGTAATAAATGAATGACGTTCGGCAAAATACGATGAAACTGATTTTGATTTTTAATTAAAATTATACTCGATAATTTTTCCTAATTTTTGGTGAGGATACTAACATGTAAGCATAAACAAGTTTTTATTTGGAAATGCGTTTTTCATATGTGCCCTGATCTATATAAGAGTCAGAATCTGTTACGGTGTATTTCTGCTGCCTGTTTTCTCAACAACGACCGGCGGCTTGTTCGCGACGGCGGCGATCAATGTGGTGTCAGGCCGCATCACGAGGAAACCGAGGAGAGATAACGCTCACGTGTACTCGAGTGTCGAAGAGTATCAAACATAACTACCCCGTTTTAGTCTCTCTGTGCCTCAAAATGCTACTCCTTAATTTACCGATTAAAACTATTCAATTACCTATCCTAGTCAAATTACATTTAACTATTCTTGTGTCAACATTCCCATCAAAACAAACAATAGAAGTAACAAAATTATCTAATAAGACATTTAAACTCTAACCCTAACCTTATCATCAAAGAACAAGAGAGAAATAAATAGTTTTAAAATAAAAGAAATCTTAACTTAATTCATTCAGTAGCATTATTATAATTTTAAATTAAATTAAAATTACAGTTTTTTATACAAAAGATATTCTTGTAATATTGGTTCTAGTGTCTGAAACTACATTCGCGATATATATATATATATATATATATATATATATATATATATATATATATATATATATATATATATGCAAACATTGTTAAAAATAACAGAATTCGTCTGTTTAATTGTACCTTTTTTAATTTTTTCAATTTTTCTAATGGTCTTTTTTGTATTAAAATCAAAAAAATTAATTAATGTTCCATAGGTTTCAGAAGAGAATTTTTAAAAGACAGTGGAGAAATGTGCATAGAACGTTTTTCGCATTGTTCCAGGATGTCGTTGACGATTTAAATTCAGCAATGCTGGATGGCATCACAGAACAAAATCGCATTATGTTAAGCATTTTAAAATGTTACCACTGGTTTCATACGTGATGTTGTTAATTTTAGGTTGTTGTGTTTTTATGTAGATAGCTTCCAGCAATTAAAATTCAAAATTTTTTTTTAAATTTGTATGTATATATATATATATATATATATATATATATATATATATATAAAGAAATGGTAGTTTGCTTGAAGCATTGCTGGTAAACAAGTAAATATTAAGGTGAGAATTCCGAGGCAGGAGCAATGCAATGTTGAGAACCGGAAGGTGGAATATGGGACGAACAAAAATATATAACAGGAGACGGTATAAGTGTATAAATCTCAGATCAATTTATTTATATTTATAAAAATTTAAATATAAAGACAGTAAATTGTAAAATGGGGGACTTGCTGCTAAATATTTAAAGGTGCAGAATGGTAGAAACTTCAATCATTTCGAGAAAAAGAGAAGTTGTTATTCTCACCTTCATAGTTACCATATATATATATATATATATATATATATATATAGTGAATGCTTTTATTCAAACATGTACAAGGTCTGCTACACTGGCATGTCGATGTTATCGATCTACAGCTCTCAAGAGCTGAGGTCTCATCAGGCAGAAAATTGTTTTTTGATTCAACTGGTTGCTGAATTCCAGGGAGAATGAAGTCAAGCAAAAAAGAAGAGGAGAAAGAAATAAAAGTCATGTGACCGATTTTAAAATATGATTGCCGTTAGAAATTACTATTTTCTTATTTTTATCTTTTATATATTTTATATATATATATCCAACGCTGAGCTGGGGTAGAAAGGGGGGGGGGGCGAGGAAAAGAAAAAGAAAAGAGAAGGGGAAAGAGATACAATTGCTGTCAGAAAAGTTTAATTTACAGCTATTTATATTTTTATTTTGTATTTTTATCCAATGCTTAGTTAGGGTGGGGGGGGGGGGGTGGAAGAAAAAGAAAGAGAAAGGGGTTGAGGGGTGTTAGGGGTGGATGTCTATAGCCATTTAGGATTTGTTGCGGGAATGGTTTTGAGTTAAATTCATATTTATTTTTATTCAGCGCTGGGCTGGATAAAGAGGGGGGTCGGGGGGAGATTAAACAAGTTAAAGTTGAAATAACTTCCAACATTAAAATAGTAAATTTCCTAGATGTAACTCTCAACTTAACCAAAGAAACATACGAACCATATAATAAAGAAAACCTTAACCCAATCTATGTACACCTCCTCTCCAACCACCCAAAACTATCATTAAACACATCCCTAAATCTATCCAACATAGGATAAGCAATAACTCATCAAATGAAACAATCTTTAACAAACATAAAGAATTCTATAATAAAGCACTAAAAAACAGCGGATACAAGAATACACAAATTAAATTTAATAAACCTGCAACGACTAATAATAAAAACAATAAAGCAAGAAACAGGAAGATAATATGGTTTACACCTCCCTTCAATCAAGCAGTTAAAACCAAACTTGGTAAAAAATTTCTAAACCTCATAAACACATATTTCCCCCCAAACAATATCTTACATAAAATATTCAACAAAAATACACTTAAACTAAGTTACAGTTGCAGCGAAAATTTAGAAATGATAATTAAAAAACACAATAACAAAATCCTAAACAGCAACCTAAACCCTGAATCAGATAACAATAAAACAACTAAAGTAAAGTCCTGTAACTGCATAAATAAAAATGAATGCCCCTTGCAACAAAATTGTTTAATAACAAAAACAATTTACCAAGCAACAATCTCAACTAAGGAAACTCCAGATATAAAAAAATACTACATAGGTATGGCAGGTAATACTTTCAAAGAAAGATACACCGGCCATAAATGTTCATTCAACAACCCAAGCTACCAAAACAGAACATCACTCTCAAATTACCACTGGGAACTCACTAATAAAAATAAATCACCAACTGTAATCTGGAACATTATCAGAAAAACTAGCACCTGTAGCTCATTAAACTCACCATGCTATTTATGCCTCGGCGAAAAACTTGAAATAATTAAATTTACTGACAGAGGAAAACTTTTAAACAAAAAACAGGAAACATCGATCAACTGTAGGCATAACAGATCACACCTCCTCAGTAATTTGTACAACCCCCCCTAAATAATACCATTAAAACAAAAAAAACCAATACCCAACAAGCCCGCTAAAATTAACACTTATTAACACTTCCAAATCAAGTAACTTTAACCCTCAACTACAAATACAGTACAACCACCCCAATTTTTGAATAAATACTATAACATGTAAAAGTAAAATTTTTAGATATATATATATATAGGTGATTTTTGTGGACATATGAATAGGCATATGTATGAAGATATAACATTTATAACTATTTATGTGTGTATGTGTACGCCTGTATGCGCGTATGTATACGTATACATATGTGCACATACATGTGTATCTGTGTGTTCATGTATATGTGTATGGGTTTGGGTGCATATATGAATGTTTGTGTATACATGTGCATATATGTATTTATATGTGTGCACGAGTGCGTGTATGCGCTCAACATCCAGCTCACAAAACTACTTATTACCAAAACCAATTTTTAAATATTTAAATAATTATATACTGATCACTTTAATCAAAATTAATGGCCCCCACCATTTCTAATCCCCCCCTTCATAGACCATAACTTGCGTTAACAATTTTAACTAGAACACCTTACCACTAATACTATAACAGGTGTTAACCCCACCATTAATAATAGGATTACAACGAATAATAAAATTTATTTATCTATACCACTGAAATTAATCGATATATAAATTCCATTAAAAATAAAAGCAATTACCAGTATGTTTTATTAATCCATCACTAACTATTATTTATAATCGAAATACCTTTATTCATACTCCAAAATAATTAAAACTAAATATAATAGTATAATCCATCAATATCAATGTCATAAACTTATATACGATCCTTACCAAGAATAATTCCCAATATATTTTAACTCATTAGTACCTAGAACTAACCTACTAATATTACTGCCACTAATCCATATATGAATCTTACTAAAAATAAAGACAATTACCATTATGTTTTATTAATTAACTGATAAATATTATTTAAAATACATTTAACTATCCATCAAAATAATCAAAATTAAATGCCAATTGATCAAAATATAACAACATAATTTATTAACAATAAGGCCATAAATCCATCAATGAGTTAAACTAAAATATCCCCGTAAGCTGGGTGTCATGTAATTGTTATATGTCTGCATTGACAGGAAGCAGACACGACAAATTTGAAACCCCCCCTCCCCCTCTTTCTTCATCTTCTCTTTCCCTCTTGTTTAATCTCCCCCCGACCCCCCTCTTTATCCAGCCCAGCGCTGAATAAAAATAAATATGAATTTAACTCAAAACCATTCCCGCAACAAATCCTAAATGGCTATAGACATCCACCCCTAACACCCCTCAACCCCTTTCTCTTTCTTTTTCTTCCACCCCCCCCACCCTAACTAAGCGTTGGATAAAAATACAAAATAAAAATATAAATAGCTGTAAATTAAACTTTTCTGACAGCAATTGTATCTCTTTCCCCTTCTCTTTTCTTTTTCTTTTCCTCGGCCCCCCCCCCCTTTCTACCCCAGCTCAGCGTTGGATATATATATATAAAATATATAAAAGATAAAAATAAGAAAATAGTAATTTCTAACGGCAATCATATTTTAAAATCGGTCACATGACTTTTATTTCTTTCTCCTCTTCTTTTTTGCTTGACTTCATTCTCCCTGGAATTCAGCAACCAGTTGAATCAAAAAACAATTTTCTGCCTGATGAGACCTCAGCTCTTGAGAGCTGTAGATCGATAACATCGACATGCCAGTGTAGCAGACCTTGTACATGTTTGAATAAAAGCATTCACAATACAGCTCTATATTTTTATTGAGCACTCTTTTATAAACCCGGTTTGATTCCCTTTGGATTTCTACCCTGTGGATTTTTACCCTACCTGGATTACTATATATATATATATATATACTCGGGATGTTAAAAATCTCTAATGCAAAGTTCTGAATACGTTCATTGAACACTCTCGACTAGTCTTCTATCTGTGCCCGCTTCTAGATCTTCATTTCCCTTAATTACGTAACAGTTGCCGGTGGCCGAGTAGATATGGTGACTTCTTGCAGATTCTAGGCTGACTCTGTGAACCGGGTTCACGCCTCTCAACCGTCTGAAATTGTTACTTTCCTGCACTGATGAGAGCAATAAGCTTGAAACGCTAGCGTCTGTAGGTATTAATAATGCTTGCTATTTCGCAATAGCAAAAAACTGCCAGCACAGAATAAAATTTACCTTAAGTTAACAATACATAATAAATAAATAAATAAAAACTAAACTAAACTAAAACCTAAAAACTTAAAAAACTAAAACGTAAAATAGAAATACAAGCGAGCACGTGTTAAAAGAAGGTCGCCCATAATAGTGACACAACAAAGAAAAATGGATGAGTCATTCTACAGAAAACAGAAAAATAGAATAGGAAATAGAAAGCAAAATAAACCGAACCTTTGTTTGTGAAGCCCAACGATTGGCTAAGAGAACAACAAACAAACGGGGATGAGTCATCCTATAGAAAACAGAACAATAGAATAGGAAATAGAAAGTAAAATCAACCGAACCATTGTTCGTGAGAAGCCCAACGATTGGCTAAGATAACAGCAAAGAATCTGATTGGTTAACTAGCTAGACGTGTCTATAAAAACAGGGGATGAAACGCGGGAGCCTGTGTAGCTTAATTGCCATAAATATATGTTCATGACTTACTACCTAGCTCTACTCACGTATGGAGCACTGTTGAAGTAAATACTGAAAATTGATACATAAAAATGATATCCTCTTATAACATTTTATGTGGATACATGAAATAATAATAATAATAATAATAATAATATATATATATATATATATATATATATATATATATATATATATATATAATAATCCAGGTAAAACATCCACAGGGTAGTAATCCAAAGAATTTCAACCGGATTTATAAAAAGTGCTCAATATCAAATAGAGCTTTTATATATGATTATTTTTAGTACACAGACATGTACAAAATCTGCGACACTGGCATGTCGATGTTAGTTGCCTCTTATATCTTTTGTTGTATTAACCTTATATATATATATATATATATATATATATATGATTATTTTTATTTACACAGATCTGTGCAAAATCTGTGACACTGGCATGTCGATGTTATCGATCAACAGCTATTATAAACTGAGATCTCATCAGGCAGAGTTAGAATCCAAATTTTTCCAAATATGATCTAAGGTTAAGATCGGATTCTAACTCTGCCTGATGAGATCTCAGTTTATAATAGCTGTTGATCGATAACATCGACATGCCAGTGTCACAGATTTTGCACAGATCTGTGTAAATAAAAATAATCATATATATATATATATATATATATATATATATATATATATATATATAAGGTTAATACAACAAAAGATATAAGAGGCAACTAATATCTTTAATTAGTGAACATCCGGATAAAACTGAAGCTCAATATACTGGATAGAGCATTAATAGCATTAGATAAAGTGAAAGAATAAAATAAATTGCGAATCAAATTTTATTACAATTCAGAGACAGTCTGCAGGGCTTGCGGGAGCTTGTGTTGTAGAGGATTACCTTCGAATATTATTTTTCACTGGAGTAACTTCATCGGATCCGGAAGAAAATAATGGCCGAAAACATCAGGTCAGCTTAACATTGTTCGAATTGACCTTAGCGGCGTTTGCATCTAACCAGGAAGTTATGGTTTGCACAACTCCTATCAGCTCATAAGAACCCTTAATTGGACATTATAATGTTCAACACCGAGTGAGTTTTCTGAACTTTTCATATGATTTTGTTTTTTCTATCGTTTTATTAATTAGCATACACCTTGGATACACTTTTCACTATCATCTACTGCATCGATAGCATACAAATTTCCCGCCTGGATAACTTTTTCGTTTTTGGACTACCATTCACCACCTGGATTGTTTTTTAATAGACTTCTTTGCCATCTTTCTTGAAATTGTTTTAAACTTTATGACTTGGATGAACTGTATAAGTTTAACAAAAAAGTGTGTTTTGGGCCGATATATTTGATGTTTTATATACTTTTATGTATTTTATATATTTTTCATATATTTTCAAAGTTTAATTTTATTACCTGCAGTAATGTCATTGTGATAATGGTCCTTTGAGGAGAAGATTTTCTTTGAAAACTCATGAGCTAAGGACTTTCAATTACTTTGCTTGAACTTTGAATTGTAATAAAATTTGATTTTCACCTTATTTTATTCTTTCACTTTATCTAATGCTATATATATTCTCGCTATTTACATTTAAATTCCTCTCTATTTGCTAACTAATTGGCTATGGCCGATGGGATAAGACCCTCGACTACGAATCAGTGGCGATTTGTGATCGGGGTTCGCGCCCACTGACCGTTGAGAATTAGTTCCCTACACTGAAGATTGCGTTAGCATGAAACATCAATGTCTGTAGGTATTAAAATAATTAATAAATATTTATTTATAAATATTATTATTATTATATATATATATATATATATATATATATATATATATATATAATAATAATAATAATAATAATATTTATAAATAAATATTTATTAATTATTTTATTAATATTTATAAATAAATATTTATTAATTATTTTATATATATATATATATATATATGATTTTTTTTTAGAAATTTTAAAACCAACAACAATGTATTTTTGTTTAAATGAATAAATTTATTAATGTAAAAGGCTAAGCTTCCCGTGGATACAGTAAAATATACGTCCGATCTTGTTGACGCGTGTTTTTAAAAAGAAATCTGGTTGCTGGTCGCATGGGTAACGTTTTTTGAATATATATATGAACTACCCAGCATTGCTCAAAAGTATTTTACTTTTATTTTTGGGTGATGGGGTTTTTTTTTTTTGGTTTTTTTTTAGAAAATCATTAATTTTTATTTTATAGAAAATCATTAAATTTTTTTTTATAGAAAATCATTAAATTTTTTTTTTTAGAAAATCATTAATTTTTTTTTTTAGTAGAATTAGGATTTTACGTTTTTAATTTAATTATTAGAGCCAATCTACTTAGAGAGCTCTTCACCCTATACTAATCATAAATGTATAGGGTGACCCCCCCCCCTAAAAATTCCATCTTGAAATAATTAATCAAAATTAACTTGTCCACCAAGTTTCAGTCATGAATGTCCAACAGTCTTTATTTTATTACCGTTCAATAATAAGCACACCTGGATATGATGTGCAAAATTGTTAATATCTCGGACACTCTTCTCTCTTGGTACTACCCCTAACCCTACCCCTAACCCTACCCCTGACCCTACCCCTAACCCTACCCCTAACCCTACCCCTGACCCTAACCGTAACCCTACCCCTACCCCTAACCCTACCCCTGACCCTAACCCTAACCCTAACCTTAACCCTAACCCTAACCCTGACCCTACCCTCACCCCTTGACCCCTGATTTTGGCTGCATTGTTTCTCTTCAGTTTCAGGATAGTCTGGGGATTGTCTTGACAAGCATTGTCTTTGAGACAACCCCACAGATAAAAATATGGGTTAGGGTTAAGTCCATTCAGGATCAAATCTTTTAGTTATGAGATAATCACCAAATTATCTCTGCATATCATTGAACGGTGATCAGATAAGACTGTTAGACATTCATCACTGAATCTTGGTGGACAAGCCAGGCTGAAGTTTATTTATACCAAAAAAATGGTGGGATTTTTTTTTTAAATGGAAGTCGCTCCAGACAAGGCATAAAGCCACTTGATGTAAGGAGATAACAATGACGAAATATGATTAACACATTGGATTTGAGAAAAAGAAGGATAAATAAAGAAAGACCTGGCCAGAGATAGGTTAGTTTGAAATTATTATTTTCATAAAATCAATTTTATTTTTTTCTTATTGAAATGTAATTTTGAATGCTTTTAAACTGTTCGCTGAAAAGTCATTAAAATTTAACAGAAGCCTTAAAGCCGTCCAACACATGTCAGCATGTAAAACGGACGTTAAACTGATGATGATGATGATGCTGATGATGTATCAATTGAATTGAATAAAAAAAGTTAAATTGCATCTGGCTCAACAGGTTTGCTGCAATTTGAACATGGCATGCTCTGCTCGCAGTGTGCGCCAGTAGCTTTTACGCGAATTGAACATCTATTTCTCACTCCACACTCTTTTCGGAAAACAATCGTTAGAAAACGCCTGTCAAACTCTATTTGCCGTTCAGCAGCAAATAGTTCAGCCAACCTCGTTTAAGATTTAATCAACAGGATTTATAAAAAGCTGAACGTTTTCGGTAAGCTTACTCTTTCACTAATCCAAATCGATTAAGATGCTAGTATGAATTGATTCTTCTTTTGTCACGTAGATTTCTTTCGGAAAAAATTGATCCAATTTTCTTCTTGAATGTCTATGACGACAAGATAGTGAGGTCTTTGATACGACAGGGGCACATGAGGCAATTAATTTTTTGTACTTTGGTTTCTGTTTTGGCCATAAACGACCCCCCAAAAATAAAACAACAAGGATTTAACAATAGCAACCAAGAGTATGTAATTACATAAAGTACAGAAGTAATGGGTTGTCAGAGACTGATTCTAGATTCGTCATAGCGACTCTCTGTTAAATAAGACAACAAGGAGGTAGAGTTAACAAGAGTATGTATTTACATAAAGTACAGAAGTAATGGGTTGCCAGAGACTGATTCTAGATTCGTTATAGTGACTCTCTGTTAAATAAGACAACAAGGAGGTAGAGTTAACAAGAGTATGTATTTACATAAAGTACAGAAGTAATGGGTTGCCAGAGACTGATTCTAGATTCGTTATAGTGACTCTCTGTTAAATAAGACAACAAGGAGGTAGAGTTAACAAGAGTATGTATTTACATAAAGTACAGAAGTAATGGGTTGCCAGAGACTGATTCTAGATTCGTTATAGTGACTCTCTGTTAAATAAGACAACAAGGAGGTAGAGTTAACAAGAGTATGTATTTACAGAAAGTACAGAAGTAATGGGTTGCCAGAGACTGATTCTAGATTCGTTATAGTGACTCTCTGTTAAATAAGACAACAAGGAGGTAGAGTTAACAAGAGTATGTATTTACATAAAGTACAGAAGTAATGGGTTGCCAGAGACTGATTCTAGATTCGTTATAGTGACTCTCTGTTAAATAAGACAACAAGGAGGTAGAGTTAACAAGAGTATGTATTTACAGAAAGTACAGAAGTAATGGGTTGCCAGAGACTGATTCTAGATTCGTTATAGTGACTCTCTGTTAAATAAGACAACAAGGAGGTAGAGTTAACAAGAGTATGTATTTACATAAAGTACAGAAGTAATGGGTTGCCAGAGACTGATTCTAGATTCGTTATAGTGACTCTCTGTTAAATAAGACAACAAGGAGGTAGAGTTAACAAGAGTATGTATTTACAGAAAGTACAGAAGTAATGGGTTGCCAGAGACTGATTCTAGATTCGTTATAGTGACTCTCTGTTAAATAAGACAACAAGGAGGTAGAGTTAACAAGAGTATGTATTTACAGAAAGTACAGAAGTAATGGGTTGCCAGAGACTGATTCTAGATTCGTTATAGTGACTCTCTGTTAAATAAGACAACAAGGAGGTAGAGTTAACAAGAGTATGTATTTACATAAAGTACAGAAGTAATGGGTTGCCAGAGACTGATTCTAGATTCGTTATAGTGACTCTCTGTTAAATAAGACAACAAGGAGGTAGAGTTAACAAGAGTATGTATTTACATAAAGTACAGAAGTAATGGGTTGCCAGAGACTGATTCTAGATTCGTTATAGTGACTCTCTGTTAAATAAGACAACAAGGAGGTAGAGTTAACAAGAGTATGTATTTACATAAAGTACAGAAGTAATGGGTTGCCAGAGAGTGCTATCAGATTCGACATAGCGAATCTCTGTTACTATCATTATCCATGGTGTCGGGAAGAGGTCAATGAGGTGACATCGAGTTTCGTACATCCGACATACAGCCAAATAGAGATGAAGAAATAACATATCACACACACACACACACACACACACACACACACAACTGATGTATGCAATTTTGTTAAAGTTAAATTGACCACAGTGCTTAATTACCGTGGTAACAGTTTAATGTATTAATTAATTAAAATCTTTATAGTTTGCATCTCATCATACCCAACCCTAACCCCGCGGCCCCCTTGTCAAAAAATGGAAATTCATTGGTGACGCCCTAGTAACCTTGAAATTATGAAATCATCTTTACCCGGTGAAAAACACTGATATACAAAATACCGTTTTTTTTATACCGGGCAGAGATGAATTCGTAATTCCAAGATATATATAACCGATATTAATAAAGATATATCGTCTCGGAAACAATCGTATACAAACTATTATGCTGAATTCTTGGAGGGCAAATAAATTATCCTCCAGTAAAGTTTACATACACACATTTTATATATATATATATATTGTTGTGGCCTTAAAGTGCTGAAAAGAAATAAGACAAACAGGAGGTAGTTAACAAGAGAATGTATTTAGAGAAAGTACAGAAGAAATGGGTTGTCAGAGATTGCTATCTGATTGGACATAGCGACACTATTCATAGTGTCGGGAAGAGTCCATTTAGTGACGTGATAGGGTAGATCACCAGAACATTTTAGGAGCAGAAAAAAAAACTAATACTTAGATTTTGCCTATAAACTTTAATTCAAACCAAAAATTACTTTCTAATGAACATTTTAAAAGGATTCAAAATTACTTTTATTATAAGAAAGTATCACGATATAATGCAAAAGTCAGCCATTTTAATGTATTCTTAATAGATTCACAAATGCAAATAATTTTTTAACCTATTAAGGATAAACTAGCGTGATCCCTGTGAAAATTCCACAGTACCTTCTACATCAATCTTCATAATTTACTGTCAATCATAATATTCCTTTTGAAATAATAATTGTCTGTCAAAGTCGAAACTATTAAGAAATCTTTCTTTTTTTCTTCAGTAAAAATAATTCTCATTGACAGCTGAATATTCTTTAAATAAATAAAACGAATATTTTTCTTCTTTCTTTTTTTCTTTATTTATTAAAATTGTAGCAATTTAATTTTTTTTAAAATAAATATGCACTGTCTTCTAATCGCCAAAATAATTGGCAGCTAAATATTGTTCAAATCAATAAAATGAATGTCACTTTTTGAAATGTGTTTATTTAAAATTATACTGTTTTAATTGACGGGATGACATAATTTGATTTTGAAAGAATTCATTTTAAAATCGGTAAAGTCGGAATTGATTACCTTAGCGACATCAATCAGTAAGCAGAAAAGCAGAAAATTCCATTGGAAATGAAAGATTAGAATTAGAGCTATGTGTACCAGAAGTTGTGCCACAGAAAGGAAGTCTCCAGTGACATGTGGTGGATAAGCTGATAAAATCTTTCTCTTGTTTCTAAACTTCAAAGGAAAGTGGCTGTGTTTAGGACAGATGCTTTCTCTTTATGGGGGATGAGGTGGGAGAAGACCCATGGGATATTATATATGGCATAATCACGTTGACACAGCAGTTCTCGTTAGATCACCGAGGTTAAGCAACGTTGAGCCTGGTCAGTACTAGATGGGTGACTGTTTGGGAATACCAGGCGCTGCATGTAGGAGGACATCAATACATCCCTGCAAGAACTGCAAAAGCCTTACGTCGTCATCTCCCCAAACTGAGATATACATGCGACTGGGACCACTTGTGAATTTGATACTCCCATGAAACTTCCTCCTTTGGAAGAAGACGGTTCAACCCACCCAGAGTGAATGCCATACCAGGTACAGGTAGATAGATAAGGTATTATGTACGTATACTCTATACTGTCAAAAAAAACTTCAAATATTTTTTTTTTAACTGAGTTCACCCCAAACAAGGCCAGTTGCCACTGTAGAATTATGGTGATATTTTAGGGGATCATCCTGATCATACTGGTATGGCCATGTTTAAAAATGTAGATGTAGAACAGCTGAGGTAGCAGGATCAGTTGGGAGGGGAAGACAAAGGAAAACATGGGAGGAAGTGATAAGGATGGACTTGAGAGAAAGATGGATAAATAAAGACCTGGCTAGAGATATGTTAGTTTAGAAGTCAATTTCTTAAAAGCCGCCCAACACATGCCAGCATGTAAAACGGGCGAATATGATGATGGCACTGTCAGTGGAGTAGATACTCCACTACCACAACTTGATATGTAAATTACTAATGCAGCTTCATCTATCTATTCCAAAAAACTAATCAATCAAGTCGCATAACTGAGTTGCTCACAAGCGCCACCTGGCAGACAATACACAAAATAATCAATTATTAAAGGGGGATAAACTCAACATTACTTTAGGAAGGATGCACTCATGTAACAATTAAGACATTGTAGGTAGCATCTGAGAAACATTAAGAAAACATAAAAGAGTTGTTTTTTTTTCATTTTGGTAGAGTTCGGGCAGAGTCTCAAAGGTAAAAAAAATACATCTTTGCTTTGGAGTAAGGGCAAATAGGTTTTGCAGTTTGGGGCAAAATAAAATGTAGTGAAGAATGAAAATGTATAAGTCAATAGTGTCTGTTTAGAATAAGCGTGTCAACAGTAAGTTCAGTAAAAAAAGTCTGTAGAAGTTTTGTAGGAATAGTGAGAGCAGCAAAGTGGTGAAAACCATTACTGAAGCTGTAGAAAGATTGGGTTCAAAAGAGTCAATTCACGGAACAATGGTAAAAATTATGTCCTAATGTATTTTTTCCATAAGTATTCTATTTATGACTAGCAGGGCCGTGTCCCGGCGTTGCCCAGGTAGAATATGAAAGTATAGTTTAACTACAAAAAAATATCTGCAAAAAAGTAATTTCCTAAAAAAATTTTTTTACATTTTTCCTACAATAAAATTAAGCATAGAAACCATATTTACTGTTTTAAGATACATTTTTTTATTCTCCCCCCCCCCACAGCAAACTAAAACTAAAACTTAGTGTTAGGTTAGGGTTAACTTAGAGTAAAAAACAGTTCAGTTTGTATTATGTAGATTGTTTGATGAAGTTCATTATCGGCACTTTTACTTAGCCAAACACGGTTATTTCTCATTATGGTCGATTTTTTTGTGTAAAGTGGTCGCTGAATTCATAATTCACCTCCACCCACCCACCAAAAGTAAAAAAAACCTCGAAAAATTTAAAAAAATAAAATCCCATCCCTCTATTTCTATTTAAAACAAAAACAATAATTTGGATGAGTTAAAAAAAAAAGCCCCCACCCCAATTATCCCGTCTTAAAATTGAGAAACCATTCGGTTATACATGTCGATTTACCACTAAATTATTTTTTTTTAATTCCTTTTTTGCTGATATTTTTCAGGCTGTTTACATGTAATCGCTCCCCAAAAATTAGAAATTAAGAGGAAAGTAGAATTAGTTAAGTTTAATAAAAATAAGCGTTAAAGTTTGAATATTTGAAAAAAATGACAAAAATGACCCCCCCCCGTACTACGATAGGTGTGATAGTGCAATAGTCTTTATAAACCTCTTTTCACTATTCTCATTGAGAAATGAAAACAAAAGTTTAGTTTTAAAAAAAAAGATTCATATTTTGATAACTCCTCTCCATACACAGACTGGTCCGATTCTTTTACTTAAAAAACAAAATAATATTAATCAACTCATAGATAATTCTACACAATATGAACGAAACTGTTTTACTTTTTTTACCCTAACCCTAAACTAAGTTTTAGGTTTAGTTCGGTAAAAGTGGGTTTAGTTTGGTTCGTATTGTGTAGAAGCACAAAGTTATTTTAAGTAAATATATATATTTTTAATTGTTCGTTGTTGATATATTTTTAATTGTTCGTTACAAAATAAACTTAGTAAAGGAAATTAAGGAATTTTTTTTTCATTGTTCCTTGAAAAAAAGATTATTTAATTTTTTTGTCTGTTTTGTAATAAATGTATGGTACTTTTTAGGAATACGTATCCAGTTTTTAATGTGGGGGAAATCCATCTCCCCCCAAATGAACAGTTCAGATTGGGAAGAAAATTAAAATTGCCGCAGTCTAGAAGGATTCCTCTTTCACTGTTTGAGAAGAGAAAAGATTAAGTATTAGAACAGAGACAACATTTGAACGTTAAATCTATTATGAATAGTTTTTAAAAAAAACAATAAAAAACAGCAGTTGTAAATAAGAGAGATGTTAATTTTATTTTGAAAACTAAAAAAACAACGCAAGTTTTAAATAAGGAAAGCAAACAGATTTTTTACTTGGAAATGTATTATGTATTTTCTCTGACAAATAATCAAAGCAAACATTTATGTATAATTTTTCGTATTTTTTTACAAATGAAAGAAGTTTTTAGTACTCAAATGTACCTAGTTTTATGAGGGACTGTACGTATCTTGGAATAAATATATCGGGGTGAATAGGGCCATCTATATTAAGAGTTTCCAAATCACTGTGAATCAGAGCATTAAGTGTTTTTTCTTCAGCGCATATTAGATGAATTTAATTGCATACATTTTTATACAATAAAATTAAAGATTCGTATCACTTCCATGATGAAAGCATCAAACTCTGGGAAAAAGTAAGTCGAGAAAATAGGGATATTTATTCGTGGCTCATTTCACCCTGGTAGCCCACTTCACTCCAGGGTACCCTAGTCTAATACATTTTCATTAATACAGCTGTGTATATTGTTTTTCTGGTATAAATATGTTTATTTATTTTTTAACAAAATATGCGAACTAATAATGTTGTCTTTTTTATTGAAGTATTTAGGAACGGAATTAAGCCTCTCAGAACTATTATAAAGTGAAAAAAGAAACTGAATTTAAGCGACGTCATTTTGACTGAGTGGATCTGCTGAGATTGGTGTGTTTTGAGGATGTAATTTGGAATATCGGAATGTGAATGATGGAATCGGATTTCTCACACAGAACGTTGTTGTGTATTATACATATAACAGTCATTGTATTCGATATTCAATCTGATATGTCAGTATTCGTCAGAATTTTTTTTAAATATCTACATATACATACGAACTGGTAATATTTAATAGAATCTATGAGCATTATTTCCGGGGGGGGGGGCTGAATGGAAAAATAGAGGACGCCGTGTTTTATTTTTCAAAGGTTAATTTTTAATCGTTCTGCAATTATATTCTGTTATTTCTGATTAGGTCTGTAACCAGCCAATCAAAGCGCCATAAAAATAAGAACATAAACTCAAGGGAGTGATCCGTATTTACTTAGGGAAGTTATAATGGTTGAAAGATGATGTCACAGAATTTTTACAAAAATGAAAAAATGACGGTCTGAGCTGGAAAATGTATCCAATGAAGGAGAAGACCTGATAGTAGATTTTTATTCATCAACATTTCGTTTTTATTTCAAGACTTTCTCAGGATGATTGTCTGAAGAAAATGCCACACAAGTACAAAAGGTTTGAAACAATGATAGTAGGAGGAGTTGATCTTAAAAGGCCGCTCATGAAAAGAATAAATTATGAGATACAAATAGATGGTGGCAGTGGGAAATTGAGTTAACAGTAGAGAGTGGGTGGGGGGGGGGTGCACCGTGCTATTATGTGACCTTGATTTTTAACCCTCCTGCTCTCCTGCCTCGACTCTAACTTAAAATATTTTCAATAAGCATAACTCATGTCTCCTCCTCCTCCTTCATGGTTTAAATAACTCCGGCTGCTACCAATGTTTGACCTCTACACTTCCACAGTTATTGTAATCCACAATCTTATTGTCTTCCACAATCTTGATGATCCCATAACTTTTCTTGGACGTTTTTCTATAAATAATATCTGAAGTAGTTTTTTTTCCTGTCAATCTGAAGATTCATTTATTGATAACATTCGAACTTTGTTTTTAATAATGTTGCGTTTGTATTGACTATGGAGCAACAGCTGTAATTTTTTTTGCTTGTTATGAGGACTTCGTTTTTGTTAGAAAATATATCAATTCATGCTCTGTAATTAAATATTAGTGGAACTTTTAATATACATTGAGCTTTACTACACTTTAGTTTAACTTTGTATTTTCCAGACCCCTACTCATTAGGTAAAAACTAATTCGATCTCCGGCAATTGCAATGTTTACATTGAGATACAACTCACATTCAGTCAGTGTCGCATGATGGCGTAGGGGTTAGCAGCGCCGACTGTCAGCTCGATGGTTGCGTTTCGATCTCGGCTTGAGGCACTAACTGGTCTAGCCGCACTGATGAGCTGTGAAACAGTCTGTATGTGGATGACTCTCTCTCTCTCTCTCTCTATATATATATATAGGGTGGAGAATACTTTTAGTTTCATATTTTATTTTATATATATATATATATATATATATATATATATATATATATATATATATATATATATTGAAAATGAAAAAAGGAAAACCAAAACATATTATTTATGTATTACTTCCTCAGGATGATTGTCTGAAGAAAATACCACACAAGTACAAAAGGTTTGAAACAATGCTAGTAGGAGGAGTTGATCTTAAAGGCCGCTCATGAAAAGAATAAATTATGAGATACAAATTGATGGTAGCAGTGGGAAATTGAGTTAACAGTAGAAGGTGTGGGAGGAAATAGTGGAGGTTGGAGTTATAAGATTATTAAGGAGGGAGAGTTAGCTTGTGTTATGTAAGCCGAGGAGGGTCGCTTATGACAAGATAAGTTATGGGATCATCAAGATTGTGGAAGACATTACAATAACTGTGGAAGTGTGGAGATCAAACATTGGTAGCAGTCGGAGTTATTTAAACTATGAAGGAGGAGGAGGAGATGTGAGTTATGCTTATTGAAAATGTTTTAAGTTAGCATCGAGGCAGGAGAGCGGGAGCATTAAAAATCAAGGTCACATAATAGCACGGTGCACCCCTCCACCCCCACCCCCCACACACTCTCTACTGTTTACTCAATTTCCCACTGCCACCATCTATTTGTATCTCATGATTTATTCTTTTCATAAGCGGCCTTTTTACATCCACTCCTCCTCCTACCATTGTTTCAAACCTTTTGTATTTGGTGGCATTTTCTTCAGACAATCATCCTGAGAAAGTCTTGAAATAAAAACGAAATGTTGATGAATACATAAATGATATTTTTAGGTTTTCCATTTTTCATTATTTCAGAACACTATTTCCATTCTTTATCACCCCCCCCCCACACACACACACACATATATATATATATATATATATATATATATATATATATATATATATATATATATATATATATATATATACAGCTGACAACATAAGCTGAAGAGAGCCGGATGGTTAAGTCCTTCTGATATATATATATATATATATATATATATAGTAGAGAATGGTAGTTTGCTTGAAGCATTGCTGGGTATAGTAGTAGTAAGTTTTTGAAAGGCTGTGGGCAATGCAATTCCGGGTAAGATGCAAGTTGAAAGGAAAGGAACAAAAACAATAAAAATAAATCGAATACGATATAAGACTTACTATTTATTTTTCCTTTTTTTTTCCTTTTTTTTTTTTTTTTCTTACATAACAGCAAGAGTGTTTTAGCTGTCCGGGTGATTAAAAATCACTATTTGATATTTCGGGAAAAGACATCCCTTTTTCA
The DNA here is from genome assembly GCA_963556195.1 of Sepiola atlantica. Taxonomy (NCBI): domain Eukaryota; kingdom Metazoa; phylum Mollusca; class Cephalopoda; order Sepiida; family Sepiolidae; genus Sepiola; species Sepiola atlantica. The sequence goes on along the minus strand of OY744527.1, from coordinate 34,818,022 downwards.
AAAATAATTAGACCAGAAGAAGAATAATATTTTATTCTTCTCCGACTGTGTAGAGAATAATACAAAACAAAATGGCTGCCAGATATAGACCGCAGCAAAAAAAAAAAAAAAAAAACAGTTTCACAGGGAATATAAATTAAGTTAAGTTTTATTTTAATATTATGTTAAATATATGATTGGTGTTTAGAATATTAGTGTAATGTTGGTTAGGTGTATGGTGTTCGATAAACTGTTATTTTTGATAATATATATATATCATTTTTTTATTTTATTTATTTATTTTTTTTTTTTATATTTGAATATTTACTTTGTTTTATCTTCGTATTTTTAATTTGTTTATCTTTCTATCGTAATTTAAGAATTTTAATATAAATTAAAGTAATTAGTCTCATATTTTAAATATTCTAGATCTATCTACTTATCGATTTCGATTATCATCTATTAAAGAAGTGTTTTTTTTTTGTTTTTTTTTGCTGCGGTCTATATCTGGCAGCCATTTTGTTTTGTATTATTCTCTACACAGTCGGAGAAGAATAAAATATTATTCTTCTTCTGGTCTAATTATTTTTGAAAAAGGGATGTCTTTTCCCGAAATATCAAATAGTGATTTTTAATCACCCGGACAGCTAAAACACTCTTGCTGTTATGTAAGAAAAAAAAAAAAAAAAGGAAAAAAAAAGGAAAAATAAATAGTAAGTCTTATATCGTATTCGATTTATTTTTATTGTTTTTGTTCCTTTCCTTTCAACTTGCATCTTACCCGGAATTGCATTGCCCACAGCCTTTCAAAAACTTACTACTAATATATATATATATATATATATATATATATATATATATATATATCTTAACAACTGGCCCAATAATCAGGACTGTGTACACTTCATAACAGACCACACAATAGGTCAGATTGAGCCTGTGAATCATAGTTTGGAAACACCTGTTTTCGACAACTAGATCGTGACGTGTATCCTATATATCAAACATTACTTACCTAATCTCATGTAAATAAAATGTTGCATATATCGTCTCGGTTCGGTATTTATAATGCTTCCCCTCATACTGGTCCATGCTATACATCCTTCTACGACGAGGCAAACGGAGAGGATCACCAGGTATCCAAAGACATGTCCCTTTAAATCCTTCATGCAGGCCGCATCCGTATCAAAATTGACCACAAGGAGAGTGGTTGCCAAGACAATTATCCTGAAATAAAAAAAATAAAAAGTATGAAAGAAAATGCTTCTTCAGTGACTTGAATCAGTACAAAGGTTACTTCAATACAGAATAAATCTATTAAAAATCATCAATCATAATAATAAACGTTGTGTTTGTTTAAATATCTACTTATCTTCTTATATACATATATATATATATATATATATATATATATATACAGGACCGGTGGGACAGTTATAAAAGTGGGCGGGAGGCTCCCATAAAAAGTGGGGGGCCCGGTTAAACACATGCATATATAACTTCATTATTGATGACTGTAAAGTGGGGGGGGGGGGCAAGTCAAAAAGTGCGTGTGTGTGGGGGGGACTTGATCCCCCCCCTGCACCCCCCCCCCCCCCGGTGCCGCCGTCCATGATATATACAAATATGTATATATATATATACAAATATATGAGAATCGCTCCAGACAAGGCATGAAGTCACTTGGTGTAAGGAGCTAAAAAAGAAAACAGAAAATACTACTTCAAGGTCAAAATCTAACCAATGATAAGTGTTAGATGGATAGATTCCGACGACGAAACAGCAATTCTTCCCCCTTTATTAGAAACATCACTCATTGAATGTGAGGACTAAATGACAAAATAAGAGAAGCGAGAGTTACGAGGTTGCTGAAAGTAAACCCAAGGTCCACTTACTATTCACCAGTTAAAATACTTTAGTAAGAACCAATGTAATATATCAGTTATAATGCCCCATGGGAGAATGTATCTCCGACAATAATAATAAAAGCAATTCTTACATCGGTTTCACTACCACAACACTTTCCGAAAGACTCACCTTACATCTTTGCAACACTAGCTCCATTTGCCAACACCTAAAAAACGTGACTGTTCTTCTTCTCAATATAGACACATCCTAGTTAATAATACTAAAATAATTCACCAGGATACCAACATCCAAGCATTAAAAATTCTTGAAGCCCTTTACATAAAAACTAAACATCCCACAATCAATAATGTGAATTACGAAACTAGTCACAACATTTTAAAGTGTCTAGCATACTAATAAACGTTACCAAATTCTTAGCCATTAAGCAATTATATTTTTTACTCTTAAACGCGCTTAGAACGTAATCAAATTCTTAACGGTTAAGCAATCTAACTTTTGAATCTTGCACGCTCTTAGAACGTAATCACGCTCTCATGTAACATCTCAATATTATAGACGCTCTTTGTAAGTTGTAAATTACTGGCCGTTATGATAATAAAAACTCAAGAGTAAAGGCATATTTTTTTAGACACCAAAACTAACACTGCCTGAAGACGATTTGACGAATCAAATCGAAAGTACTCGCGAAAAAAGAAAGAAAATGGAACAAGAAACCCACGGAACTTACATACACCAATTTGATCGAAACACTAAATGGACTATTCGGAAAATTGAAAAAAAAAAGTCTTATCAAGCAAAAACACTCCGTGTTATTTAAAGTCAACGTTTGTTTGTATGTTATAGGAATCGATACATTAACAGTTAGAACATTCAAATAAGTTTCAATAAGGGTTAAATTTTTCATAGAATGTAAAGACGCCATTGAAACTTTTTTTCGATTCCATCTGGGGTCACTAGGGGCAATTATCGGTTAGGTTCATAAACTAACCGAAATATATTAGAACATAAAAACGACATTAATTTTTTTTTAGTAGATTTTCTTCGGTTTATAAAAACAAAAATAAAATTCAATAAAGAATATCTTAGTGTAGAATGTATTTAGAAAAGGTAAAAATTTAGATAATTATTTTTATTTGTATTTTTTAAGATTTAAAATAATTGAATAATAACGAATTCGATTCGTTGAAGTCATTTGCTGTTTTACAGAAGTGCAGCAACAAAGTAGTTTTTTTATGTAAACACCACTTCACTACCAGTATTTTGTTGTTACTTGAACTCATATTCCAAATGTTATTTGTAACTTTTCTTTCAAGGCAAAAAATGTAAACATGGCTATATTTGAAATTATTTCCAACCAGAAATATATCTCCACGCGGACTATTTTTTTTAATGTAAACACTACTTCGCTACCAGTATTTTGTTGTTACTTGAACTCATATTCCAAATGTTATTTTTAACTTTTCTTTCAAGTCAAAACAGTTGCAAACATGACGATATTTGAATTTATTTTTCCCAATAAACTTTTTGACTAGCAATATACCTCCACACGGACAACGCTAGGCGAATATATATATATAATAGTTGTTTTTTCTACAAACGTATACGTTTCATCCTTACGGGAATCGTCAGTGTTGAGAACCCCGGAACACGAGTATTTAGTAAAATTTATTTTCTTTGCCATTAAGCAGTGCTGGGGTGTTGGGGTGTTGGGGGTGGGTCAACGTTTCTTGCTGATGTGTCATCGTGCCTGTCCTTTGCCCAATTGTGATCATCACGATCGTCTTTTTTCTTTTCTTTCTTTCTTATGCTGGAATGGATGGGGCTTTTATCAGTCGCTGTGTCGATGGTGTATAAAGGAACCCTGGACCTCATGGAATCAAGTTGCCTCCTTACCGGCATCAATTTCAACCTTAGTACCAGAAGGCGATCATTAGAGAGAGGCCGTGTTTTGTGATCCATTGATAAGTCAACATATATTTATTAGTCCCTTTTAAGTGAAGACCAAAAGGGCTCTAAAAAGGGAGAATTAAATTTAAAGAATTTTTTTTGAGATACTGCTCGAAGAAAAAGGACATTTTAGTTGGATCGAAAAAGAAATTTAATTATCAGAGCTTCTTAAAAAAAAAAAATAACATGGGAAAGAAGACCCTAAAATATTTAAATGGGTTAACCAGAAGAGGTTAAAGAAAACAAGATTCCGAGAGGGACTATGTATTTTTTCTGATTGAGTCCATGGAAGAAAGATCCAATATTGACATACAAATGTCGGTTGGTCTTCTGTTGAACGAAACGAGTCCGTAATTGTGCCAAAAGTTTTTGTTTTGAAACAATGATTTGTAAGATGAATAAAATCTTGGTCTTTGGAATCTAGCAAAATGTTGTTTATATATGCTCTGTTGTAACATGTTGACAATCATCGAGCTTTCACTTTGAAGAGGTTGTTATACAAAAAGAATAGAAAGTATATGCTAAAACATTTTCACATGCCTATATATATATGTATATATGTATATATATATACATATATATATATATATATATATATATATATATATATATATATATATATATATATATATATATAGGTGTGTGAAAATCTTTTAACATATACTTTTTTCATATATATATATATATATATATATATATATATATATATATATATACTATAAATATTTATTTTAAATATTAAAGTGTATTTCACCTACCGACGATATCGTTTCGGGTTTTTTTTACCCTCATCAGTGCAGGAGTGGCGGTTGCAGGCGGTCGCATGGGCTCGAATGCCATTCGTAGATTCAGTCTAGAATCACGAGACATGCTCAGGACCACGCAGCGGTGAGAAATCGATACAGACAGCAATTGAAATTAAGATACACTTACCCGGGAGGCGGGGAAAGTGTCATTGTCCTCTACAGTGTTCAACGCTCGCACAGAACTTGCTTATAGCAGAAATGACAAAAAACTTTTCAATTTCAAACAGGGCTCTACTTTCAAGTCTATTACATCTTTAAAAGGGCTTTTAACTATAAATATTTATTTTAATATTAAAGTGTTTTTTACCTACAGACGATATTGTTTCAGGTTTTTAACCTCATAAGTGCAGGAGTGGCGGTTATATATATATAATTCTTTTCTTTACAACGAAGGTTTATATATATATATATATATATATATATATATATATATATATATATATATATATATATATATATACTAAATGTGAATCAGTGAGTCAACGTTTGTTTGCTATATACTTTTATAAGAAAATACATGCTAAAATATAGCTTAGTTCTGGGATTGAGCTATGTTGGAAAAAAATCTATGTTCTTTAACCACTTTCTAATATTTCTTAATATCTCTGATCATTTGGAGAAAGCGTGACTTTTTTTCCCAACGTTGCCATCTACATAAGTGTGTCTGTACATACCACACACACATATGTAAATTAGAAGGCAAAATAATGAGTCTCTCTACTTCTATCTACATAAGGATATGAACGAATAAGAACGAATAAGAAAGAATAGTAATATTTCAGTATAAGACTACTACTACTACTACTACTACTACTACTACTACTACTAAGGATAATATAAAAGTAAAGAGACAAGTCACAGTTTATGAATTTTCAAATAAAATCAAAGTAGAATAAATAGAGGCAATGGTTGTCACCCAACGGTTCACGGGTACATCTAGTATTCAATAGAAGAGAAAACAATTCCATCCATCCATAAGTTAATTAACCTTTTTCATGTCAGCCTTTGAAGAGTTGATAACATTTGTGTGTGGTCGTATCCAAATGTTTCCGGGACCGGATATGCTTTGATTGAATCATCTCACGTACAGCTAACATTTATTGGTACTAATCTTACTTAAGTCTACCAATAAGACTTGCACTATCTAATCATGTTCAATTATTACACGTGATTTTGTAGTGTTATCTCAAGATTGGACTGTGATATTAAAAATGGCTGACAAATCTGAGCACCATGTCTGCGTCAGGTTCTGTGTGGAGCTTCACCAATTCGGAAATGGTCTAAAGGTTACAGGAATAGCGATTTTTTTTATTTTCAATGTCGTCATCTGCATACGTGTGTCTGTACATACCACAAACACGTATGTAAATTAGATGGCAAAATAATGAATCTCTTTACTTTTTATCTATATAGGAATTAGAAAGCATAATAATGCTTTTATATAAGAATACCAATAGTAATAATGAGGAGACAGGTTATAATAAAGAAAAAAAAAAGAACAAAACAAAAAACGGTTGAGACCACTTTTTAAAGAAATGCAACGTCATTCTTGCACGTGTTTTTAAATAACAGTATTTCTGTAGAATTTGGTATATTCGGACTACTGTTCTCATCTTGGGTGTTTTTATCACAACGTTTCGGCCGATGAACCATCCAACCTTCTTCAGGTGTACCTTGTCGAACTTGGGAATTTTTCTGTGGAACTCGGGAATCTGGACGGAATTTCGAATGGAACCCTTTATTAAATCCACGGGGGTAGCATGCTCTTGTTCCATCTGCCATGACTGGGAAGAAGTCTTCAATAATTCGCACTGAGGATGAACCTTTAACCTTCAGATGACTGTCACTTAGAACTGAATTTTACTTAGTACTATATCCATTGCGCCAGAATTGTCTTTTCTTCTGTCTTGTTAAACTTACTTGAACTTTCCGCAAGGACCCGTGGCGCAGTGGATATAGTACTTAGTAAAATTCAGTTCTAAGTGACAAACACTTTAACCATTATACCAAACTATACATACATACATACATACATACATACATACATACATACATACATACATACATAATGATGACCATGATGATGATGATATTACATAATATATTGAAACAATATGGTGAGAAAGAGGATAAACCCTCATTTCTATTTCTGGAGTAACGTCAGTGAAGAGTTCTAATAGAAGAAGATAACTTATAACTGACCATTACAATGATGATGATGATGATGATGACGATGACGATGACGATGACGATGATGATGATGATGATGATGATGATGATGATGATGATGATGATGATGATGATGAATTCACTGTGTACAATTTAACTGTAGTAAAAGATGAATGATGAGTTCAGGTGCCAAATGTTCATTTTCAATGTATATGCACATTGGGAGGATCAGATAGTGTTTTGCCGTTGCTCTTCTGAAAACTGATGTTTTTTCTAGACCACCATAATAAGATGGCTTTTCAAACTCCACGACACTTTTCTAAACTGTTTTTTTTTACCATCGTGATCGCTCGTCTGTAACATTCTCCCAAGAAATTGGCTCTGTACCGATTCTTCAAAGAGATTTTCAGTGTCTTTCTAACATTTTCTACTGATCACCCTTTAATCGTTCAACTTGGTACAGATTTCCATAGAAATGCAAACATGAGGAATGCTCAAAACATGGCCAAACCTTTTTCAGATGTCAAATAGAATCAGTGATCTTCATCGTAGTTAAGCGAGATGATTCAATGTCCAGAATACAAAGTGTCATTCAACCAAGTTTCCTTCTCAATGAAATGAGTCGAGTTGTTGAATAAACTTGCTGTACATTGTTCAAGTTACATGGGCGTACAGAAGTGAGAAGAGCAAAACAGCGTGATCAAATTTGATCTTAGTTCAGATGGTCTAATATTTCCATCTCTATACAGCGTCGGAGAGTTCCCGTTTACTTGCCTTTCAACGAGGATTATATTAGACACAAAAATGTTTATTTTAATGTGGGTGGAAATCGAGCTCTCCCATAAAAGGGCAGTGGATTGAAGCAAAACTAAAAATTGCTTCAGCCTTGAAGGATTTCTTCTCCTCTGACCCAAGAACAGGACAAATACTATTTACTTGCAATGTTAAACACAAGGTCGGTTTTAATGCTGTAGAGACTAGAAGAGTTAATTCCCCACTAGATTGTGAAGTCGGTTTTGAACTCTATAAAAGCAAGAAAGAGTGACACTCTCATTGCCCCTTCTCAGATGTGTCAGCAGTACTTCATTTTATCTGACTTTTATATAGGTAGAGTATTGCATCAGGAGTCAGACACTTTTGGGACCGGTAGAATGATTCAATGTCATGTAATAAAATGCAAAACATATATACGCCACAATCATGTTGACACACCGGTTCTCATTAAATCACCAAAGTTAAGTGACGTTGAGCCTGGTCAGTACCAGATGGGTGACCATTTAGGAATACTAGGTACTGTATGTAGGGGGTATGGTGACATCTCTCTACAAAAAAACAACTGCAAAAACCAACCTCATTATCTCCCCTGTTCGGGATATACATGCGTGTGGTGACTGCTTGCGAATTTAATTCCCTAGAAACTTCCTCCTTCAGAGGTAGCCGGCTCCCCAACCAGGGTGAATCTCGCACCAGATACCAGAATAAAATGCAATTATATAATTAACACATTTGGAAATTAAAGATTGCTATTATTATTTATTGAATTTATCTCCTAAGCATCATCTCCGTCTTATTTGTTTTCATCACACTGAAGAGTTCCAAAAAGTTTTTTCATATTATTATGCGTAATTTTAACACAGCCAAAAAATGGAAGTAGGGAATAAGTGATCAACATTGGACTATTCTTAGCGAGTTCCAATTTAGACCCTTTTATTAGATCATTTTCTTCCCTTTTACAAAATGAACTTATTGGCATGAATTATTTTCAGTAAAATGTATTGGACCAGAACATTAAGACAGAAGGCTGGTTAAATGCCAGATTAAGTGATTTGTGGTGCACTCTTTGTGATTTAGATGGAAATCATGGTCATTCCTATAACAGGCCTGGCGATCGTCTTTTACTGGAGGTGATGTGAATTTTCTAATATAATTAATATAGCAGTCAAAAACAGAAAGAAAATTCCTCTGTGCGATTAGTTTTATGTTTTTACGTGTTTTACATTAGCAAATAATGCGAATCACAATGAGCTTAATGAAATTAGAACTGAATTTTACTTAGTACTATATCCACTGCATCAGAATTGTCCGCAATGACCCGTGACGCAGTGGATATAGTACTAAGTAAAATTCAGTTCTAAGTGACAGTCATCTGAAGGTTGAAGGTTCAATCCTCGGTGCGGGCGATACGAAGAATTGCGAATTACTGAAGACTTCTTCCCAGTCATGACAGATGGAACGAAAGCATGCTACCCCCGTGGATTTAATAAAGGGTTCCGTTCGAAATTCCGGTCAGATTCCCGAGTTCGACAAGGTACACCTAAAGAAGGTCGGAGGTTACATCGGCCGAAACGTTGTGATAAAAACACCCAAGATGAGAACAGTAGTCCGAATATACCAAATTTTACAAATTATCAACCCTCATCTCAAAAATTCCAAAACATAAGAAGACTCATTGAAATAAATGAATGTGTATTTTATACACTGAGTTTTTAGCATGTGTGTGTGTGTGTGTGTGTGTGCGTGTGCGTGTGTGTGTGTGTGTGTGTGTATTAATTCCGAGACGTTCTGTGCTAAGAAAACATTTTGTTTAGTAACTCTGTCACACTTCTTTTGTCACTACCTGATTTGGCCATCTTCAGTTCAGAGATAGTCTGGGATTATTCTTATAGAGATTATCTTTGAGATAACCCCACAGATAGAAATCTGGTGGGTTACGGTCCGGTGAGTGTGAAGTCCATTCAGGATCACACCTCTCACTGATGAGACGATCACCAAACTGTCCCTGTATATCATTGAACGACTAGAAGCAAAGTGTAGCATCTGTTCTGATACTACACTTCACTTTTTCTGTCCTCCGTCAGTAAAGGAGAACTTCTTCTAGACTGAGGCAATTTTTTTTGGTCCCAATCCAGGGTTCTCCTTTTTAGTTAGGTTCAGGGGGTTCTTATCCAGATTAGCACCAAAGCTAAACTCGATTTGGCATCGGTTAAGGTTAGATTGGGTCCTAAACTGGATAAGTACCGGGTTAGGGTTATAAAATATTGTTTTCTGCATGAAAAAGTTTGTTTTTTTCACAATCTTTTTTTCTTAGGCTACCAGTTTTTTTTCCATTAACAAATTGAATCAATCCTGCGGGAGACGTAATAACCTGTGCTTACTCGTTAAAATTCATTATCGCTTTGATAAATTTTTAGTTCCAATTAGTGAATTTCGCGATTCAATCAATTAAAATGTTAACTTGTCGTCTGCTTATGTTCTCGCATTCTGATTGGATAAGCGCTTCGTCATTTTCCAGCCGTCTACGTAAACATCCGGAAACTACCGCCGCCAAGTCGATTTTATCTTGGGTTCTGATCTGCATAAGTACCCAATTTTAACTTCTTCTAAATCAACTTGATGAATAATTAATATTTTTTCTGTAAATATGATTTTGATTTATGTGGTAAGACAAGCCGTGTCATTTCACTGTATAAATAAAGTACATCATTTATAGTTACAGGCATAATCATTATTGCGTTGAATAAATGTTCATTGAGCGAGATAAGTCTCTGAGTTCTTATTTATCGAATGTAATTATGGATGAATACTGCAGACCCAAATTTTCCTGCTGTCTGGAGATATTGAAAACGGTCATTCGAAGGATTTCTGTTTGCATTGGAAAACAATTCATCTTCTTGTATTACCGAGACAGATAAAGTTACCTTGTTAATGTAATGCGTTACAATATTGATATATGCTAATATTTATCATTGTAATTCTTACAAGACCGCCATGGACGTTCTGGACAGAATTTTTGTAAAGAGTCAAAAAGATCATTCTTGCTTGACACGTATTAGCTATCACCCACCAAATCGTCAGGTGAGCGATTAGAACAGTATCTTCAGACGTTAAAATCGTGTAACTTCCAGGCAACGACAGCGGATCAGACAAAGGACGAATTTATTAGAGACGCCTTTAGAAATGGATTAGAATCAAACTATATCTATCAAAGATTGCTTGAAAATAAGCAGCTAGATTTAGCTGGAAAATAAGCAGCTAGATTTAGCTGGAAAATAAGCATGCTAGATTTAGCTGGAAAATAAGCAGCTAGATTTAGCTGGAAAATAAGCAGCTAGATTTAGCTGGAAAACAAGCAGTTAGATTTAGCTGGAAAACAAGCAGCTAGATTTAGCTGCAAAATAAGCAGCTAGATTTAGCTGGAAAATAAGCAGCTAGATTTAGCTGGAAAATAAGCAGCTAGATTTAGCTGCAAAATAAGCAGCTAGATTTAGCTGGAAAATAAGCAGCTAGATTTAGCTGGAAAACAAGCAGTTAGATTTAGCTGGAAAACAAGCAGCTAGATTTAGCTGGAAAAATAAGCAGCTAGATTTAGCTGGAAAAATAAGCAGCTAGATTTAGCTGGAAAATAAGCAGCTAGATTTAGCTGGAAAAATAAGCAGCTAGATTTAGCTGGAAAACAAGCAGCTAGATTTAGCTGCAAAATAAGCAGTTAGATTTAGCTGGAAAATAAGCATGCTAGATTTAGCTGGAAAATAAGCAGCTAGATTTAGCTGGAAAACAAGCAGCTAGATTTAGCTGCAAAATAAGCAGTTAGATTTAGCTGGAAAATAAGCAGCTAGATTTAGCTGCAAAATAAGCAGTTAGATTTAGCTGGAAAATAAGCAGCTAGATTTGGCTGGAAAACAAGCAGTTAGATTTAGCTGGAAAACAAGCAGCTAGATTTAGCTGGAAAAATAAGCAGCTAGATTTAGCTGGAAAATAAGCAGCTAGATTTAGCTGGAAAAATAAGTAGCTAGATTTAGCTGGAAAAATAAGCAGCTAGATTTAGCTGGAAAATAAGCAGCTAGATTTAGCTGCAAAATAAGCAGCTAGATTTAGCTGGAAAATAAGCAGCTAGATTTAGCTGGAAAAATAAGCAGCTAGATTTAGCTGGAAAAATAAGCAGCTAGATTTAGCTGGAAAAATAAGCAGCTAGATTTAGCTGGAAAATAAGCAGTTAGATTTAGCTGGAAAACAAGCAGCTAGATTTAGCTGGAAAATTTCAGGGTTATTTCAGTGCCCTTTTTTCTGTTGGGCTGAGTTATTCATCCTATTTAGTTCTAGCTTGCCTTCTCAGTTTTAGAAGGAGTTTATAGCTCACTGCCTGAGGCGCCTTACCGGGGAATGCTAACGGAAATGCTCAGGCAATTTTTGAATGCACTTGTGCATTGGTTTGTTCTCCCTACCTTCCGACCTTGTGCCACATCTTCCTGTGGTGGGAGGGAATTAAATACCGCACCACTTACCCTTGAAATGGCAGAAAAGTAATCTAGTTCATACAAATACGTGTTGATGCAATGCGAAATGCTGTAGGATTAACATGTATCCGAATTCTATATATATTAATTGACAAACATTTTGTGCAAAAACATGCAAGTCATGCCTAAAGAACGCTCTAAATGAGCAATTACATTTTCGTGTAAAAAGAGACTCCCAGCGAGATATTGAAAAAATGAATAGTAGTCATGTGATGTGCGTATCATTATGTCCGCACACCAAAATTATTTGTCGAGTTTCAAATTATTTTTTGCGCTCAAAAACAAATTTACTGTTTGATCCGATTGTCAGGTATAAAAAGATCAGAATTTCAATATTTCAGAGAATTGAGTCAGGAACAGACAAGCCAAGACACTTCATTATGCTCTACTCCCACTTGCCCCATGCCAAGGGAAGAGCAAATGACTATTCTCAACTTACTCACACACCAAAATAAGACAATACACACTCACACACTGTTACACGCATACACACACTGACAGAGAACAAACATAGACATACACACTTCAAACATGAGAACATCAACTTTTCTAATGAACAATTTACTCACATATATAAATATGTTGTGTTTTTTAACAATGTTTTTTCTTGTCTCATTCAACATTCACGTTTTTATCCAGTTTCAACATTATAACAGTTTAATTGCTAGCATAGGTCTCGGCACATTTCTAAGACGCAACCATCGTCGCTTCCACCCTATCCAAGCTAGGATCCACACTACAATACTCTGACTATTTCAGTAGTTCAAACAATCTAAACAGGACCCTGTCAGTTTTCCATACAAACTCATCCTCCGTAGCTTAAGGAAGCCGCTTTCCCAACTACAGTAATAAGAGAAAGATTTTATCAGCTTATCCGCTACATGTTCCTGTAGACTTCCTGTCTTTTATGCAACATCCTGAATATGTTGCTCTAATTCAACACTCTGGCATCTGATGTGATACCGTTTTCTATTACAGACTTACTCATCTCTGTGCCCCTCAACCAGCACACATCTTCCTGTAGTGATCCTGGCAATTCGGTATGCCTAATTAGCATAAGATTAGGAAAGAGCCTATATAATTCTCTCTCTATTAAAAGTGAGGCAGAAGCTGGTGCAGTTATTAACGAGTGCTAAGCTTTTCACGTCACAACAATGGCATTGCTGATAGGATTTCAATAGTCTCTGGACAATTCAGACTTTGTTGATATGTCGCTACAATGTTTTGTTACCAGTGCAAGAATTTAGAAGCTAAAAGACAACAAGGAAACTATTGACATTTCAGATGAAGATAGATCAGATAATGCAAAAAGACGACACTGGTGACAGCGTAGCGCGAGACAGATCTAGATCTCCCAGAGAAAGAAATACAGGAAAGAGAGAGAGAGAGAGAGGGAGGGAGGGAGAGAGAGAGAGAGAGAGAGAGAGAGAGAGAGAGAGAGAGAGAGAGAGAGAGAGAGAGAGAGAGAGAGAGAGAGAGAGAAGGATGATAGAGAGGGGGGGGAGAAGTGGAGAGAGAGAGAGGGTGTCTGAGAGAGGGAGAAAGAGGGTGAGAGAGAGGAGAGAGAGAGGGTGAGAGAGGGAGGGGTGAGAGAGAGAGGGTGAGAGAGAGAGATGGTGAGACAGAGAGAGAGGAGGGGGGTGAGAAAGAGAGAGGGTGAGAGAGAGGGAGAGAGAGAAAAAGGGAGAGAGAAAGAGGGAGAGAGAAAGAGAGAGAGAGAGGGTGAGGGGGTGAGAGAGGGTGAGATAGAGAGAAAGAGGGTTAGAGAGAGAGAAGGTGTGAGAGAGAGAAGGTGTGAGAGAGAGAGAGGGGGAGAGAGAGAGAGAGAGGGGGGAGCAAAATAATTCCCAAAATGTAACAATCACTAGAAGAAGTACAAGAACTACTAGGGCCAAAAAACCTTTACATTGAATTGATACTGGCAATTCGGTCTGCCTAATTAGCATAAGAGTAAGAAAGAATCTATATAATTCTCTCTCTAAGAATAATGAGAGAGAAGCGTGTCTAGCCACTAACGAGTGCTAACCTCTCGACACTCCCTCTCTACAAAAATCACTACACACACTAATCATCCTGCGGGCAAAAGAAAATGGTATTTTTGTGGCCTCCAGCTACATATCAGAACGTTCTATCCAGCCAAGAAATGTGAATGCCATAAGTGCAAGCAAAAGGGATATTTCTCTAAGGTTTGCCGATCAAATTTTCCTGTAGCGGTATGGTGCTGCCAATTCTTTGACTCCAGCGGATAACCCAGACGGCGACTCATCAGATAAACAGCTGGAAACTTGTTGTATAGATGACACATAGCAGCAGTATTTGGCATCGCAGTGATGATGCTCTCTTTCTTTTTATTGCAGTAGTCGTCTTCTCCTTTTTAATAATAGCGGCTGTAAAAATTATTGTTGTGATGATGATGATGATGATGATGACGATGATGATGACGACGACGACGACGACGACGACGACGACGACTTTGGACTAAGCCGCAAAAAAATACTTTGTAACTTGTGATTCGGTTTGGTTTGTCTGTTTTACAGCATATAAAAATCCCTTTTGGATCATTTAATGCCGAAACACAATTTGATCTGACTCTGTTCAATAAATGCCATTCTTGATAAAGTTTCATAACTTTCACAAGGAGAGAATTGAACGCCTATTAGACCCCATCCTCGAGTGTCTTCAGTCTCTCTGTACTAGTGTCTGTCAGGACACTCTGACATGAGAATATTTCCCCTGTGAAGTAAACCATGACCAAACATAATTCTTTTTAAAATAGTACACCGTCTCCTTAGGCTATCCAACACATCCTTTGGGTTGTGGATGCACGCACTCGCTCTATTTATAGAGGCAGTTTTGCCTATTTGAATAGCCAATAAATATCCGTTTACAATGAGGAAATTATGAAAAAGATGAACAAGAAAACTCAATACTGGCAGGCTAAAAAGGGCTTCTCAACCGTTTACACAACAGGCGGGAAGAGGTAAACAATAGTGTAAATCAGTGGCACTCAAGTCATTACAGAGGCCAGCCAGGCACAGCTATTAGGCCTTCATACAAAAAAGGCCCTGTGTAGAAACAATAAAAAGAAATAGAAGAGACCTAAAAACGCAGCCATGGTCAGTTGCGTAGAAGAAGGTCTTTTTATATTTCTACCACTGTTCTAAGTTTGACCAGTGCAGCCGTGGTTTATTAATGACGCGCAACACCGGAGACAATCGCAAATTGTCTTGGCTTCACAAGCGCCTCTCTATCACCATTATTCGTGGAAACGCCTTGAGTTTGCTCTCGGCCTGCCAAGCCAGCCTGGCATTCGAAGAAAACTATGGACTGTGATACAATTATATAAAAGGAATCAGGATTTCTCGATATTGAACTAAACAATGTTCAAGTGACAAATAAGGGATTTATTAATTATTTATTGAATTATTAATCTTATAGTTTAATGTTTCACCGAATGGATCAGTGTAATATATTTGTTTCTAATTTTTTGTGATTGAATAAAAAAAAAAATAGCTACCTCAAACATCAAATGAGGTCATAGCAGAGAAGATCAAGCAATCTGCCCTCTTTGAAGACAAAGTTTCATAACTGAAACGAAATATCGAATCTATAAAAACATGACTCTGTGTTAAATTATTTCTTGCTCTATATAGTCTGTTCTTTCTTTTTCTCTATCTCTATCTACACATTCTGTCGCAGATTTATTTTCTTAAAACAAACCTTCTTCATTTCCATTACTTTCTTAATTGTTTACCTTCTTCTTGATTTTTTTCTTTCCTTCTTTCTATTTTCTTTCCTTCTTTCTATTTTTCCTACTTATTTTCTGTCTTTCATAATCGTTTCTGTCTTGTTTTATTTTCCTTATTTTTTCTTTCCTTTCTTTTTCTTTCTTTCTTTTCTTTTTTAATCAATTGCTTGCTCCTTCCTTTTTTTCAATTTTTTTCTTTTCACTTTTTCTCTCTTTTTGCTTCCTTTGTCTTCCTTACTTTCTTTTTCGTTTGCTTTTCTTTCTTTCTTCTTCATTTGTCTTCTTAAAGTCAACAATTAATTGTATATACGTGTAGCTGAGGGGAAGTTTGAGTTTTAAAATTTCCTGACAGTATCAGTGCCAAATTGAAGATCAATAGGATTTGAATTTAGCATAGCTGATTCCATAGTCCGTGACGGTATCCATTAGGTCACCCCCTTGTGAGCCATATGGTAACAATAACAATAAAAAGTTGTTTTCTTTTAATGTATTCATTGTATTACCTACAATTGGCACGTCATCAAGAATAAAAGTTAGAAAATGCTGATCATCAAAGCTCTATTCTTAGCTCGTCCCATTTATGAACCCAAATTAGACTCCCTTTTATTAAAAGAACTCATTGGCATGCCCAAGTTTTAGTATAAAAGCTCTGAACCAGAATATGAAAACAGACGGTTGGTAAAATCTCTGAACCAGAATATGAAAACAGACGGTTGGTAAAATGCCAGATTCAACGATTTATGTTTCACCTTTAGCTTTTCGGGATCAGTTTACATAAAACTTACAGAACAAACTGAACAATTCCTTCTTTTTTATAATCTGAGAGTTTAGGATTCCATCGATAATTGGAAGCGGTAATCGGAAAACCTTTCAAAAAAGTTAACAAATATTTTGAAGGGACAGAAAGAAGTCCTCGAGAAATATCATTACAAAAACAAGAATGTGTATTCTTAAGATGTGTCTATTTACATGGTTGACGATTAAAATGATAATAAAAGTGGTGTTCAGAAACGTGCGTACATACCCCCTTTGTTAAAATAAGCTCTCAAATCCCGTGAAACATTTTAGTTGTAAGCTTTTGCGCCACACGTGGTCAAGATTTAAGACCAGATTTCGTCCGTATTTACTCGCGGATGCACTACAGACAGCACAGGCCTTGGAGCATATCCTCTAACAGAAAAATGTATGTCTTCATATTACCTTTTTATATGAAATAATTTGTGCATTCTTTTGTGTATGGGAACAATGTATTCTGTGTGTAATCTTACGCGTCTCGTTTAAGGTCTTTATATATATATAC
Source organism: Sepiola atlantica (assembly GCA_963556195.1). Classification (NCBI taxonomy): domain Eukaryota; kingdom Metazoa; phylum Mollusca; class Cephalopoda; order Sepiida; family Sepiolidae; genus Sepiola; species Sepiola atlantica. The sequence goes on along the minus strand of OY744527.1, from coordinate 34,800,910 downwards.
GGCTTTAATAACGTTGACACACTGATTCCTGTGTATTGAATATTTCTTTCTGGAAACTGATTAAAATATTTGATATTATAATTAATATTTGTTGAACTTTTGAAATATAACTAATTAATATATATACATTTTAGACGATTTAAATCATTTTCAAATGATATTCTAAATAAAATACAATAACAATACTAAAACATTCATCTATGTCTTTGAAATTTTTTAGAATCAGTTAACATGACGCGAGATTTTGTTATACAAATGAAATATTTATTAAATCATTTTCTTTTCTTTTTTTATAAATCCCAAATTTTCGGTTTTCAAAAACCTTAATCATGGTAGACAATGCTTTTTTTCCTCTTCTGTTGTTATGATAATATTGTTTGTTTGCTTTTTATATGTCCGATCCGTATTTTTCGCGTACTGAAACGCATGTGCACGATAATGAAATTCAAATTCAACTACGGTTTTAGAAGCGCCGATTAATCTCGCGTCATGTTAACTGATTCTAAAAAATTTCAAAGTTATCGTTTCAATCGGCGCTTATAAAACCGTAGTTGAATTTGAATTTCATTATTCATCTATGTGTTTTTCTCAGCTGCGCCCACAGATGATAGTCCTAAAATTTCAGAGATAAATAAAGACCTGGCCAGAGATAGGTTAGTTTGGAAGTCAATTTATTAAAAGCCGTCCAACATATGCCAGACGTTAAACCGAATATGATGATGATGTTATGCTTATATTTATTGAATACAAGCACTGAAAATCTTTTGTTATCCATGGTCCCGAGCAACGCCGAACAGCCATGCTGCTAGTCATTAATAAATAAAATGTAAAAACTATTTATAAATCCCAAACCTTCAATAAATAAATGTCAATGTATGTTTATTTTTTGAGATGAGGATTGATAGTTTTTATTATTTTTATTATTCGGACAACGTTTCGGCTGATGTAACCTCCGACCTTTTTTCGGAGCATCTTGTCAAACTCGGGAATCTGTACGAAATTTCGAACGGAACCTTTTATTAAATCCACGGAGGATAGCTTTCTTGCGCTCGTTCTGCGACTCATGACTAAGTCGAAGTTGTAAGTAACTCGTAATTGTATTTTTAGTATCGCCCGTACTGAGGATTGAACCTTTAACCTTCAGAAGACTGTCACTTAGAACTGATTATTACTTTAGCACTTTTTATCCATTGCAACAGCACAGGTCCTTCCGTGCAGATTCCCGAGTGTGACGTAAAAATTTCTGAGTTTGACAAGGCTCACCTGAAAAAGGTCAGAGTTTACACCGGCCGAAACGTTGTGAGACTAACATCCAAGATGAGAACAGTTGTCTGTACAATACAAATGCTAGAAATTTCAATTTGTAAGCAAAGCCCCAGCTGTTGTATTTTATAGTTTAACAAATTGATTCTAACCATAACGAAACGCGCATTCAGAAAGCATTCAAATACTAAATAACGTTAACAGAAAAGATGAGTGAATTTGCTTTTTTTATCGGATAATAGAATTTACCATAATAAAAAGAAAAACATTGAATACAATAAAAACGTTCTTTAAAACGTATACGTTTTTATCTTATTGTATAAGTAATCAAGTTTTCAGGCAAATTTTCAAAATGCCGATTTGATCACAGACACTTGTATCAAATCCATTCAAATCAGCATCTTTTTTAAACATTAATATACTATATATATATATATATATATATATATATATATATATATATATACTAGTAGAATACCCGTCCCAGGACGGGTATAAGCAATAAATATAGCATTAGTTTTCAATTTTAATGTTTTTTTTCTTTTGGGAGAGGTATGGTACGGTTTCGGTGGCACTCAAAAATACCACCCCTCCTTCACCCTAATGGTAAAGTTTACAAAAAAAAAAAAATGTGCTAACGTTATTCACCCTGTTTCCTAGAATACATATTCCATAATTCAGAATGATAAGTTCAATAGTTTAGAATTTTACCAAGCGTAAACATATTGACGCTCACCCACGCACACATAGTTTTAAAAATGTATTACTTAATATAACTCAAAATTTGATGTGGAGCAATTGTTTTCTCTATTAAATTGTTTGTATCTAACTTATTTGAAAAGTTTTGGGGGGAACGGGGGGCGAGTTTCAGTGGGTGCACCCTGTAAATAGTAAAGTTTACAAAAAAAAAAAAAATGTGCTAACGTTATTCACCCTGTTTCCTAGAATACATATTCCATAATTCAGAATGATAAGTTCAATAGTTTAGAATTTTACCAAGCGTAAACATATTGACGCTCACCCACGCACACATAGTTTTAAAAATGTATTACTTAATATAACTCAAAATTTGATGTGGAGCAATTGTTTTCTCTATTAAATTGTTTGTATCTAACTTAGTTGAAAAGTTTTGGGGGGCACGGGGGGCGAGTTTCAGTGGGTGCACCCTGTAAATAGTAAAGTTTACAAAAATAAAAATGTGCTCACGTTACTCACCGGGTTGCTTAGAATATATATTCCAAAATTCATGATGATCCGTTAATTAGTTTAGGAGATTACCCCGTACATATATATATATACATAGATAGGGGGCGACAAATAATTATGAATATTTGTTTTTATCTACATATGTATACGTTTCATCCTTTCGGGAATCGTCAGTGTAGAAATAATTATTCATACCGGTCGCAGAAGTCGAAACCTCGGAACACGAGTTATGTTATAACCCAAATTCCAACGCCTTGACCCACTTGGCCACTATGAACAATCTGATAAATAAGCAAGAGTTTAAACCTGTTATAGGCAGCTGTCGTCAAGAGTGTTCAACTACTGAAGGAACATATATATAGAGAGAAATAGATAGAGAAAGAGAGAGAGAGAGAGAGGGGAATATATATATATATATATATATATATATATATATATATATATATATATATATATATCAGACGTCTGTGTAGTACACTCATTAGCTTATATCGTACGGCCCTCTTCTCGCCCTCAATGGGCTAAAATAAGAAACACCGACTTTCACTGCTTGAAGTGTCGGCAGGAAGAGAGAGACACCCCCCCCTCCGGATATCACATGATTTCGATGATTTTCGTTTTATCGAGGTCACCTCTGACCCCTAGGTGTCATTCAAACTTTTCAATTCAAATAACGGCTTTCGTTATGTAACCATAATCGATAGTAAATTTTTATTTTTTAAGTTTAAAACAACAAAAATTCTTTTCATTTAGCGTCAAGAAATAAAATCAAAGTTTTTAATTAGAAAAAAAAAAAATAATGATAATGAACAAGGGAGATATTGGGCCGATGTATTAGGGTTTAATCTTCTAATCTAATAATCAAACTAATTGAGTTAAGTTATTCCCTTGACCCTTTTCAACTGGAGATGAAAAGGTGATTTTCAAGATGGCGATCTAACTATAGAGACGCATTCACAAAACACTCATTAAATCCACATAAATTTATTTTGTCTGCAATTATTCCAGTTCATACAACATTATAAACATACACACACATACTCCACCATGGGTAATCTAATAAATATCTACAAGCGACATTTGTTAATTATTACGACAATCGTTAGAAATATTTTATATCCTATCAGCTACGATCATAACAAAAATATAAAGTAAAAAGTATCATATAGTGAAATAAAAAAGTGGTTTCATGTTTCGGAATCTTTTTAGATGAGGATTGATAATTTGTATTATTTGGTTAATTTGGACTACTGTTCTCAACTTGGATGTTACTCTCACAACGTTTCGGTCGATGTGACGTCCGACTTTCTTCCAGTGCATTTTGTCGAACTCGGGAATCTTTCTTTCGAACTCGGGAATCGGTACGAGATTTTGAACAGAACCCTTTATTTAATCCAGGGGGGGGGGGGTAGCATACTCTCATTCTTTTCAGCCATGACCGAGTAAAAGTCTTAAGCAATTCGTAACTGTATTATTAATATCGCCCGCACTGGGGATTGAACTGCGTTTACGGAGAAGAAATATATCATAGTTATTTTATCATATTAAGTTTCTAAGAGGATCCAATTTAAGGGTGATAAATCTTGCATATTTTCTAAGCAGAAACGCTTTTTCTATATCAGAGTCCTCTTCCCTAGGCGAGCGAATATATTATTTTAATATTTATTTTTTACATATATTGTATAGTATATTATTTTTACATATATATATATATATATATATATATATATATATATATATATATATATATATATATATAGACATACATATATATATATTTATAGTCACCTCATAGACAGAGTGTTTTGCTGTATTACAGCTCTTCTGTGTGGCTAGACAGGCAAGTCCTTAAAACCGAGATCGTAACTCGACCGTCAATGCCATCAGTCATGAGCGGTGAATAAACAAAATATCAATGTTTATATAAACACTGTCAGCTACCGCAGAGAAGGGGATATATATATATATATATATATATATATATAGTTAGGTATGTGTACATGTTTATATATTTGTATGTGCAGGATTCACTCCTAAACCAATTAACAAATCATTTTGAATTTTGGAGACAACTGCTAGACGTAAAGGGTGATAATATGAGCCATATTCAGTTTAATTTAGTTTTATGCAAAGGAGGTAAAAAAGGGGTTTGGAGCCTTGCATGAAATTTCAGATGACTCTGATTTTTGTCAAATATTAACAATAGGTATTAACATCATATGATAAATATTCCTCAAAATTCAGTTTCTTTGGAGTATTATAATGGGTTTTTAGGGAGCATAATATGGGCACAACCTCCCATTTTAAAATTCAAATATTTCAGATTTGCATTAAATTTGATCCATAGTTGTTAGACACCAAATAAGCAAGATTACCTGAATTTTAATTTCACCTTAAAACTCTTTAATCGCAAAAGCCTTAAATTTTTGACATTTTCTAGAATCAAAATAATGTAATGGATTTTGATCAAAATTGGAATAAGGATTCTAGACATAAGATTTAGTATCATTATATCTTGAATTTAATTTTCGTAAGAGGACATAAAAGTGGTTCAAAAACTGTTTTGTTCAGTGAATTAATTTTATCGCGATAGGACGGATACTTCTAGTATATATATATATATATATATATATATATATATATATATATATATAAACAGTTTTTCATGGTAAACAACTGATGATCCTTTAAATAATGTTAGAAGCAAACTAATATAATAACTGTAAAAACTAAATTGACTTACATGAGTTATTTTCCACTGAACGACTTGGGACCTGAGGGTTTTTTTTATTTTTTTTATTTTTTATAGTTTTAATGGTTGAGAAACTTCCGAGACTATACATATATATATATATATATATATATATATATATATATATATATATATATATATATATATATATATATATATAACTGTCAGTAACCAGATGTATTAACTTAGGTTTTGAGTCCTGATTTATTGCTGTCCGGCCAGCGAATGTATGAGGTGCAGTGCAAACGTTATGCAGAATAAATCTTAAACCTTTTTTATACACTGGTGCTTTTTATTCTCTGTGATCTTCATTTCCTGTGCATCATTAGATTTAGTAGGAAGAGAAGTGAAGAGTCATGCACGCAGATAATTGACTACCACCCGATATATTAGGAGTGTTACTCGGTGTTCCCCATGTGCTATATATTTTAATTGTAAAGGTGTGTGTGTGAGGGTGTCAAAATTTGGGGCGTAAGTACTCCCCTAGTGTATCTTAAAGTTATCCACAAAAATTAAAATTTGGGGAATCTTGCTAAATTATTGTTTAAGGTTTATGATTAAAATCCCATACACATCGGAAATTATTCAAAAATGAGTGTGCATTAAAATTTGAGGCTTAAGCGCTCCAACTCCCTAGTGTCTTTCAGATTTCTTTGTAGAAATTTAAATTTTGAGAATCTTACCGAATCTTTTTTCTAATATCCATTGTTCATATTTCACGCAAATTGGAAACATTTGAATTTTCATAAAGGTTAGAGTTGTCTGCTCTTTATGCACCCTCAAGACCCTTTAAAATATTCAGATGAAATTGAAGTCTTGGGCATCTTTCTTAACTGGTTTCTAATATATAGCATGGACGGCGGCACCGGGGAGGGGGCAGGGTGGGGCAGGGGGGGGCAGGGGCTTGAGCCCTCCCCCCACTTTTTCACTTGCCCCCCCCCACTTTACGGTCATCAATAATGAAGTTATATATGCATGTGTTTACCCGGCCCCCCCCACTTTTTAGGAGAGCCCCCCCCCCCACTTTTATAACTGTCCCGCCGGTCCTGTATAGGGTTCAAATTTCATGCAAATCGGCTAGGTGGAGACAGACTTTTGAGGCGCCGGTGTCTGTCAGCATAAATCTAAACAATACTGTAATATTTAAATTATCTTTTAAGATAACATTTACTGAATTAATCCATAGTTTGATAAATAAACTTCTTGTCAAACAAACAGTCTTTCAGGAGATAACTACTTTCTCTGAAACCAAAACGAACAATGATTATATATATATATATATATATATAGCAGCATGAAAATATATTTATGGCAAGTAAGCTAAACAGAAACGTTTATGTTTCATTCCCGAAGGAAATCAGTCTAAATGCGTGGATGTATGGTTTCCGATTGATGTTATACCTAAGTAGTGTTTACTCTATCTAACTAACCAATCTGATCTGTTGGTTTTTAATACCTCCTCAGAACTTTCCTTTTTTCCTCTGTGTACCTAAAACTAAACGAAATCTCCATGAAGAGAGTTTTTTCCAGAAACATCCCATCTGTGGAACACATTATCACTGAACTGCTTCCCTACAGACTACAATATGGTTGTCTTCAAGTACAATGTCAACAAATAATTGTTGAGCCGTCCTCTTAAGTAGTAAAATTTAGTCCATTTCGTCCATCGTTTTCAATCCTCTCGTGGTGTTGTTCGTCATCCAGCTGACAATCTTATAAACTCTTATCCTCGAATGGATTTTGGCCTTGTTAAATGATTACTCATTAGTATAAGAAAATATAGAAATTGCTCAAGTAGAGACGGATTTCTCTTATTCTAAATGAGGACAGAACAGATACTACACTTTTATCATGGCCCAAATGTTCGGTATTCCTCTTATATACACAGGCATGAAATAAATAAATAGACATCTTTATTATCATAAATAATGAAGACTGTTGTAAGAGTGAACTTAGACAAGATAATATTGATTATTTTCCCTCACTGATGAATTGTATAATCACTCAGTTAACAGTAGAAAATGGAATCCTGAGGTTTGCAACAATGTGATTAAGTCCACATTCATATTAACCTATAAAATGGTTGCTCTTAAAATCTGAGAATTCTAATGCTTCTTTGGCCTATGTCATACTTAAATGGTGAATCCAGTTCGTTCCACAGAAACACTTTCATCAAAAGACACACCTGACCTTGTGTCTAACCTCTCGGAGAGTAGGTAAATAAAATACTTAAATGATGATATATGATAGATATATTTATATCTGAAACACAAAAAATATCAATTGGTATAAAATATCGATGTTTCAAACTTTTACTGTTGCTTGGTATGGCTCCAGCTGCTGGTAGTCGGCGAAGGAAGCAGAAACTTTAAACATGTATGAATTATTTTTGGGGGTCTATTTACTTTCTTTGTAGAAGAGAGTAGAAAGTGACTAACCTTGGGTTTACTTTCGGCAGCCTCATAACTCTCACTTTCCTTATTTTGTCCTTTAGTCTTCACATTCCATGAGCGATGTTTCTGACAAAGGGGGAATAATTGCTGTTTTCTGGGTCTGAATCTATCTGAATCTATCAATCTAACAGCGTTGACTAGTTTTTAACCTTGATGTCATTTTTTTTTTAGCTCCTTACATCAAATGGCTTCATGGCCTTCTCCTTTGAGCTTGACCTGCCACCTCAACTGTTCTAGATCTACTAACCCAAGAACTCTAATATAACAATCATTGGGAATATATTTAGTTGTGTCTGTTCGGTGCCAGTGTGAAACCACCTTCACTCGTCAGTGCCCGCTCAGCAGACACAACCTGTACATTACCGAAACTATTGACAAAGAAGTCTTACTTTTTCCTTAAACCCGTTATTCAAATATATATAATATATATTTTAATTTCATCGCAGTGGAAACGACATCAGCCCTAGTTAGATGGGAACGGTGGAGGTCTTGGACTGCCAAAAGTGTTCAAGTTGGTAAAGGATAGGCATCCAGCCGTAAAATTGCCTTAAATACAATGTCTAGTCGAAATACAGCAGGAAAAAAGAAAGGCAGTGCCAGTAGCACTAATGCTGCTGGTAATGTCTTGGGCTTTGTAGATCCCAGGATGCGTGGATCTTCAGGGCCTATGGATTCCATCAAGCCTTGCCAAAGACAGGAGTGGAGAGGAAGACTTAGATTTCGAGACTAGACAATCAGGCCCCACCCTCATCAGAGGATTAATTGTGGCCTGATTCAACAAATAAACCGGTTGATGATGATGATGATGATGATGAGTTCACATGGTAAGCACGTGAACTGCGATGAAAATAAAATGGAAAAGATATGGTATATAATTTTGTTTTTGCACAGGGGTTCCTTGAAACATGTAATTTATTATAAAGCTTATGCAAAGGTAAACAGGTTGAAAAACGCTGTTGTAGATAAATGGAAAATCGATGGCATAACTTCGAGATTATGTTCTATATGTGTAAATAATGAAAAAAACCTTCGATAAACATGGTTCCGGAAGTGTTGGGTTTCCGAATTGTAGGCCATTGAAACAAAAACTGATTAACATTCTTTAATGCAAACATCTAACACGTACAATGTTTGTAATAGTGCAATGATATTAAACAAATATGCAGCTTTTTGTTTCCGTAACCTTTTAGATTGTAGTATTCGTAACCCTAAGTGGAAGGAGTTTAAAATCAATCCTTAAAAAAAAAGGGTTCTTTTAAAAGATTTTCAATTTTAAATTTTTGATCAGGAGTGTAGCCAACATGGGAGAGCCGGTAGGCATCCTGCAGATGTTGTCCCCTCTTATTTCAAAGAACAGAATTCAACAGACCAAACACAGGTAAATAAATAGGATCAGCACAGATCAAAGACCACCCATAGGAAAAATAGACCATAAAGAAAATTAGACTGTTAATGGAGTGCTTTTACAAAAGCAATCACCACACAGAGAGGCTCTTTTATACATATAGAAGATAATCCCAAAGTTATGCCATCGATTTTCTAAACACCTTGTAAACACCTGAAGAAAGCTTGAGGACATTGTATGAAACGTCGTCTAAATAAGAATATCAATTTTGATGAGGACAATAGTAAAAAAAAAACAATGTAAATAAAATAAAATAAGATAAAATGAAATAAAACTAATAAAAATAGACACAAAAGGAAAATTCTAGAAAAATCACAACGAAAATAAAGTGGATGAATTCAAATATATATTTGGAACGAAAGATTTCAATGGGTTTGGTTCTTCTAATAAAGATTAGGATTTAACAGGAGGAAACATCAATGAACTTCCGAATAAAATATTCACATTTCTATGAGAACTATTTAGCTAACAGGCAAAAAGAGATTAACAAAATGGAATGGTATCATTTAACACAATGATAAGTGATGATAGGTCACATGCAAATAAATAAATAATATATATATATATATATATATATAAAAGAGGTAGTGCAGTATTTACATATCTGATGAGAGCGGACCACGCTTGAAACGCGTTATATAAAATTATAAAATGATAAAATAACAAAATAATAAATAAATGTTGAAAAAAACTTTTTACAAATGTTGGTAGCCTTACTCCTTTACATATATACTTTTCTCTCGTTGGAACTGCACTAATACTGCACTACCCCCTCTCTCTCTCTCTCTCTCTCTCATATATATATATATATATATATATATATATATATATATATATATATATATATATATATATAATTTGGGAAAGTTCATTTTTTTTAACGGTAAGTACGCACAACATCGGACGTCACTTCTACAAGACCAGGAAGGATTCTTACGAAAAAACAATAAGGTTAATACCTTTTATTTCTCTAAAGCTCTGACGAGGCTTGTTATATCAAGCAAAATTATAAAAAAAGTCAAGATAAAGAAGAGAAACAAAAATATTGTTTTTATTTTTTTATTTTTTTTATTTTGATTTTAATAAAAATATCTGCATCTAACACATGTTTTTTTAATGCATTTTGTCTCTTTCTTTGAGTTCATATATATATATATATATATATATTATATATATATATATATATGACTGCCCCCCCCCCCTTCTCAATATAGACACATACTAGTTAACAATACTAAAATAATACACCACGATACCAACACCAAAAGATTAAAAATTCTTGAAGCCCTCTACATGAAAACTAAACATCCTACAATCAATAATGTGAATTACGAAACTAGTCACAACATTTTAAAGTGTCTAGCATAGTAATTAACGTTACCAAATTCTTAGCCATTAAGAAATTATATGTTTGAATCTTGAACTTACTTGAACTCCTATTTTTACTAGGGAACATCAGTAAAGAGTTTGAAACTCTTTCAGATACAACAGGGTAAATTTCACCCATTTTAGATCAGACTTCGAACACATTTCAGTGCTCCGTTACATATAGGTTTCAGTGCTCGGTAACACACTCTGAAGAACGTTTGTTCAAATCACTAGCGTTTCTTTGGTCATTTAATTTTTTATTATTATATAATATATTTACTTTTTTTCTTTTTGAGTTATTACTTATATATTGAAATATGTTTTTTCTAAACCAATAATGAAAGCAACTTTATGAAGGCACAGGCACTGAATTTCATAATCCGCAACTATTACTATTTAAAAAATACCTCTTTCATCAGCCATCTAAGTACTCCTAAAAATCTTGTTGTGAACCTCTGGTGGTTCACGAACCCAATGGTTGAGAACCCCTGCTCCCAGACATTACCTTCTTTTTGGGAGGTAGTAGTGAAGTATATGGTTGTTCGTCATCATACCATGCTTTCAGGCATTGCATCTTCCTTTGAGGGGAAGCAGCATTGCACATATTCGTTCCTTGTTATATATACTAACAAAAAAGGGTGACCGAAAGCAGCATATTTTAGTTAGTTATAATAATCAAATCATTGTGCTCAGTAAAAGATTATTCATTATTGGAAATATATAAAAAAAAAAAACTACCTAAAGATGCTTTCCCACGGATTGTAGATTTTGCAAGAAAGAAAATGTTCATCTTTGGAAGTACTTATATATTTGAACAGACTGACTTTACTATGTAAAATGATTTATTCACTTAATTATTTATTGGGTCAAAGTTATTCAGTCATCATATCAAAAACAAGATCAAGACTGACTTTACTATGTAAAAGGATTTATTCACTTAATTATTTATTGGGTCAAAGTTATTCAGTCATCATATCAAAAACAAGATCAAGACTGACTTTACTATGTAAAAGGATTTATTCACTTAATTATTTATTGGGTCAAAGTTATTCAGTCATCATATCAAAAACAAGATCAAGACTGACTTTACTATGTACAATGATTTATTCACTTAATTATTTATTGGGCAAAAGTTATTCAGTCATCATATCAAAAACCAGATCAAGACTGACTTTACTATATAAAATGATTTATTCACTTAATTATTTATTGGGTCAAAGTTATTCAGTCATCATATCAAAAACAAGATCAAGGCTGACTTTACTATGTACAATGATTTATTCACTTAATTATTTATTGGGTCAAAGTTATTCAGTCATCATATCAAAAACAAGACCAAGACTGACTTTACTATGTAAAATGATTTATTCACTTAATTATTTATTGGGTCAAAGTTATTCAGTCATCATATCAAAAACAAGATCAAGACTGACTTTACTATGTAAAATGATTTATTCTCTTAATTATTTATTGGGTCAAAGTTATTCAGTCATCATATCAAAAACAAGATCAAGACTGACTTTACTATGTACAATGATTTATTCACTTAATAATTTATTGGGTCAAAGTTATTCAGTAATCATATCAAAAACCAGATCAAGACTGACTTTACTATATATAATGATTTATTCACTTAATTATTTATTAGGGCAAAGTTATTCAGTCATCATATCAAAAACAAGATCAAGACTGACTTTATAATGTAAAATGATTTATTCATTTAATTATTTATTGGGCCAAAGTTATTCAGTCATCATATCAAAAACCAGATCAAGACTGACTTTACTATATAAAATGATTTATTCACTTAATTATTTATTGGGTCAAAGTTATTCAGTCATCACATCAAAAACAAGTTCAAGACTGACTTTACTATGTAAAATGATTTATTCTCTTAATTATTTATTGGGTCAAAGTTATTCAGTCATCATATCAAAAACAAGATCAAGACTGACTTTACTATGTACAATGATTTATTCACTTAATTATTTATTGGGTCAAAGTTATTCAGTCATCATATCAAAAACAAGATCAAGACTGACTTTACTATGTAAAAAGATTTATTCACTTAATTATTTATTGGGTCAAAGTTATTCAGTCATCATATCAAAAACAAGATCAAGACTGACTTTACTATGTAAATGATTTATTCACGTAATTATTTATTGGGTCAAAGTTATTCAGTCATCATATCAAAATCAAGATCAAGACTGACTTTACTATGTAAAAGGATTTATTCACTTAATTATTTATTGGGTCAAAGTTATTCAGTCATCATATCAAAAACAAGATCAAGACTGACTTTACTATGTAAAATGATTTATTCACTTAATTATTTATTGGGTCAAAGTTATTCAGTCATCATATCAAAAACAAGATCAAGACTGACTTTACTATGTACAATGATTTATTCACTTAATTATTTATTGGGCCAAAGTTATTCAGTCATCATATCAAAAACCAGATCAAGACTGACTTTACTATATAAAATTATTTATTCACTTAATTATTTATTGGGTCAAAGTTATTCAGTCATCACATCAAAAACAAGTTCAAGACTGAATTTACTATGTAAAATGATTTATTCACTTAATTATCTATTGGGTCAAAGTTATTCAGTCATCATATCAAAAACAAGATCAAGACTGACTTTACTATGTACAATGATTTATTCACTTAATTATTTATTGGGTCAAAGTTATTCAGTCATCATATCAAAAACAAGATCAAGACTGACTTTACTATGTAAAAGGATTTATTCACTTAATTATTTATTGGGTCAAAGTTATTCAGTCATCATATCAAAAACAAGATCAAGACTGACTTTACTATGTAAAATGATTTATTCTCTTAATAATTTGTTGGGTCAAAGTTATTCAGTCATCATATCAAAAACAAGATCAAGACTGACTTTACTATGTACAATGATTTATTCACTTAATAATTTATTGGGTCAAAGTTATTCAGTCATCATATCATAAACAAGATCAAGAGTGACTTTACTATGTAAAATGATTTATTCACTTAATTATTTATTGGGTCAAAGTTATTCAGTAATCATATCAAAAACCAGATCAAGACTGACTTTACTATATATAATGATTTATTCACTTAATTATTTATTAGGTCAAAGTTATTCAGTCATCATATCAAAACAAGATCAAGACTGACTTTACTATGTACAATGATTTATTCACTTAATTATTTATTTGGTCAAAGTTATTCAGTCATCATATCAAAAACAAGATCAAGACTGACTTTATAATGTAAAAGGATTTATTCATTTAATTATTTATTGGGCCAAAGTTATTCAGTCATCATATCAAAAACCAGATCAAGACTGACTTTACTATGTACAATGATTTATTCACTTAATTATTTATTGGGTCAAAGTTATTCAGTCATCACATCAAAAACAAGTTCAAGACTGACTTTACTATGTAAAATGATTTATTCTCTTAATTATTTATTGGGTCAAAGTTATTCAGTCATCATATCAAAAACAAGATCAAGACTGACTTTACTATGTACAATGATTTATTCACTTAATTATTTATTGGGTCAGAGTTATTCAGTCATCATATCAAAAACAAGATCAAGACTGACTTTACTATGTAAAATGATTTATTCACTTAATTATTTATTGGGTCAAAGTTATTCAGTAATCATATCAAAAACCAGATCAAGACTGACTTTACTATATATAATGATTTATTCACTTAATTATTTATTAGGGCAAAGTTATTCAGTCATCATATCAAAAACAAGATCAAGACTGACTTTATAATGTAAAATGATTTATTCATTTAATTATTTATTGGGCCAAAGTTATTCAGTCATCATATCAAAAACCAGATCAAGACTGACTTTACTATATAAAATGATTTATTCACTTAATTATTTATTGGGTCAAAGTTATTCAGTCATCACATCAAAAACAAGTTCAAGACTGACTTTACTATGTAAAATGATTTATTCTCTTAATAATTTATTGGGTCAAAGTTATTCAGTCATCATATCAAAAACAAGATCAAGACTGACTTTACTATGTACAATGATTTATTCACTTAATTATTTATTGGGTCAAAGTTATTCAGTCATCATATCAAAAACAAGATCAAGACTGACTTTACTATGTAAAAAGATTTATTCACTTAATTATTTATTGGGTCAAAGTTATTCAGTCATCATATCAAAAACAAGATCAAGACTGACTTTACTATGTAAATGATTTATTCACGTAATTATTTATTGGGTCAAAGTTATTCAGTCATCATATCAAAATCAAGATCAAGACTGACTTTACTATGTAAAAGGATTTATTCACTTAATTATTTATTGGGTCAAAGTTATTCAGTCATCATATCAAAAACAAGATCAAGACTGACTTTACTATGTAAAATGATTTATTCACTTAATTATTTATTGGGTCAAAGTTATTCAGTCATCATATCAAAAACAAGATCAAGACTGACTTTACTATGTACAATGATTTATTCACTTAATTATTTATTGGGCCAAAGTTATTCAGTCATCATATCAAAAACCAGATCAAGACTGACTTTACTATATAAAATGATTTATTCACTTAATTATTTATTGGGTCAAAGTTATTCAGTCATCACATCAAAAACAAGTTCAAGACTGACTTTACTATGTAAAATGATTTATTCACTTAATTATCTATTGGGTCAAAGTTATTCAGTCATCATATCAAAAACAAGATCAAGACTGACTTTACTATGTACAATGATTTATTCACTTAATTATTTATTGGGTCAAAGTTATTCAGTCATCATATCAAAAACAAGATCAAGGCTGACTTTACTATGTAAAAGGATTTATTCACTTAATTATTTATTGGGTCAAAGTTATTCAGTCATCATATCAAAAACAAGATCAAGACTGACTTTACTATGTAAAATGATTTATTCTCTTAATAATTTATTGGGTCAAAGTTATTCAGTCATCATATCAAAAACAAGATCAAGACTGACTTTACTATGTACAATGATTTATTCACTTAATAATTTATTGGGTCAAAGTTATTCAGTCATATCATAAACAAGATCAAGAGTGACTTTACTATGTAAAATGATTTATTCACTTAATTATTTATTGGGTCAAAGTTATTCAGTAATCATATCAAAAACCAGATCAAGACTGACTTTACTATATATAATGATTTATTCACTTAATTATTTATTAGGTCAAAGTTATTCAGTCATCATATCAAAACAAGATCAAGACTGACTTTACTATGTACAATGATTTATTCACTTAATTATTTATTGGGTCAAAGTTATTCAGTCATCATATCAAAAACAAGATCAAGACTGACTTTATAATGTAAAAGGATTTATTCATTTAATTATTTATTGGGCCAAAGTTATTCAGTCATCATATCAAAAACCAGATCAAGACTGACTTTACTATATAAAATGATTTATTCACTTAATTATTTATTGGGTCAAAGTTATTCAGTCATCACATCAAAAACAAGTTCAAGACTGACTTTACTATGTAAAATGATTTATTCTCTTAATTATTTATTGGGTCAAAGTTATTCAGTCATCATATCAAAAACAAGATCAAGACTGACTTTACTATGTACAATGATTTATTCACTTAATTATTTATTGGGTCAAAGTTATTCAGTCATCATATCAAAAACAAGATCAAGACTGACTTTACTATGTAAAATGATTTATTTACTTAATTATTTATTGGGTCAAAGTTATTCAGTCATCACATCAAAAACCAGATCAAGACTGACAGACAATCATCTTGAGAGTAGACACCTCCCCCATTACTTCAAACATTAAGATATTGGCAAAGAAACACAAAGTCCAAATTTCACATTAGAATGTTTTGTGACATTTTTTTTCTCAAAATAAAATCAATAAATTACTCAAACTTTTTTTTTAGTTCTTACAATTGCTTGTTGAATATATACTGATAACCACAGATCCATTAATGAATACAAATCAATTGTTGAATATATCAATAACTATAGCATATATGAATAAAAATCAATAGTTGAATATATCTCACATCAGATAATGTATATCTTTAGCATATTTGAATATGTGTATGTACATATGCACAGTCTATAATTAGGGCTCTGGCCCGTTTCCAGGCTAAGAAAACGTTATCTGGCCCACACATGAACAAACTGATGCATTACACAATTAATAATACTGAGTTTGGTAGAAATTGTATAGTAACTATCCGAGGACCAAGGTGTGTGAGGCTCATTACCATAAATGAACAGGCGAATACATAAAGAATCTACACAGGATGAATAAGACTTTTCACTTGTAAAACCTGCAATAACCACGTGGTATAGAAATATCTACTACGACTAAACTACTACAGATACAAAGTGGACTATGAATTCACTTTACTATGTATCAACCTTTCAATATAATAGTATCAACCTTTCAATATAATAGTATCTACATTTCAATATAATAGTATCAACCTTTCAATATAATAGTATCAACCTTTCAATATAATAGTATCAACATTTCAATATAATAGTGCCTACATTTCAATACAATAGAGTATTTACATTTCAATATAATAGAGTGTTTGCAGTTCAATACAATAGAGTGTCTACATTTCAATATAATAGAGTGTCTACATTTCAATACAATAGAGTATCTACATTTCAATATAATAGAGTGTCTGCAGTTCAATACAATAGAGTGTCTACATTTCAATACAATAGAGTGTCTACATTTCAATACAATAGAGTGTCTACATTTCAATACAATAGAGTGTCTACATTTCAATACAATAGAGTGTCTGCAGTTCAATATGATAGAGTATCTACATTTCAATATAATAGTGTCTACAGTTCAAATAATAGTGTCTACATTTCAATATAATAGAGTGTCTACATTTTAAATAATAGTGTCTACAGTGCGATTGGAAAGGAACTCCCTGTTATTAGGTGCTCATAATTTATTACCGAAACATAATTCTTACAAGAAACAAACATGATAGGAAAGTTTATAATATCGCCACCAGCTTCTCAAGGCGCCTGGGTAACGCATCAACTGATTTCACAAGGGGAAAGAATAGGGGTGTACTTTCATAACTCTTCCGCCCCATGTTGTCCATTTTTTTTTCACTAATGAGTCACCACTTACTAAGGCAGAAAAACACTCGAGGATAAGAGTTAGTGAGACGGATTGATTGACAGTCGAATGATGATGAATACTATGAGAGGATTGAAAATCTCCATGTACCACCCACTCAAAACACCAACAGAAAACATCAATTCATCCCCTTTGTCAGAAACATTACCCATGGAATATGAGAACTAAAGGGCGAAATAAGGGAGCAGGGGCGAGAGTTACAAGACTGCCCCTCCCCATTCTTACCATGTGAAATCAGTTCATGCGGTTATAGGATGGTTATAGGGCGGTTTGAGAAGCGAGTGGGTAATGCTGTCACCTATATTGAATTCGAAGTAAAACCCCATGCTATACACTTTCGTATCATATTCATTTCTTGTAAGAGTTATATTTCAGTAATAAATTACAAACATTTAATATAAAGGACTTACTTTCCAATCACCCTGTATTTTCTACATTTTGATAGGAAAGAGAGAGACAATGAAGTGGGGGAGGGCGGCAGACTGTTCTTTAATACTTGCGATTCTGTCTACTTGTGTCCACGTCTCAGCTTCCTTGCCTGGGTATTACCAAATTTGTGTGACCACAATGACTTGACCTTTTGTCACTGAACAATTTTCTCGTTTTATTTTGAACTTTTAAACCAACTTCCGGTTTGAAATTTCAATTTTCTTTAGTTTGCTGGAAAAGATTGTTTCTAACTTTTGTATTTGCACATAATCAAAGATTCATTGAAGTTTACTACGAGAATGAACAAAAAAAACCAGCTTTTAATGTTCAATACATCTTAATAAATAATTGATCAAGATTATTTCTTTATTTTTCAAAAGCTAAATCATTTTTCCCCCCAACATTTGGTATTGATTGGAAATTATCTACATCATACACTTACTGTTTTAGCATAATTAATTTTATCTACAGGGTAACCAAAAAAATGCCACCCATAGATACGTTAATAAAATTCACATTCTTGTTTTCAATCCAATCTCATTTGGTACTTGTCCACCAAGTTTCTGTCATGAATGTCCAACAGTCTTTGTTTTATTGTTGATACGATGTGCAAAATTGTCAATCACTCTGACGTCACTCCTCTCTTGGTATTGCCCAACTTTTGG
The DNA here is from genome assembly GCA_963556195.1 of Sepiola atlantica. Classification (NCBI taxonomy): domain Eukaryota; kingdom Metazoa; phylum Mollusca; class Cephalopoda; order Sepiida; family Sepiolidae; genus Sepiola; species Sepiola atlantica. The sequence goes on along the minus strand of OY744527.1, from coordinate 34,782,203 downwards.
CTGTGATGACCCTCTTCGGTTCGGGGATAGTCTGGGGATTGTTTTGATAGATATTATCTTTGAGATAACGCCAGAGATTAAAAAGTCTGCAGGGGTAAGGTCCGATGAGTGTGAAGCCCATTCAGGATTAAACCTCCTACTGATGAGACGATCACCAAAATTGTCCCCCGATATCATTGAACAGTGATAAAACAAAGACTGTTGGAGAGCCATGACTGGAACTTGGTGGACAAATCAGGCATAGACTGAAGTTTATTTGTACAAAATATATAAACTGAAGAGTCATCACAGCCCAAATCAGGGAAGTGTGTCAGAGTTAGTAACAATTTTCCACGTCGTATCTAGGTGTGCTTATTATTGAATTGCGATGAAATAAAGACTGTTGAACATTCGTGACTGTAACTTGGTGGACAAGTCACACAAAGACTGAAGTTTATTTGTATTAAATATGGTTGGATTGCAGAAAGATTTGTGAATACTATTAATGATTCCATGGGTGGCATTTTGTTGGGTCACTCTGTACTATACTTAGTCATTTTTTTCTTTAAATGTCATTAAATAGAACTTAAAGTAAAAAAGAAACATGAAAAATGATATGAAAAAGGTAAAAACAAAAACACGCACACAACAAACCATGTTAAATGTTACAAATAGGATAACATTAAAAAAGGATTGAACAAAAATTTAAATTATAATTAAAATAGACTATCAAAAATATGCTCTCTCCGCATATTTTTGATAGTTGTTTTATTTAATTGCTCAGTAAAATGGGTTTGTTTTGTTTTGTTTACAAAAAAAAAAAAAAGTAAATCACCCCATCCTTTATTTTAATTAATAACACACGGAATAATAAAAACATAGTTTTTAAACAAAATTTACCCTTTACGGCGTAAAATGTAAAAGAAACAAAAATGGAGGAAAATATTTTAAATACATCTGGAAATCTGAAAAAAACCCAATCATGAGTGTATATTTGCGAATATTAATTTATTAGAAGCTTTAAAACAAATTAATTATGGAAATTTGAAAGACGCGTGATGTTTGGGGAAGTTTTGGAATGGGTATATATAGGAGCTGATAAGTAGATATAAAAAGAGAGCGATCATAACTAATAATATAGTTTAGTACAATTAATAGAAGTAATAGTATAGTGTTGTGCTTCAGATAGATACCAAATCTCTATTAGTAATAGAAGTACAATCGTACAATTAATAGAAGTACTAATATCGACTTGGCTTCAGACAGGCAGATACCAAATCTCCATTAGTAATAGATATGCAAATATTTTCATCATTTAAAATATGAACAGTTCAATAGACAAAAAGGACTCGGAACTGAAATGATGGATTTCATATTTTATTAGGACTATGGAGTCGGTAGCCCAGAAGCTGCACTTTGACTCCTAAAATTAAAAAAAAAGTCTAATTCCAGCCTAAAATATCTTCTACTAATAATCGATATATATATAAACGTTAGGCATTTGTATATGTTTATATATATATAAATATATATGTTTGTGTAGGGTAAACTTGGAAACTAATTAACTGATCATTATGTGTTTTGGAAAACATCTGCTAGGTGTAAGGCTGAATGTTCTCAGATAATTAATAATCTCTACAACAATAAACGTTAGGCATATGTATATGTTTATATATATAGATGTTTGTAGGTAGAAAATTTTAACATACACTTCAATAATATTGGCGAATTAGCCATAATTACAGAGAGCAAGGTTGGCCTTTATTACTAATACAAAAAAAAAACGCACACAAGAAGAAGGGATTAAATAATTTATTTTTTCAGATTTTAGAAATAATTTTTCTTTTTTAGCAACTATGTTCAAAGAAATGAAATTAATGAACAGAGGGAGAAAAGAAAATGTTATTTCAACTAAGACATCTTTCAGTCGACCATTTGTTACGGTAGTCGTTGACAATCTAATGGGGTGAAATCATGGATGAAGCGTAGTAAAAAAGAAAAAAGAAATTAGCAAATGAGGGTTAAAAAAAATGAGTTTATCACTTTTGTTTCATTTTACTTCCATCGCAGTTCTCAGAAATCAAGGGACCCCTTCATGGGGCTAATACTTGATCTCTATATGAGATACATATATATTCGAATATTCCATTAAAGTTCTCCTTTACGTCTCAAACGTTGAGTTAGTAAAGAAGTTAAGAACCTTTTTTTAATGGAAATCGTTCCAGACAATGCATGAAGCCACTTGATGTAAGGAGCTAACAAGAACTAATATGATTATCGCAAAGACAGGAGATGCCTATTGGCCTTAGTCTTGAAAAGACCAAGGCTATAGGTAGGAGGAAAACAGTCAGCAGGAAGAGAGTTCCACAAGCTTGTAGTTCTTGGAAAGAAGCTACTGGAATGAGAAGCTGTATTACAATGAGGTATCAAAACAGCGAATTTATGGAGACCACTAGACCAACGAGTCAAACGAGCTGGAACAAAAGAAGCAGAGAATAGATCCCATAATTCTGAAGAACACATGCCATAATAGTATTTATAGAAAAGACTGAGACTAGCAACATCACGTCTGTGAGAGAGAGGGTGCAGAGAATAAGAAAGGGTAGGGCCAATCAAATTAGATACGTTTCTGCACCTTATCAAGAACCCTCAAATGGGACAAAGATTCACTAGCCCAAATATGACAACAGTACTCCATACATGGTCTTAATTAATTTTCCTCTCAGCCAGTTAACTATGTTATAGTATATCTTTCTTGTGGTCTATTGGTCTTACCGGATTCCAGGACTCATCTAGTCTGGTGGAGTATTCAGCTGAGTGCTGTTACTATAGGCAACATCACTTGGAGAAGGTGCGCCATTCCTTGTATGAGCAAGTGTATAGCCGTATTGAGGGGATCTTATTTGGGCTTCGAATACTATGTTATTTTGAATATTTGGTCAGGATTTACATGTAGGGTGAAGTATCCTCATGTCAAGTTGTTCTGACAAACCCCTGTACAGAGAGACCTTAGACACTCAAGGACAATGTCTAGTACGCATTCAAGTTCTCTTTATATATATATAAATATATATGTGTTTGTGGAAGTCCATTTCTAAAAGCTGTCCAACACATGCCAGCATGTAAAACGGCCGTCAAAACCGATGATCATGGTCATGATCATGATGATCATGACCATGATCATGATAAAATGGGTCTGAAAACCCTTTTGTGAAAATTTAGATACTTCCAAGTTTGGCTTATTTAAATAACTGGCTGCTACTCGCTTTGTTGTCCCAGATGTCCGTATACCACTTATGGGACAAAATGAATTATTTGCATCAGACGACACGGCTTGTTTCGTTGTCCCGGATGTTTAGAATAACCTGCATCCCCTTTTTACCTCAGAGACAGAACACAAGTTGTCAGCATTTTAACTGGGATGGGCGATCGTTATCACGGGGGTGGGGTGGGGTGGGGGGTAGTGTTCGAATCATCTCCGCTTTTCCGACATGTCCCGTATTTAAATATAATTGTTGTTGATTATTTGCCCACATTGATGTTACATACAAACGAAACATAACCATACAAAAAAAAAAAAGAACAACAATCGTATTAAAATACGAGGGGTACGGGTACAGCTTTTGAACCATACAAAACTGACTTTTGCCGACACAAAAATATATAAACAGCCGAAAAAACAACAACAAAAAAAAAAACGAGCCAGCGTCAAAATGAAAACGAGGCGGCTTTTCAACAGAAAAAAAAAACACTCACCGTATGTTTATTTTTATGACAATTTATTTATTTTTTGACTAAGAAAATCAATAAAATAAATTACTTTTTTCACGGGAAAGTTAAAACTTCACAATTTTTTTTATTTAATAAATTGTGTTTTTTTATGAATAAACTAAAGTTTGTTTAAAAGCATAATCAATGAAACCACGATTTTTACAGATTTCTTTTCGTTTTTTTCTTTTCTCTTTTTTGCTGGTACAGCTTTTGAACCGAACAAAAACCGTTAGGGTTAGTTTAGGGTTAGAGTTTTAAATAAAGAAACAGTTCGTTTTTTTGTCCGGTTGAAAAGCTATACAGCTTTTTTAGTTTGCGAGAATTTTTTTTTAATACAGGTATAGTTGTCGTCTGCTTTTCAAGTCTTCTTATTGGCTAAGCGCTTTGGCATCTTCCGGCTGTTTATATAAACTGCTGGAAGATGCCGAATTGGAATAAATACATTGAAGACATTGCCAAGGCTGCAGCAAAGTAAACTCCTCACACCTGACATTATCCTGTATCTCTACAAAGCCACCATCCGCCAATGCATGGAGTATTGTTTCCACATCTGGGCTGGTACATTATCCACTAGTCTCTCTCTCTTAGACAAGGTTCAACCAAGAGTCGCCAACTTGATAGGTCCCTCACTATCAAGCAAGCTCCAGCCCCTGTCCCATCGCCGCAATGTTGCATCCTTGTGCTTGTTTTACAAATACTTCAATGGATTGTGCTCCGATTAACTGGCTGCTCTAGTGCCCCCCCCTCCCTCGACATAAATACACTAGATCAACTCGATAATCAGCTAAATCCCATCCATTCACTGTGGAGGTCTCCAGATGCTGGAGAGCCTTCTACTCCAATAGCTTCTTTCCTCGTCCTGCAGGACTCTGGAACTCCCTCCCTGCCCTCTGTTTCCCCGACTGTACCGACATGCAGAGGTTTAAAACTAATATAAACAGACATCTCGCTACACTGCTCCCAACTTAGGATGGCACCCAAAACCTACGTCTACAGTGGCGGCCTGCCTTGTTTGGGGTGAAATATGTTAAAAAAGAAAGAAAAAAAAGTCGGTTTTGGTCTGGTTCAAAAACTGTACCAGTACCGAAAACATAATAATAAATGAACAATAAACCTGAAGAAGGTCGAAGGACACATCGGCCGAAAGGTAATAGAAATTATTAACATACAATGAGTGATACCTTGGCCTCATCAGCCGCCAATCAGGGTTAGTAACACAGTTTCGGTGGCTACCCTTGACACCATTAGCAGCTGTTGCCACCGGACAGGGTATAGAAACTACATTTTTTCATCTTTTCAGATTTATGAGGTCTCATTGAAAGGTCATCAATGCTCGCTGCTTGATGTCACGTAAACACAAGAATGGCAATTTGCTGATATATTTAATCTTCGTTTATGTTTAATTTAACTAGAAAAATACCCGTCCCAGAACGAATAAACTTAATTCCCTGAACAGAACAGTTTTGCACCACTTTTATGTCCTCTTACGAAGATTAAATTCAATATATAATGCAACTAAACCTAATGTCTAGAATCCTTATCCTAATTTTGATCAAAATCGATTACATGGTTTTTATTCTAGACAATGTCTAAAGTTTAAGTCTAAAGCTTAAGGAGTCTTAAAAAGAAATTGAAATTCAGGGGATCTTGCTTAATTGGTGTCTAATGACTATGGATCACGTTTAATGCAAATCTGAAATATTTGAATTTTCAAATAAGAGTTTGTTCCCATATTATGCTCCCTAAAAACCCTTTAAAATGCTCCAAAGAAATTGAAATTTTGGGAGTATTTATTAATTGATTTTTTATACTTATTGTTAAAATTTCACAAAAATCGGAGGTATCTGAATTTTCAAGAATAGAATTTATCCCTTCTTTGGCACTTTTGCATAACACTGAATTAAACTAAATAACAGGTGTGTTCCAAAATTCATACTGATCGGTTAATTAGTTTAGGAGTGAATCCTGTACATGCAAATATATAAACATATACACATATCTAATTTTATATAAATAGAGATATATTAATAACGATATGACAATAGTAAAAAAGGAATACATTTTAATAGTTTCCTTATAATTATTTAGTCTTTCTAAGTTTTAGTTGGATGCAGAGAGAGAGAGAGAGAGAGGGAGGGATAGAGAGAGGCGAAGAGAGAGAGAGAGAGAGGGAGGGATAGAGAGAGGCGAAGAGAGAGAGAGGGGGTAGAGAGAGAGAGGCGAAGAGAGAGAAGGGGGTAGAGAGAGGTGATAGAAAGAGGAGAAGAGAGAGAGAGGGGGGGGGGGTAAGTAGTGAAATAATAAAGTCATTTATTGGTGAGGGAGGTGTAATCTCCTGGCTAAAGATAATAGAATTAATGGCGATGTGGCAGAAAATAGCAGACATTGCAATATTTGTAGTACTGTTTCTAGGAGAAGATGCACTCATGTTGGATTCTGAAAAAGAACAAGATACGGAGCGTGACTGAATAAGAAGGGGGGGGGGGGAGAGTAAGTTTTTTGCAGCAGGAAGTCCCCACAAATAAAAAAAACAACCAATAGAGGCGAAAAAAAAAACAAAAAAAAAAAACGAAAGACAAACGATATCGGTTTAATTTAGTCCTTCTTGTTTCTGATTGGTCAATATAAAAAAATGTAAAAATAACCAAGGCAGCATCAGTACAGATCAGAGTCAAGGGCATCCCTATAACAGGCCGAGAAATATAAAATTTGGAGTCTCTGATTGGAGACAAGTTTTGCAATCACACTTCACTGTCATTGCTCCTAAAAAAATTTCATTCTGAAAGGATTCTAATCGTGGCCATGATTAAGTACAAATTCTCTAAAACAAAAACTCCACATTGAAATAAAAATCACCCATTGAAATATGCATGTGCCTTTGTTTATTCAAAGTTACCTGTCTTTTAATTTTATAGAAATTCGTCAATAGTTGTCATCTATGAATCACTACAGTGAAGGGGTGGGATTTTGCTGCTTGAGTAAAACTTCTCTAAATAAATTTTGTTTTAAGTCTTTTTTAGATAAAAAATCACTCATTGAAATATGCATTTGCCTTTGTTCAAAGTTACCTGTTTTTTTCATTTATAAGAATTTGTCAATAATTGTCAAATATATCAATTCGCTCATTGTAATTCTTATTATTTGGTATGTAAAACATATAAAAACATCAAACTAATCTCATAGTGGAATGTTTCTTCGGTTTTTAGCTACTATATAAATTATCTTGGAAAATTCACATCGCCTCCAGTAAAAGACCACAGTTGCATGATCGCCTGGCCTGTTATAGGGATGGCCATGGTTGCTACAAAGAAGTCAGATATCCGAATAACACAGAGACAAGTTGATCCCCGCATCTCACTACCTTAACTAACAGAGTGAATCTATAATAGGCAAAGCAAAAACACTCTGAGAGTGCATACCTACTTTTACATAAACCTTTAGACATGTTTGTTATTGTTTAGGTTGTGCTTTCTCAGTCCACCTTTTGGCCAAGATCAAAGTGTAGTATCTGTTCCGATGGATACTACACCCCATAGATCAGTATCGTCTTGGCCTTCGGGGCTTGATGACGCCGGTCTGTGCGTTTGTCCTGTGCAGTTCTAGGAAGCCCACACTCCCAGGCTTTGCTTCCCCTCTTTGGGAAGGAGTAAGTTTATTGCTTACTGTCTGAGGCACCCCTACCGGGGAATGCTGACGGGGCTGCCCAGGCATTTTTTGTAGGCCAGAGTGCTCACTTTCTCAGGCGCTGGCCTTTCAAATCCCACTTTCTCGACCTTGTGTCACATCTTACCACTGTGGGAGGAAGATAAATAAAAGCAATAACAATTTGTTACTTTTCAGTTGACTGAAACCATCAACTAGCAGCATCTTCGTCAATTTCGTAAATCAATAGTAGCCCCCCACCCAAGTCCAACCCTTCCTCACCGTGGTAGTGTCAGAGCTACCCGAGGTTCTTGTGAAAATCCAGTTCGAGTCAGCATCAGGATCCGTCGTCCTCTGGTCATCTCTGGCTCTGCGTGTCAGGTGCAGAACTGCAAATCAATGGAGTGAGAGTGGCAACGTCTCTTCTCGGCTATTCCTTTGTGGGTTCTGGGCCAAACTTTCCCCGACTGTGCATGCAAACACTGAGTCTTGCTGTTTTTGGTGTCGGAGATGAAAACTTGCAATCTTGCGGGTTAACGAATGACTGTGACCAACGAGGACTTCATGCAGACCATACAACCCTGAGGCACGATCTTCGTGAGCTCTATGCAGAAGTTCGGCAACAACAACAACAACGAAAATCATCAGCAGCAAAGAGGTACAGACTCCATGTGCGGGCAGACATACAAAGCCGTCTACTGCTTTGCTTCAGTAAATATTGTCAGCAGTAATTTTTATGTTGAACTTCTGATTAAGTAAACAATGGAATATATTTCTAACAGTATTTTAATTTTAGTCGACACACGTGTTTGCAGAAGCAAATACCGTTATTAAGTGAACGGTTCTTGATGCATAAAAATCTAAACGGACTAAGTAAACTCCCTATCTGCCTATCCCAGGAACGCATCTCAATTTTACACACTGGACGTGTTGAACTGTATCTTAAAAAACAAAAAACACCCCTCACTGCAATAATGAACTAGTCCGAAATGTTTATAAATAGTGTTTATATGCTATTCAGAAAAACAAACTAACAAACATATATATATATATATATATATATATATATATATATATATATATATATATATATATATATATAATAATCCACGTAAAACATCCACAGGGTAGTAATCCAAAGAATTTCAACCGGGTTTATAAAAAATGCCTAATATCAAATAGAGCTTTTATATATGATTATTTTTATTAACACAGACATGTACAAAATCTGCGACACTGGCATGTCGATGTTATCGATCAACAGCTATTATAAACTGAGATCTAATCAGGCAGAGTTAGAATTTGATCTTAACCTTAGATCATATTTGGAAAGAATGAAATGGAGAAAAAAGAAAAGAAATTTAAAATTTAAATTTGAAAAGTCACGTTGTTGAGACCGTTAAGAATCAAAATAAAAAAATAAAAAAATAAAAAATAATAATGTCAAAAAAAAATATATATATATTTATTACTGTTTAATTGCCAGACTATGATAGAACACAAGTGGTCATTTCGTTTGATGGGGTAAATTACAGAATAGTCAACAGTCGAGAACTCGTAAACAAAAAAATAAAAACAACAAACAATTTAGAGCAAACACAGTAGAACTAAATTCTCTACCGACCTGTATACTTTTAACGCGTGGAAAATGTTTGTAAAATTTTCTATTTCGGAATTTTATTTCAATGTTTGTGTGTCGTTAAGACACAGAGCAAATAATATATATGGCAGCCGAAATTATTGCTTAACTTCGCTAAGCTGTGGTTTTACGAGGGTTTTTGTTGGGGAGCTTGCCACCCGGATTTTAGAGCTAGTGGTAGGCTAAGTTAACCGAAGTTAAGCCATCACCTTGGCCGCCATTTTTGTTTCTGTATGTCGACACACAAGCATAAAAAATAAACTTCTGATATAAAAATATTACAAACAGTTTCCCTATGTTAAAAGTATACGGGTCGGTAGAGAATTTAATTCTACTGTGTTTGTTATAAATTTTTGTTTTTATTTTTTGTTTACGAGTCTTTGACTGTTAAGTATCCGTTTGCTGTATTGAGAGAGAGAGAGAGAGAGAGAGAGAGAGAGAGAGAGAGAGAGAGAGAGAGAGAGGGGACGGAGGGGGGAGAAGCGAGAGAGAGAGAGAGAGAGAGAAAGAAAAAGAGAAAGAGAGAGAGGGGGGATGACTGATTGATATATATTGTTTTTACTATTTCTTCACTAAGTTAAATCCTTTCGTTTTCCAGACATTAAAAACAATCTATATAAATATTTCTTACTACTTCAGACATTTGACATGGCGTTGTATCGAGCTAATCTTCTTAAATATCAATAGCAACTCATTCAACAAGAGCCTGTTAACAGGTATTTTTAATTTTAGCCTGCCGTGCAAACGTGATAATCTTGAACATTTCACAACCGCAGTTTACAATGGCCGATTGCCAAATAAGTGCTATCTGTACTTAGAAGACTCATCTGTTCTGATTTTTAAAAAATTTAAATATCCGGAAATTTACTGTAAGCACCTGGCATCTATGTCAATTTAAACATGAAGGTTTAGTTTTTGGTTTTCTAATACAAATATGCGATCGTGTTTGTATTAGAAACGTACTTGAGTCGTATTAGTTTTCCATAAGTTAAATATCGATCGGCAACAAGATCCGCACTCAGTAAATTTGATCCACGCAATATATAATGTCCATCCATGGTTATCAAGAAGTAATGGATAAATTTCATACAAAACAAAATAATTTTTTTTTGGTAGAAAACTGTGTGGGGGTACTAACGAATTCTAAACGTTATTAAACATGAAAGAACGAGTAAAAATACGCCAGTAACCAACACAAAAAGTAAGAAAGCCAGCACTCAAAATTCATATAAACATAACAATTTATTTAACGTGGTTCATTTAAATTGTATAAATTCCTCAATGAAAGTCTGAGTTTTGTGTACAGAAATGTCCCTTTTACTTTTGTATAAAATGTCTCTTTTAAAGTTTGTTCTTGGAAAGCACACGTGTTTTGGTGTGCGTGTATATTAGGGAAAATGAGCCGTCTCTCTACCCTTTTTTTTGCAGTGTACGAAATGGTAGGAATTTGTGTTGAACGGTACTTAAAACAGAGAAAAGAAAGAAAGGGTTTAAGCTCACTATTTGTCCTGTGTCCGGTGAGGAGGGGGGGGGGGGAGACGGCGTGTAGTAAGTGTAAGACAGTGGCAGGCAGCTTCTTGCCCCCATGCTTTAGGAGTCTGTTGACGGGACCATCTTAGTCGCTGGTCGTAAGGAAAAGGGATGAAAAAGAGGAAGGAGGAAGTGCGTTCTTTCTTTTATATCACTCAAAATCTCGCGTGGTCAAGCATGACCTGTTGGTCTTTGATTGGCCGGACCCTCTGACAGCGTGATTTGGCGAGAATAGGCCCTGTCTTCTTCCTTAGAGACGAAGAAGGGCTGAGTTAACAGAGAAAGAAATAATAACATATTAGGATGTTAATCCGATAACTGTATAAACACTTTGAAGAGTATTAATGTAATGGATTTTGATCAAAATTAGAATAAGGATTCTAGGCATAAAGTTTAGTATCATTATATCTTGATTTTAATCTTCGTAAAGGAATATAAATGTTCTGTAAGGGTAATTAATTTTGCATGCTCCGGGATGAGTATTCTTCTAATATATATATATATATATATATATATATATACTAGCAGAGCTACCCGGTGTTGCCCAGGTTAGAGTGTGGGATAGCATCATATGCAACATCATGGTAGGGAGAGTTTACTTTAACAGCAACCTTGATGCTGTCAGCTAGATATCTTACTCACCGAGCTATTCAGATATATATTAATACTCTTAAACTAACGCTAATAAATAGATTAATGTCATTGTGTAATATGTTTGAAAATTGTCATTAGCTTCTTTAAGGGGCAGCCATAAACGCAAAAATACTACCATTATGTTCATATGCAAATTGTGCATGTGAATACAATCATATTGAAAGTACATTTTCTAGTATGTCTTCGTTTTTAGGGACAGACATGCACAGACAGAGAGGTGTTCTCCTTGATTATATATATTTCATTTGAATCAAAGGGAAAACAGTTTTCAGTGGAGGGGTTGTGCCCCCCGCGGACCATCTTAATATTATCAAAATTTGCTGAAATTTTGGGAATAGACATCATTTTTAGTCATTTATCTATGGTTTAAATTTTATTTGAATTTAAGGGAAAACAGTTTTAAGTGGGAGGGTGGGGGGGGGCTGGGGACCCCCAGCGTTGAAGTGATATATTTCTTATATAGCCTATGACCTTCACTGAGAGGTCAGTAGTCCGCGTGCTAATTTTCAAGCAATTCTGTCCAGCGGTTTGGGTGAACATAAGACACAAAGATCAGGTGGACACATACACACACAGAGTTAATATTAATGCGAAAAACATTCTTTTTAAAAATTCTACTCTTTCTCAAGCTTTTTTGTTTCGAAGAATCGAAAACGTTCGTGAAACCTATGGAACATTTATTAAATTTTTTGATTTTAATACAAAGAAGACCATCAGAATAATTGAAAAATGTTTTTAAAAAGGTATAATTAAACAGACGAATTCTGTTATTTTAAACAATGTTTGCATTGCATATTCTAGGCTTTTATTAAGTGGATATTAAAATATTAAGTTCTTTAATTGAATTAAGCATTTATATTTTTTACGATTTAATTTAAAATTGCAATGTTTAGGTAAGGTATGCATATTTTTGCTAGCTCTGTTAGTATGAAATATGGCGTCCATAACAGCAAACAGAATCTTATGTTCCTAATATACAAATGCTACAATAATGTGAGTTTTATTATTTTTGTTTTTTATTTTCTGATATTTTTGGACATGATTTTGGCCTTTGCTTTTGACGAGTTGCATCATAGAAAATCCAAGATATATAACTCTGTATTTTAATTGTCTAAGTGATGACGAAACGGTCCATTAATATCTGAATCTTTTTAAAAATGAATAAAGACATAGTTACTGGATCTAACTTTCAACTGTTTATATATATATATATATATATATATATATATATATATATATATATATATATATATATATATATATATATATATATATATATATATATGTGTGTGTGTGTGTGTGTGTGAAATAAGACAGACGGAATAAACAAATTTAAATACAAGAAAAGAATTATCAAGAAACAAGAGATTTTACCGATATCGTTCGGATCAACGAACGTCTTCAGAAAAAGTGAAGATTTTAAATTTATTCGATAACGGTAAATATAGGAAAAAGAAGAACGCACAGAGAGGCGTCATTGGTGCGTGTTTAACTATTTGAAAAAAGAAAGAATAATAAAATGCGTGTGCGGAGAGACGTTAGACGTTAAAAAAAACAAGAAAAACGTCTCTTCGCATGCGCGTTTTATTATTTTTAGAATAATAAAAAAAAGTTTATTTCAATGGCTGAAACAGAGATTTTACATCTGTTTGTTATTTTACAAAACTTATGGGAAGCGAGCCTTTGATCGAGCACTCTAGATTTAATGGATTCAGCATAGATTGTCATGGCAAATAACACCTTACCTGAGAGTTCAACATTCAAACTCCTCGGCCTAATCTTCACAGGTAACATAAATTGGAACAAATACATTGAAGACATTGCCATGGCTGCAGCAAAGAAGGTGGGCTCCCTCTACTCTGCTGGTAAACTCCTCACACCTGACATTATCCTGCATCTCTACAAAGACACTATCTGCCCATGCATGGAGTATTGTTGCCACATCTGGGTTGGTGCACCATCTACTAGTCTCTCCCTCCTTGACAAGGTCCAAAAAAGAGTCGCCAACTTAATAGGTCCCTCACTATCCACCAAGCTCCAGCCCCTGTCCCATCACCGCAATGTAGCATCCTTGTTCTTGTTTTACAAATACTTCAATGGATTATGCTCCGATGAACTGGCTACTCTGGTGCCCTCTCGACGTAAATTCAACTCGACAATCAGCTAAATCCCATCCATTCACTGTGGAGGTCCCCAGATGCCGGAGAGCCTTCTATTCCAATAGCTTCTTTCATTGTACTGCTGGCCTCTGGAACTTCCTCTCTGCCCCCCGTCTCCCCGACAGTACCGACATGCAAAGGTTAAAACTAATGTAAACAAACATCTTGCTGCACAGCTCCCAACTTAGAATGGCACCCTGAACCTACTCCCTAATTCTCAGTAGCCTCTTCCGTCTACAGTGGCGTCCTGCCTTGTTTGGGGTGAAATATCATAAATATCGAAAATATCATAGGTAAGTGGCCCTGATTGAAAAGGGTAAAATTTGCAGCAAAGTTCTTTGCGAAAAGTTTGGCTTTATCAGATTTTGACGAGCACATTAAAAAAAGGGAACTAAATTTCCCTATTTACTTGCCTCCACATAAGGACAAAGGGTTTTGCTTTCTTCATTAAGATTTAGACGTTGTGGGATGACGTCATAATGGAAATGGCATTGCCTGGGATGAGATGCTCTGGAACATTCAAAACAAAAATCAAATTATAAATACGCTCAGGCAACGCCGGGCCGGCACAGCTAGTCCAGATGAACTTTGTACGCTGATCACGTCATCAAAATTATTTTAACAAACGCTTGCACTATCCGTTCCAAATTGAATGAATTTCAATCTGTTATCGCAGATGAGAAAACAGACCTGGTAGCGATAACTTCACCTGCAGAGTTTCACTTCTTTTCGCTGTGACAGATCTAAAATAAAAAGGCAGTTATGGTGTATGCAAGATCCACGCTCAAGCCATGCCAACTTAAACTCCCTCTAAATTTTCACCTGTCTGATGAATTTGATGCTGTTCTCTGCAATATAAACATTGGCAGAGGCAATATTCCTGTACTTTCTATCGCAGTCCAAGTTCTACAGAACACTAATGCTGCACTAATGCCAGAATGCCCCATTCTGGGTTATTTTAATGCCCGACTATTGACTCTCTCCATCTCAACATGGTTTCATTCCAGAACGTTCATGCCTCACAAATTTACTTGTGATGGAAGAATGGGTTACGAGTATAATGGACAATGGAGATACTGCTGACATTGTCTTTTTGGACTTTGCCAAGGCCTTTGATTCTGTCAATCACTGTTTACTTTTATATAAACTCAACACCTATGGTCTCCATGAATCGTTTATAAAGTGGATAAGATCATTTCTTGGTGTTCAGATAAATTGCAGTCTGTCATCTGAAATGGATGATTGTAGTAGTGTTTCTCAAGGTTCCGTGCTGGGTCCTATTCTCCTTTTACTTTATATAAATGACATGCCGGAAGTGATTGGTGGAAACGTGCTCCTATTTGCAGATGATGTCAAATTTGTAGCTCATAGAAGCGAAATTGACAATCTCAAGTCTAGCCTTCAACGTGCATGGAAATGGTTCATTGAATGGGACTTATAGTACCTTAATGTTGATAAATGCTGTCATATTGCAGTGGGATCTTCTCCTGAGTCGGATCTTACTCTCGGTGGTGACACGGCTCTGTCAAGAAACAAAAGATCTTGGATTTCTGATCGACTCGTCCTTCAAGCCATTGAAACATTGCATTCAGGCTGCAAACAAAGCAAGGAGTACTCTATTTCTCATTCGACGTTCTTTCTTCAAACTCACTCCTGAAATATTTCTACCACTTTATGTCTCTCTCGTCAGACCACTGTTAGAGTATGGTATCCAGGCCTCTGCTCCATATCTAATAGTGATATTCAGCATCTAGAAAGAGTTCAAAGACTGGCTACTCGAATGGTGCAGGGTCTATGGGATCTGCCCTATGAAAGCAGAGTCAAGAAACCGAACCTTTTCTCCCTTGAGCGCCGACATTTACGCAGTGATCTCATTTTGGCCTACAATCTCCTCAATGGTCATTAGTATATACCTCAGGACCTATTATTAACTACTGCACCAGAAAGACGTTTATGCGAACACTACAAAAAACTATTTCACCGCCGATTTCGATTGAACCGGAGGAGAGTCGCCTTCTAAATCAGGATCCCTGGACATTGGAATTATCTTCAAAGAGAAGTAATAAATGCGCCAACAACGCAGCAACGTATCCTCTTCTGTGAAAACACACATCAATTCAAATTGAATTTCGACAAGTGCTGTGTAAATTTCTACCACTCTTTCCTTACATGACAACTGAAAAATGCTTGTTTTTATTTTTTGCCAAATTAATTAAATTGAACTGTATTTGATTACTTTTTGACAAGAAAAAAGAACAGAGACCCTACCCCCTTGAAAATAAGTGTACAAATGAATTCAAAAACTATAAGGCAGACCCTACCCTCCTTGAAAATTAGTGTACAAATAAATCAAAAATCTATTTGACAGGCCCTACCCTCTTGAAAATAAGTGTACACATGAATTCAACAACCATTGGACAGACCCTAGCCCCTGGAAAATGAGTGTACACATCAATTCAAAACCTATTGGACAGACTCTACCCCCTCCCTTGAAAAAAAGTGTACATACGAATTCAAAAACTATTAGAACCGCCCTACTTCCCCTTGAAAATAAGTGTACACATGAATTCAAAAACTATTGGACAGACCCTGACTCCCCTTGAAAATAAGGGTACACATGAATTCAAAAACCAGTGGACAGACACTGACCCCCTTGAAAATAAGTGTACACATGAATTCACAAACTATTAGACAGACTCAACCCCCTTGAAAATAAGTGTACACATGAATTCAAAAACTATTTGACAGACTTTACCTCCCTTGAAAATAAGTGTAAACATGAATTCAAATCTATTAGACACACCCGACCCCTTTGAAAATAAGTGTACACATGACTTCAAAAACTATTGGACACACCCGACCCCTTTGAAAATAAGTGTACACATGAATTAAAAAACTATTTGACAGACGCTGGCCCCCTTGAAAATAAGTGTACACATGAATTTAAAACCTATTGGACAGACCCTGACCCGTCTTGAAAATGAGTGTACACATTAATTCAAAAACTATTTGATAGACTCTACCCACCTTGAAAATAAGTGTACACATGAATTAAAAAACTATTGCGCAGACCCTGACCCCCTTAAAAATAAGTGTACAAATAAATTCAAAAACTATTAGACAGACCCGACCCCCTTGAAAATAAGTGTTCACATGAATTCAAAAACTATTGGAGAGACCCTACCCCCTTGAAAATAAGTGTACACATGAATTCAAAAACTATTGGACAGACTTTACCTCCCTTGAATATAAGTGAATTCAAATACTATTAAACGGACCCCCATTGAAAATAAGTGTATACATGAATTCGAAAAAATTTGACAGACCCGACCCCCCCTTAAAAATATGTGTACACATGAATTCAAAAACTATTGGACGAACCCTGACCCCCCCCTTTAAAATAAGTGTACACATTAATTTTAAAACTATTAGACAGACCCGAACCCCTTGAAAATAAGTGTACAAATGTATTCAAAAACTATTAGACAGACTTTACTTCCCTTGAATATAAGTGAACACATGAATTCAAAAAACCATTAAATGAAACCTACCTCCCTTGAAAATAAGTGTACACATGAATTCACAAACTATTAGACCGACCCGACCATACCTTTAAAATAAGTATACACATGAATTCAAAAACTATTAGACAGACTCTAACCCTTGAAAATAAGTGTACACATGAATTCAAAAACTATTAGACAGACCCTACCCCCCTTGAAAATATGTTTACACCTGAATTAAAAAACTATTGGACAGTATTTACTTCCCTTGAAAATAAGCGTACAAATTAATTCAAACACTATCAGACAAACCCGACCCCCTTTAAAAAAGTGTACACATGAATTCAAAAACTATTAGACAGACCCGACCCTCTTTGAAAATAAGTGTACACATGAATTCAAATCTATTGGACAGACCCTGACCCCCTTCAAAATTAGTGTACAAATGAATTTAAAAACTATTGCACAGACCATGACCTCCTAGAAAATAAGTGGACACATTAATTCAAAAACTATTGGACAGATGCTGACCCCCTTTAAAATAAGTGTACACATGAATTAAAATACTATTAGACAGACCCTGACCTTTCTTGAAAATAAGGGTACACATAAATTCAAAAACTATTGCGCAGACCCTGACCCTCTTAAAAATAAGTGTACAAATGAATTCAAAAACTATTGGACAAACCCTACACCCTTGAAAATAAGTGTACACATGAATTCAAAAACTATTAGACAGACCCTACCCCCTTGAAAATAAGTTTACACATGAATTCAAAAACTATTGCACAGACCCTGACCTCCTTGAAAATAAGTGTACACATGAATTGAAAACTATTAGACAAACCCTACCCTCTTAGAAAATAAGTGGACACATTAATTCTAAAACTATTGGACAGATGCTGACCCCCCTTGAAAATAAGTCTACACATAAATTAAAATACTATTAGACAGACCCTACCCCCCTTGAAAATAAGTGTACACATGAATTAAAATACTATTAGACAGACCCTGACTCCTGTTGAAAATAAGTGTACAAATTAATTAAAAAACTATTTGACAGACACGACCCCTCTTGAAAATAAGTGTACAAATGAATTCAAAAACTATTGGACAGACTCTACCCCCACCTCCTTGAAAATAAGTGTACACATGAATTAAAATACTATTAGACAGACCCTGACCTTTCTTGAAAATAAGTGTACACATGAATTCAAAAACTATTGGACAGACCCTGACCCCCCCTTGAAAATAAGTGTACACATGAATTAAAAAACTATTGGACAGACCCTGACCCCCCCCTTGAAAATAAGTGTACACATGAATTCAAAAACTATTGGACAGACCCTACCGCCCTTGAAAATAAGTGTACACATCAATTCAAAATTATGTGAAAGACTCTACCCACCTTTAAAATAAGTGTACACATTATTTCAAAAACAATTGGACAGGCTCTACCCCCTCCCCCCCCTTAAAAATAAGTGTACACATGAATTAAAAAACTATTGGACAGACTCCGACCCCCTACCCTTGAAAATGAGTGTACACATAAATTTAAAACTATTTGACAGATCTTAACTCCCTTGAAAATAAGTGTATGCCTAAATTCAGAAACTGCTTGACAGATATTTATGAAATTTCGAACATGATTTCCACCGGTAATAGGCTACGTATAAGTATATATAATAGGCTACGTATAAGTATATATAATTTTGATAAAAATGGTGTACAATAATATTATAGGGTCTGCATTTGTGTCAACCAATTTATTTTATTTGATTTATAATTTGAAAATTCTAAATATTAAACAAATTAAGAATAGAAATGGTAATATGGCGTTCAGAGCTTGAAGCAGGACTACACGGGTGTCCTCATTCGTTCTGGGAGAAATGCTGGGTGCACCTCAGAGAGGTCAAATTTTCACTGTACTTTCACCCGCTTCCATCAAATCAATGCTACATAGATCTGTGGAACCCACCCCAAATTTATCATTATAAAATATAAAACATAAGGTTTAAGGGGTAACATGGTGTTATGGGCTGGGAGCAGGTATGGGTTAGGGTTAGCAGGAAGACATATGGTTCGTCATTCAATCTCGGGCAATGCTAGGTTTTTCTACTAGTTTATAATTAATATCAAAGTTAAGTTTAAGTTAAACTAGAAAAATAGCCGTCTTGAGACGGGTAAAATTAATTCCCTGAACAGAACAGTGTTGCACCACTTTTATGTCCTCTTACGAAAATTAACATCAACATATAATGCTACTAAATCTTATGTCTAGAATCCTTATTCCAATTTTGATCAAAACCCATCACATAATTTGATTTAGAAAATGTTTAAAATTTAAGTCTTAATCTTGAATGGGTCTGAAGAAATTGTAATTCAAGGAATTTTACTTAATTGGTGTCTAATGACTATGGATCATATTTAATGCAAATCTGAAATATTTTAATTTTCAAACAGGAGGTCATGCCCCATAAAATCCTTTTAAAATACTCCAAAGAAACTGAAACTTGTTGAATATTTATTGATTGATGTCTAATAACTATTGTTAAAATTTCACAAAAAGCGGAAGTATCTCGATTTTCTCTTTGCCTCCTTGGGCATAAAACTAAATATAGCCCACATTATCCACACCTACACCTAACAGCTATGGTCCAAAATTCATAATGATCAGTTTATTAGTATAGGAGTGAATTCTGTACATCGAAATATATAAACATATACACCTACCTAAGTTTATATAGTTTAGGAGTGAATCCTACACATACTAATATATAAACATATACATATACCTAACTTTATATAAATAGAGATAAACTTTATTTAAATTGAATAAATTTCTGAGTAAATGAATTATAATTTGTTAATTAAAGGTATTCCTTACATTTTTAATCTCAGATTCAATGTTGAAGTTGCATTCGTCCGGTTAATTTAGAATCTGCCACTAATTTTTATGTTAAATATTTTCAAGCGTAAAAGATATTTACAAAGGCAAATCTTGATCTTCAGGGCTGCGTCATCTTGAAAAAGATGAGTCATTTTAGCATCCATTAAAAAGTATTTCATTCCTTCATTGATTTCTTTCAATTTTCTTTCTTTTTTTTTTTTAGGGGAGGGGGGGTTCTACTTTTTGTTTCCTAAGAATAAACAGATTCAATATTTTAATTGCCCCGCAGAAGATCGGATTCTATAGATTTTAAAGAAGCAATTAATTAAAATTCCTTTACATCTCTATCCACAACAAGAAAAGGATTAATCTGTGAAAATGCACCTTTGTTTTTTGTACAGACGTTGGCATCGTCATATTTTTGTCTGAAGATCCACATGTAACATCGGGACAACATGCAAAATCAGTTCAACTTTGAAAAAGATAACTTTTCAAACCAAATTTACTTAATGGACAAAGTTATCATAAATCAGTAAAATTCTCTATTCACTTACCTCCCCACGAGGGCAGAGTTAGATACAATGTCGTTTTTTATGTAGGTGAAAATCCAACTCTCCCAAAAGACAAAAAATTAAAAATTGCCTCAAGGATTTCTTCTTCACTGACAGAAAAGATGAAGTGTAGTATCAGAACAGATACTACACTTTGCTCCTAGACAAACGGTACAGGAGAACTCTTGCATGTCAAAGTTTGTTTAAAATACATTTTCGTAACATAATTTTCGTCTATAATGCCAATACGAAAATAAAATAAAACGTTTCGTTTGTTAAATATTTATCAAAGAAAAAAAAAAGGATTATTTTATTCTTACTACGTGGCAGGGTTGCAGTTGGAGGTTTTGGAAGGAGTCGAACTCGTAAGAATGCTAGGAGCTGGAGTAGGATTTTTTAATCTCCTTAACTGAGCGAGGACAGAAAGGATGAAGTGTAGTATTCGAAGAAATATGTGTTAGTAAAAGTCAAGTTCAAATCCGATTGCATCAGTTGCTTTCACTTTTGAACGAATAGCAATTGGAAAGATATTTTAGCTGGCTGGAGACAGTTGCGGTTACCAGTTTTAGATTGGTAAGAGACGGGGTTAATTAAGAAGGTTTAAATCAGGTAGAAAGTCATAATGATGAACTTAGTTGAAAGAGTTAGTACGTCTGGCCGAATCTGACTGAACTATAATTGTTACACAAGAAAAGGGTCACCATTCTTCCTTGAAATAAATGATGTCTCCACAACTAAATAGATGTTAATATTTATTCATGGGAACACAGGAACAAAAGAGAAATGGCTCAACGGGCTGGTTCATGTCAGTTAGATGATGTAATATCCTGGAGTTTGGCATCTCGTCTACTTTTAGCTAAATCAGAACGAGATCAGGATAAGTATGCGTCTTAACGGCGAGAAGGATCACTGGGAACTAACTTGACGTCGTATATTGTCTTTGGCGCTAAACATGTTGATGTGTATGAATTTCGCTACACATTGACGTGTCATACGCCTATGCAGTAAAGAGTCAATGATTACGCATGTGCAAAGCCAAATCACTATCTCACTTAAAGCTAACGTACACCGAGACAAAATAGTGCGCTGATGCAACTGTTACAGTATAAACCTGCAATTGCAACCCTTCACCCTCTTATGGATATAAAAACAGATTGCGTTCAATAAAGAATTTATTTGGATTATTCAGTCTACTATTTTCATCTTAGTTGTTATATTCACAAAGTTTCGATTGATATAACCTCTGACCTTGTTCAGGTGCATGTTTTCGTATTTGGGATCCTTCTAGTACAACTTGATGAAACTTTATGTTAAACTCGGAAACCTGGAGGGAATTTTGATATGTAGCACAACTTTGCATACGAGGAGGAAGCATTTTTTTTTTCTTTCGAAAAACGCTTGGGTTGCTGGTGGAGTGTGTCTGATGATTTAAAACCCAAATCCCACAGTGAAACCAGTTCATCACTTTACTTTACTGATGACCGTCCTCAGAGATTCTACAAGATATCTTTTATAATTTATACTAACTTTTCGCCTAATCATGGCCTCCGTTCAGTCTTAAGAGACAATGGATACCCCCTGTAAGGGTGCCTGCATGTATAATTGTGAAGCAAGAGCTGCGCAATCCCCAACCACATCTCCCTGCATGACTCCAGTGACAAGGAGAAATTCAGGACGACTTGAAACAATGCTGAGATAAGCGGAGAGCACAAACAGCGCCTGGTATTCGCAAATGGTCACCCATCTGGTACTGACCAGGCTCAACGTTGCTTAACTTCAGTGATTTAACCGGAACCGGTTGTGTGTCAACGTGATTGTGGCTGCAATTTTGTGTTATTCTAAAGAATTATAACATGTCTGACAAAATGCACATCTCTAACTTCTGTAAATCATTCATGTCAGTGAATGGGCCGACATGATAGACATAGTGTTGCCTCAGCATATTGTTATTGATACACGTTTAAGTAGCCATGATGTTTCACAAATCTTGTTACGTTTCTTATGAAGTAAATCTACATTATAATCGTGGCTATGTTGGTTTCGTTACATTGAGCAACTCTTGGATAAAAAAATACAGAAACCTAGAAGTGGAAGGTCCGAGGAAAGTTAGACAACCCAAACTTGGCCTATGTTCTCAACAAAAACAAAAAACGTATTTCTATTCAATGTCAAATAAAATTGTATCCCACTCGGAATTATTTTACAATGGCGACATTTTTTGCCAGATTACACTTATTAAGGCTTAGATTTATCACATAAACAACCTGCTATCTACAGCTCATATGTTAGAGGATTAGAATGAACATCTTATGGTCTCATTTTCGATCTCCGGTCTCGGCGTCCGCTATTTTTTTTTTCTATTTTTTTGAAAATCCATTACTAAATTAATACATTGTTTAATCCCAGGAAACGCCGGGTAGGGGCAGCTAGTATGTTAAGGAAGGAAGTATTAAACCGACTGCATATGTCTGAAATAATATTAGAATTTAGTGAACAAGACTTTAAAAAAAAAAGCAATCATTTTTAGTCCTGTAGGAACTAAGTTATATGATTAGTTCTTTATTATTTTTTAGATATAAAATTGCAGAAAAAAAATTGCTTCTTCCAAAAAGAATTTCCAAGAATCTCAAAGTACAACTAAAACATAAATAAGCATAAGATTCTTGTTCGTATTATAAGATTGTAGTTTTCCTTATTTTGCTCAGACATTTCTTCATTGATCTTAATGATCTATGTCAAAAAAAAGATGAGGAGGCAAATTCATTTTCGTATGAAATAAATGGTTGCTTAAAAAGAGGCATGACCAGGGAGGCCAATGGAGAGAAACAAAAATATTATTGACTGATTGTATTTACTCGGTGTTGCCCGGCTGATACTCTGGGGAAGTTTGAATTTCGACATTTGATCAGATAATTTTGTTAACTAGCAATTATACGCTCCTTCCGGTTGCATATTTTTACTAGTATATTTAATGAAAGCATTGAGTTTGCTAATGAACAGTCGATTGTGACCATTTCTTGTTGACGTAAGCTACCGCCTCGCCGCCAAAGCTGGGCATAATGCCTGGGAAGGTGATCTCATGACGACAGAACAGATACTACATTACCCCCCCCCCCCCCACCTAAAAAATAAGTCGGAAAAGCCTGGGAGGATGGGCTCATGACAACAGAACAGATACTACACTAACCTCCAAAGGAGGTGTTAATACCTGGGAGGATGGTCTCATAACAAAAAAACATATACTACACTATCCCCCCCCCCCCCGATTTGAGCATTGAAAGATAGTACATTTAGTATGAAATAGTATCTTCCTCTTCTTCAGGTATCAGGTCTGTTTGCAGACATCGATGATCATGGCTCTCCATTCTTATTTGAATATTTTGTTTCACTATGGTGTTCTTTGCAAAGAGGTTACCTATAGTGGGTTGCAATTACCTTCTATAGAGGCAGTATTCTTACAGAGCAGGAAGTCTTAGCCATTGTACAAAAATCAGTATCATTTGCTTGTCGAAGTGATTACTTTCGTTTAAGTCTCCGGTGTTTTAAGTGTGGACCAGATGTGCAGAACGCAACTATAGTTGATTGTTCTTGTCATATGGACGGTGTTTGTCAAGCTCACTACTTCCGGTTAATTTGTTGGTCTATCTTAGATAAGACAAGGCGCTCTTTCTAGACAAATAATATCTCTCTTCTTCAGGTATCAGGTCTGTTTGCAGACATCGATGACGTCGAACGTAAGAAATAAAAGAGAGCCCTAAGCCTTTGAGTCTATATAGGCTTGTTCACGTGATCCCGAAGAAAGCAGTGATTGGGTTACAATATATTTGAATATTTTGTTTCACCATGATGTTCTTTGCAAAGACGTTACCTATACTGCGCTGAAATTACTTTCTATACGGGGAGTGTTCTTACAGAGCAGAAAGTCTTAGCCATTGTACAAAAATCAGTATCATCTGCATAACACAAAACGAAGGGTTGACCAGTTTCTAAAATCCATTAGGCTGCTCAACCCTCTATCCATCACCTGCCTGCCATGACTTCACGTACCCTGATCGGGGGGGGGGGGGGCTAAATGGGTACTCGACCTTGCCCAAGGGTCTCCTACAGGCTAGCGGAGGGAAGGAGGCGCCTTACTGCTCTTGTTGGTGGAAATTCCCCCCCCCCCCGTGAAATAGTATAGTAAACTGAATTGAGCAGAAAGTACAATAGTACATTAATAGAAGTAATAGTATAGTTTCGAATTGAAGCAGACAGATACAAAATCTCCATTAGTAATAGATGCAGGATATAAAACTGCTTTTCCTTTTTTTATTTACGCTATTAAAGCAAAAATAAAATTTTAATTACGCTGAGAGGAGGGGGGGGGGCGTAATTTATATATTAAGAATATTTTAATGTCAAATAATTTATTCGTTACATTTTCCTTTTTAATTAAATATTTTAAATAAATTATAGTGCTTATATAGATGAGGGCACATATGAAAAACGCAATTTCAAATAAAAACTATTGTTTATACTTACGTATCAGGCAAAAATAAGTATCCTCATCAAAAATTAGGGAAAATTATCAAGATGAATTTTAATTAAAAATCAAAGTCAGTTTTATCATATTTTGCCGAACGTCATTCATTTATTACTTGTTTATATGACAGACTAAGTTACGTCCACCTGATTTACGTATTTTTTGCTTGAATGAGAACAATCTACCCCCGTGGATACAGGATTCAGTTTGAAATTCCAAATAGCTTCCCGAATTAGACAAAGATTCCCATGTTCGAAATGATGCATCTGAAGAGTCGGACCCTCCGACTCCACAATCCTGATTGTAACGCTAGGGGTCCATGCCCCTCATTTCCAAATCTATTATGCATTCATTTATTACTTGTTAATATGACAGACTGAGTTATGTCCCCCTGATTAAGGCGTTTTTCGCTTGAGTCAATGGCGGAATCGTAAAAAACAATAAAACTGATTTTTATATTTAATTAAAATTCTACTCAATAATTTTTGCTAATTTTTGGTGTAGATACCTATTTTTGCCTGATACATAAGTATATCAAAGAGTTTTCCGGTTAATTTATTTGGAACTGCAATTTTCACCTGTGTAACAACTGCATTTTTTCATATGTGCCCTCATCTGTATAAGCACCAATAATTAATTAATCGATTTTTTTAATGTTTCAAATCATGCTTACTTGTATTTAGACACACACACACACACACACACACACACACACACACACACACACACACACACACACACACACACACACACACATTATTTATTAATAGACTAGCTGGTTTGTCAAAATTAGACTTCTCTCTCTCTCTCTCTCTCTCTCTCTCTCTCTCTCTCTCTCTCTCGCTCGCTCTCTCTCTCCAATTACCGGTTGAATAGTATTGATACTAGTGGTGATATTCTTTTGTTCTTCATAACGAACTATATTCCGATCTTTTTATTCTTTCGATAGTGATAGATACTAAATGGGGCAAACAACATACAGTTAGAGAGGGTGAAAATGATGGATAGAAATTAAGTAAGAGATGGGGCACTTGGAGAGTTAATTACAAATTGTGGCTAATTAGAACAATTAGAATTAAGAGAAAAGAAAATTTTTTTTTTATTTTCTATTCTTTTCCACTTAATTTTTTCCACATATGGTCTGAGGGAAGGATCGGATCTTCTTTCTTCCTTATGAGATCTTAGTTTCTAACAGCTGTTGATCAATAACATCGACATAACATCGACATATCAGTGTCGCAGATTTTTTACATGTCTGTATAGATAAAAATAATCATATATATAAAAGCTCTATTTGATAGTGAGCACTTTTTATAAGCCCGGTTGAAATTCTTTGGATTTTTATTCTGTGGATGTTTACTTTACCTTGATTACTATATATAATAATATATATATATATATATATATATATATATATATATATATATATATATATATATATATATATATATATATATATTATTATTATTATATTACAAAGAGATAGATAGATGAAGAGAGAGATAAGGGAGAGAGATAAGAGATAGAGAGATAAATATACGGATAAATAAAGAGAGAGAGAGAGAAACAGAGAGAAGGAGGGGGGCTAACTAGCATAAAATGTAAAATCAAAAGTCTTGTAAAAACAAAAGAAAGAAAAAATCTCAGATTGAAAGGCCCATTTTGCATTCTATTACTGGTTTCATTATTAATCACAGAATATAATAAGCTCCAGTGAAGCATAATCAATTCAGTGACCTTAAAAGGAATCAATGCATTCACACAGAGAGAAAAAAAAGAGAAAGGAAAAGAAGATTGAAATAACCGGCGGCCGGCGCGGAGAGCTACGGACAGTCTGTTGGCAAAGAGACTGGGCTTGGCTTTCTCGCATATGCTAGCCATTCATTCAAAGCAAAACAAAATTGTAAATAGTTACTCACATTCCCTTTAATTGTATCTGGATATCTCTGAAAACCCACTGCATCAATTCTGGGATAGAATCTCTCAGCCACCACCCCACCCACCCACACACCCACACACACACCCCTACCCGACCCCCACTGTTTTTTTATACTCTTCCTCGATCCACCCCACTAGTTGCTAAATCCAACCCCCATTCACTGTAGAGGTCCCAAGATGCCGGAGATTTTCTACTTTCTTTCTGGTAGCTTTTTTCCTCGTAAATGTAAACGGTTGCCTTTGGAACTCCCTTCCTGCTTCCTGTTTTCCCAACAGTACGAACATGCAGCAATTTAAATGTAATGTGAACAAAAATCTTCCTGCCCACCTCCCCACCCAGGTTGCCCCCCCCCCCCCAAATCTGGCTCCTACCACAGTGGGCCCTTACGCTTCAGTGGCAATATGCTTTGTTTGGAGTGAAAAAAAAAGTAAAAATAAAATAAAATAACTAATCGTGCGTATGTGAGGTTCAGATTTGTTTATCTTAGAAAGCATACCCATCAGATTTCTTTTTTTTATGAACTTTACGTAGATTAATATCATTATCTACCCACTAGGAGTAATTATTATTATTATTATTATTAGTAGTAGTAGTAGTAGTAGTAGTGTACTAGTAGTAATAATTATTATTACTATTATTATTTACTCACTAGGAGTTCTCACATGAATCATTACTAGTGATCTCTCACTGGTAAAAACAAGTGACTTGTTGAACCTTGTTCAATCAGCAGCAGCAAACAAATATTCTTTTGTAAAAATATCAGCTTTTGATTGGATAAGAGTCTTAATACAGACATTTTATTTCAGCTAATCGAAAGTGCAGAAAATATACACTTTCACACTTAAAAAGAAAAAAGATGTTAGAATTTTCGCGGCATGCACTGGGAGCCAACTAAATTGATACTTAAGCTAAACCCAAGAAATATTCCACACAGTCTACCCGAAATCTTCCACTGAGCATATCTCTTCGCTTCACTGTCAGCAACAGACTCAGACTGTCCAGTTTTCTGCTAATCTACCCCCCCCCCCTCTGCGTAATGAGCTGCTCCTAATACAAAGACGTTTATTTTCAGGTTCAGTACGATACTGTTTCTCACGAGTGATTGTATATTCAGCTATTTCTCCAAATTCGTTGTCTGTTGTCAATAAACATAAATTTATTTTTTTATGGATCGATTTTGTCATTCTTTCTGATATTGCCTTTTTTCATCTACAAAAAGGTTTTTCCTGGAGTCCGAGTGACAATAAGTCACCAAAAACTTCTAATACTCTCCATTTCTTCCACTCATCTTTGCAGTTCGCTTGGTGTTCTCGCAACAGCCGTTTACTATCATGATCTCGTTCAATAACATTGAAATTAAATGGGCGAATATTATTTTAGACGTGTACCAATCATCTCTAAAAGAGACTCTGTCCGTCAGTTGGTCAGTAATGCTTTATGTTTCAGAATTTTTTAGATGAGGATTGATAATTTGGATTATTTGGATTATTCAAACTACTGTTTTCATCTCGGATGTTTTTCTCACAACGTTTCGGCCGATGTAAAAAAAAAATCGTACGATGCTGATTCTTACTTTTTTTTACTAAGATCGATACAACTCTTAAAACCAGAGGTGCGGAGTTAAAGTCAGGGGTTAGTCGAGTGTATTTACGTCGATCGGGGCACTAGTGCAGCAAGTTCATCAGAGCACATTCCATTAAAGTACTTGTAAAACAAGCACAAGGATGCAATATTGTGGCAATGGGACAGGAGCTGGAGCTTGATGGATAGTGATGGACCTATTAGGTTTGCGACTATTTTTTGGACCTTGTCTAAGACGGAGAGACTAGTGGATAATGCACCAGCACAGATGTGACAATAATACTCCATACATGGGCAGATGGTGGCTTTGTAGAGATATACGATAATGTCAGGTGTGAGAAGTTTTCTAGCATGGTAGGGGGAGCCCATCTTCTTTGCAGCAGCCTTGGCAATGTCTTCAATGTATTTATTCCAATTCATGTTATCTGTGAATGATAAGCCGAGAAGTTTAAATGTTGAACTCTCAGGTAGGGTGTTTTTTGCCATGGCAATCGGTGGTTGAAGAGGTTTCTTGTAGTTATTGAATGAAAAGGAGCTTTGTCTTTGCGGCATTAAAAGTTACCATCCAAAATAGCCAGCAATATCAACAGCGCACGGAGCGAAGGGTCCATAAGGGATCGGACAATACAAAGGTGGTTTTTAAAAGAATCGGAGTCAAAGTCGGACTTGTAAGAAGACTTAAAAATAAGGAGTAGAAGTTGGAGTAAGGGATTTAGGATTTCTAAGATTTGTGTCAGAATTTTTTACATCCTAGGAGTCGGAATCTGAGTCGGACCTTATACCTTCACGTGCGCCCATTCTGTAAGTACCTGATTCTGGAATGAGTCGAGAAAACCAATGATGACAACAGAATTGTAGCATGCTGATTCATACGAATTGATTCTTTTTTTACCACGATCCATACAACTCTTCAAACACACTGCGTTGATGAACACTATTTCTCACTGTTTGAGTACACTCCTTAGCATCAGTAAAGATGTCCGTGCAATTATCATATTCATATGGAATTGCAAATCAATTATCATATTCATATAGAATTGCAAATCAGTGCTGTGGTCACAGCATTGCTAGAAGCAAAATTAATCACTTCAGTAAACCTCTGGGAATTGAAAACGGGACATTTTATCGAACATAACAAGTGGAAAACATATGCTAGTCAATTTAATTCGCTATACAATATTTAACCGAATTTGGAGACGTAGATGATAAACAGGTTATCAACACGATCTGTAAAGCCAGTTTGCCAGGTTCAAGTCCTGCTTGCATTCAAGCATGCTTGGATAGACTAAGAAAAAGGACCGATTAGTTTTCTGCCTTGTGCCAACATTGAATAAATAATGTTTTGAAACGCACGTAAAAATTGCTTACACAAATCTTCTTTTCTGAAACTTGATTTAAATGCATTTTAAATCCACAAACAATTATAATATAGTTCTACCCCATTAAATGATAAGACCTTAAACTTCTTTTACTTGCAGGTTGGAATAAAAATTCGTAGAGATATCTCCAAGCGATTTTTCTAAATGAGTTTGAATTAAATTATTTTATTATTTATGTAATATATATATATATATATATATATATATATATATATATATATATATATATATATATATATATATATATATTACTATTTCATGTATCCACATAAAATTTTATAAGGAGATATAATTTTTTATGTATCAATTTTCAGTATTTACTTCAATAGTGCTCGATACATAAGTAGAGCTAGGTAGTAAGCTATGAAAATATATTTATGGCAATTAAGCTACACACGGAAGCCTCTGTGTAGCTTAATTGCCATAAATATATTTTCATAGCTTACTACATATATATATATATATATATATATATATATATATATATATATATATATATATATATATATATGTATATTCTTCTTCATCCGATTTATTTTTGAACAGGCCTTTGATTAGTCCTCTACAAGAGGATGAGGCCTGCTTGTTAGTCTTGATTGAAGTCTTCCACTCAAGGCTCGGCGGTCGCAAGGATCTAAGTTTGTAATCCCCAGAGCTTCACGATCACGTTTACACAGCTCATCCCAAGAAAGCTTCGGTCTTCCAGCCTGTCGACTTGATGCGATGGACATGTTTCTGACCCGGGAGATCCAGCTGCAGCTTAACTCGACATGGCCAAGCCATCTCATCCTGCCCAGCTTAAGGGCATCAGTTTTTTCATGTATACCAAGCATAGAGAGAAGAGTCTCGAAGAGAGTGTCGCCTTCCTACCTGACATGATAGATCCATCTAATCATGGCTCTTTCGTTTCGCTGCAGTCGAAAGAGCCATGATTAGACGGATCTGCCATATATATATATATATTTATATATGTATAGTCATCCACAGACAGACTGTTTCGCCGTATCTTCAGCTAGACAAGCAACTGTCTCAAGCCGGGATTGAAACTCTGTCTAGATGACAGTCGGCGCTTATAACCCCGAGGCTAAAATAAATATTTTTTATATCCGTAGACATATATACTTTGCATTTTTATGCTCGTCAGTATGGAATTATGTAACCGTACTGCCGGTCGGATGATTCGAACCCTGGATCCAAGTATCATGAACCCTGGCCTCATAACCTCTCGGCCAGTGAGACGATCACGCTTTGAAATGCGAGAGAAATATGCCTTGTATCTTTGTGATTGGAAATTATTAAGTGCTCGTAATTTATTATTGAAATGAAATTCTTACATGAAATTGATATGATGCGAAAGTGTATAGCATGTGGTTTTATTATTTAGAATTTAATATGGGCGCCAGTATTCGCCACCAGCTTCTCAAACCACCTGGGAACCGCATGAACTGATTTCACAAGTAACTCTTCTTTTATTTTTTTCTTACTAACGAGTCATCGCTTATCAAGGCTAAAACAATAAGGGTTAATTAGACAGATAGATTGACAGTTGAATGATGAAGAATACTATGAGAGGATTGGAAATCTCAACACGTCACCCACTCAAAACAACAGCCGACCCCGAAAACAGCAATTCTTCCCCTTTTGTCAGTAACATCCCTAACCCTAACCTCTCCAGTTATAGGTAAAATATCAATGGTTATTTGTCTACAATAAATTGTTTGTTTGCAATAATTATCTTATTATAATGAAGCTTTGTTGTCTGTGGATAACGGAAACTACACTTTATAGATATTGCATCATATTCCAAAACATTTTTTATTCTGGAACATTGAGAATCCTTTTATTTTTTTTACTAATGAGTCACCGTTAACCAAGGCTAAAAGCCACTCAACGATAAGGGTCAATATTGACAGGTGAATGATGATGAATATCATGAGAGGATTGGAAATTTCCACACGTCATCAACTCAAAACAACAGCCGACCCAGAAAACAGCAATTCTTCCTTCTTTGTCAGAAACATCAGTAATAGAATTGTGAGGACTTAAGGAAACAATAGGAGGGAAGTAAAAGTTACACTGTTGTCTTCCCTACCCCGTTGTCGTATATATTCAATTATAACGAAGTACTTTGAATTGATTTCCTTGTTCATTTGTATCATCGATACTACTAAAAACCTGACTTGTTTTAATGAATTGCCAGACACTCGGTTCCTGATCGCACATTTTTATCCATGTTACTCCGTGTTAATTATTGTTGGAATTACTACAGCACATTGATTATTGAGATGCTTTGCACACCATCTCAACAAGCAGGTTCGTGTTAAATGGAATTGCCATTTTTTTGGCCCCCTCTTTAATTGGACACTTCATCTTGTTATTATGGCTTAGAGAGAGAAGAGAGGGCGGCATGAGTTAATGTTAAAAGTGCCTCAATCTCTACGTGGGTTGAGCACTTTAATAAGAGAAATCGACAGCTTCCATCAACGATAATGTACAACTCTTCATAAAAGAATAGAGCACTATAGGCTAATGATAATGCGTATATAAGCATTGTTTTCCCTTTTTTTTTTCGTCTAGTGGGTAAGGAATTTGACTATTTACAAAACGGTCAGGTTTTGACCTCAGCTTGAACGTCTAACTGCACTAAAGAGCTGTGATACAGGGCGACTATATATATATATATATATATATATATATATATATATATATATATATATATATTATGAGGTTTAAAAAGACTAAATATACATTCGGATTGTACACATTATAAGTTATTTCGACCGTAACTAGGTCTCCTCAGATGTGTTTCCAATCACGATTCAAACCGAGGAGACCTAGTTAAGGTCGAAATAACTTATAATGTGTACAATCCGAATGTATATTTAGTCTTTTTAAACCTCATAACGTATTCATGCTCTGTTTGAACGGACATAGAGCTCTCTGATTCGGAATCCTATCAAAAATAATCAAACCTGAAAACTATATATATATATATATATATATATATATATATATATATATATATATATATATATATATATATATATATATATATTAAAATAAAAATCAATCATATATATATATAATAAAATAAAAATCAACTTCTCAAAATCGGAACCGAACCGAATCAAGACAGCAGACCTTTCACACACAAAGGGCTCTGATAGAGCTTATAACAATAATACTTGTGGTTTATGTTAAAAGTTTAGTCCAATTTCACGGATTATCTAATCATCACAAACGCATTAATAAACTCCTGAACGTTTTATGCATTTGAATACAAATTCAAATTTATAAAACGTTCAGGAGTTTATTAATAATGAGTGACAGTGGGAGGAGATATGCAAGAGTAAGAACTCCTCCTCCTCTTCTAAATATTACTAATCAAAGATAGAATATCGAACAGGATTAAATGTAAAAACATTAAAATAGGGTGGAAATAAAAAATTTCTTTTTAAGAACACAGAACAATGTTTGCCATAACTTACTTGCAAAATAGACTTAAGTATCTGCCTTGTATTAAAAAAGCTAGTGGCATAAAAAAACGGTGAATAGAGTTGCTCAACTTTATATATAAGAAAAGAAACGAAGATAATTGTGGCTTTAGTGCAGTTTAATTGTTCATTCAATCATTGGAACTGAATTAATAAGCTATTTTATTGTTAATAGCAATAAAACAATGTGACTAACATATGCTCATCATGCATGGTCATTCCTATAACAGGCCAGGCAATCGTGCAATTGGGGTCTGGAGGTGATGTGAATTTTCTAAGATAATTAATATAGCAGTTAAAAACAGAGGGAAAATTCCTCTGAGATTAGTTTAATTTTTTTTGTATGTTTTACATACCAAATAATAAGAATCACAATGAGCTTAATGATGAATTTGACAATTATTGACAATTTTTTATAAATGAAAAGACATGTAACTCTGAATTAACAAAGGCAAATGCATATTTCAATGAGTGATTTTTATTTCATTGTAGGATTATTTTTTTTAGAGAATTTGTACTTAATCATGGCCGTTGATTGTTCACCATCTAAACAAAGCGACAATGACAGACAAGAGATAACAGGCCAGCAGCACGGCCAAGAACCCGAGGTCACCATCATGAAATTTTTTTAGAAGCAATGGCAGTGAAATGTTAGCAGCTAAAATGATCTCTGCTGACTGATTGTAAAACTTGCCTCCAATCAGACTCCAAATGTTAGATCTCTTGGCCTGTTATAGGGATGGCCATGATTGAAATAGATAACATTGGAAAAAACAATGGACATTTTTTCTTTATTACAGGTTGACCCCCAAAAACGCCACCCATGGAATCGTTAATAAAATTCACAATCCTTTCTCCAATCCAACCATATTTGGTACAAATAAACTTCAGTCTATGCTTGACTTGTCCACCAAGTTTCAATTATGAACCTCCAACAGTCTTTGTTTTATTGTCGTTCAATGATAAGCACACAACATGCAAAATTGGCAATAATTCTGACAGACTCCTATCTTGGAACTGTCCTGATTTGGGCTGTGATGATCATCTTCAGTTCAGGAATTGCCTGGAGATTATTTTGATGGACACTATCTTTCTAAACGCATACCACACACAAAATCAAAGCGAAAATCTATAAAACATACGTCCTTCCTGAAGTCTTATACAGACTTGAATGTGTCAACTGGACCGTAAAACTATGTCAGAAAGTAGAAACTTCAATGAGTGATTTTTATTTCAATGTGGGATTTTTTTTAGAGAATTTGTACTTAATCATGGTTAGAATCTTTCAGAATGAAATTTTCTAAGAACAATGACATTCAATGTGTTAGTAGCTTTCTTACTTGAATTGAATCTTTATTTATTTACAATTCTGTCTTGTTTGAGCTCACATTCAAATATGTAGATGTTTATGGATAGAAATACACTTCTGACGATCGGATCTACCGTGAAACTGCAGTAAAGTGCTAAGATAAGCCCCTTTTTATTTATTACTGGCATAAAGCTCTATCTGAAAGGATATCGAGCCCTTTGCAGTGTGTGCAAAATCTGATGTCTTGGATTGGATATGTTCCAATGTTATTGATGGAGAGGGGGAGGGGGGGGGGTCAATAACAACAAATAATTATGGTTTTCTAACAATTTGATTCAAATAATAATTTAATAACCAAAAGATATTGTATTAATTAAATTTATCTTTTAAAATTATTTTTAAAAAACAAAATTTTAATATTTTGAAAAACAAGAACTTAAGTCAATTGTTAGACTGCATACTTCCACTTGACAACGTAAGGATGGGCCAAAGTCTGATCTGGGTCTTACTTTTCCATATTGTATGAAGTATTCCTAAAGTTTTGTATATGCGTTTTGTACTTGCGTCTTCAGTTTAACCTCTTATCCTTTTGATCTCTCCACCCACTCACCTGAACGGATTTTTATTTAATTGTTACAATGTAGTCATTTCACTTTCGATCCCCCCCCTCCTCTGTATATGTTTTATAGTTCTTCTCTTTTGTTTTCTCTCAGGGTTAAAGATATGTGAAATGCAAGGTAGGGGGCTCATTAACCAATGGTGTTATTATCAAATGTTGTTTTCATGGTATGTGTAATGTGAGTCTTAAAGACAGGCATAGATCGGATGACCTCAGAGGAAGATTAAATCTAGACAGTAGACTTCGTTGGTATGATCATATTGAAAGAATGAAAGAGAATTCTTAAGTTAGTAGATGTAGAACAGTTGAGGTAGCAGGGACACTTGGCAGGGGAAGCCTAAGAAAAAAGATGGGAGGATGTGATCAAGATGGATTTGAGAGAAAGAGGCATAAACAAAGACTTGGCAAGAGATAGGTTAGTTTGGAAGTCAATTTCTAAAAGTCGTCCAACATGTGCCATCAGATATTAAAGCGAATTTGATGATATAGTGGCATATTAAATAAAGAAGGAAGATTATAATTATTAAGGATTAGCTTTATCACATAACCAACCTGTTCATCAAAATCGGTCATGAAACTTTTTTCTTTTTTTTTTAACATAGTTCACCCCAAACAAGGCAGGCCACCACTGTAGACGTAAGGGGCTACTGAGAAATAGGGTGTAGGTTTGGGGTGGGGGGGAAGGGTCATCCTAAGTTGGGAGTTGTGCAGCGATATGTCTATTTACATTAGTTTTAAATTTCTGCATGTCAGTACAGTCAGGGAAACAGGGAGCAGGGAGGGAGTTCCAGAGGAAAGAAGCTATTGGAGTAGAAAGCTCTCCGGCATCTGGGGACCTCCACAGTGAATGGATGGGATTTTGCTGATTGTCGGGTTAGTCGAATGTATTTACGTCGATCGGGGCACTAGTGCAGCAAGTTCATCAGAGCACAATTCATTGAAGTACTTGTAAAACAGGCACAAGGATGCAATATTGTGGCAATGGGACGGGACTGGATCTTGGTGGATAGTGATAGACCTATTAGATTAGCGACTCTTTTTTGGACCTTGTCTAAGATGGAGAGACTGGTGGATAATGCACCAGCACAGATGTGACAACAATATTCCATGCATGGGCGGATGGTGGCTTTGTAAAGATACAGGATAATGTCAGGTGTGAAGAGTTTTATAGCACGGTAGAGGGAGCCCATCTTCTTTGCAGCAGCCCTGGCAACGTCTTCAATGTATTTATTCCAATTCATGTTACCTGTGAATGATAAGCCGAGAAGTTTAAATGTTGAACTCTCAGGTAGGGTGTTTTTTGCCATGGCAATCGGTGGTTGAAGAGGTTTCTTGTAGTTATTGAAAGAAAGGAGCTTTGTTTGTGCGGCATTAAAAGTTACCATCCAAAACAGTCAGCAATATCAACAGCGCACGGAGCGAAGGGTCCATAAAAGATCGGACAATACAAAGGTGGTTTTTAAAATTCCGTAGCGGCATCCTATTGACGGTCGTCCCCACAAAACAATGATAACAATACCCTGGAGGTAGGAGACTCTTTCTGCTACCCAGAAGATATGTTGAATGGATGTGAACTCAGTTCAGCCATAAGGGTGAAGGCGGCTTGGCCATAATTTCGTGAGCTGCTGCCTCTGATAGCATCACGATCTATCCCTTTCTACATCCAGGGTAAGTTGTATAGTAGCTGCGTCAGGAGTGTCATGTTATATGGTAATGAAAGCTTGGTCTTCACCCAGCTCTCTCTTGCCTGACTGCAGCGCAATGACAGATCCATTATTAGATGGATCTGCAATGTAAAATCTGATCAAACCCAACACATCGGATCAGAGGATTAGCTGAAAGCACTACATTTGCCCAGCATGGAGGTTATCCTAAGGATGAATCGATTATGTATCGCTGGTATGATCATGTGGAGTATTCATTCTCTTGGGTAAACCGTTTCAGAGGCATGGATGGCTTACATCGCAGGAAGGTTGTCCCGCCAAGGAAAACATGGAAGCAAGTGGTTAGACAAGACTGAGTGGAATTTGGTGACAACAATATTTGCTAGGAAAGAAATCCGGTGAATTAAATAAAATATTTAAGTATATCAAGTTGGTCCAATGCATGCCAGTATATAAAACAAACGTTCAATCGATGATGATGATGATGATGATGATGATGATGATGATGATGATGATGATGATGATGATGATGATGACGACGATGACAATGATGATGAAGATGATGATGACAATGACACAATTTATGTAAACAATGATCATAGTAACGGTTATCAAACAAAACTATCAGTCATTTAAGATTAGGGTTAGGGTAAAGTTTGTTTTCTTCATATGTAAATTAACCTTTTTAAGAGATAATTCGACAGTTCTATTAAAGTCGAATATTTTTGCTAGTCTGGAGGGATGGTATCATGAACGAACATATACTACACTATCCCCCCACCCCAAAGTAGGAGGTAATACCTGGGAGAGTGGTCTCATGACAACAGAACAAATACTACGCTGCCTCCCCACTCCAAAGGAGAAGCAGGTATGATGACAAAATAACAGATACTACACAACCCTATAAAGAAGGAGGTAATGTCTAGGAGGATTGTCTCCTGACCCCCTCCGGAATTCAGCATTGAAAGATAGTACATTACTAGAAGTAATAGTATAGCTTCTGATTCAGACAGACAGATACCAAATCTCCACTGAAAACTATATAAGTTGTATACGTAGCTGGGGAAAGAGGAAAATAAAGACTGTTATCACTTGCTTACATAGATGTCATGCATACGCAACACATACACACTGACAAAATAAGGCAAACACACACACACACTTCTTACACAAACTAATTCCTCTTCTCCACTCTACAAACGAAGGCAAACAAATTAACTTTTCAAACTTACAAAAATGGCATACACCAACAACTTTCACACCTTGTAACTTTGTAAATATCTAAATATGTTGCATGTCATTAATCCTGTTTTACCTTATTTTCACCCCCCCCACACACACACCCACCCACACACACACACAACCACACCCCTTTCAAGTTTAGTTGTTAACATAAGTCATAGCACACCAAAGACAAAATGGTCTCGTCTATTTCATCTATACCATAACTCACGATACATTGGAATAATTCCTTAATCTTTTTCGTTTCTGTAATGGACTGAGCCAATCTCCCCCCCCCCCGACATAAATGACAAAAAATAGCCCATGCCATGCACAAAATTTGCATAGCGTCCAGGTGAATTGATAAAACAAAAGGATTTGAGAAGGAACAGAAAGGCGTCAGGAACGACAATTGATTGTTAGACGATTGATTGTTAGACGATTGATTGTTAGACGATTGATTGTTAGACGATTGTCCCGGATTTTTTGTTTGGTTCTGTGCATTGCTTTCTTACAAGCGATTTCGACGTCATGATGGGAGATAAGATTGATCTGAAGCTTATACCGGAGTTTAGTTGTTCGGATCCCAGCCAATCAATTATTGAATAGATTGAAAAGGCTGAGCTTGAAAAGAAGATAGAATTCATAACTCGTATGTGTTTGACAAGCGGCGCCTTTGCAGTGTACAAACAATTGAGTGAAGAAAAAAAGGAGGATTCTGCCTACATAAAAGAAGCTTTATTTACAACGTTCGACCTGGACTCCTATGCGGCATATGCACAGTTTGCGACATGCCGCATGCACCCGAGGGAAACCTGGTGGACCTACATACATTTTGTACCATTCGATAGTATGACGGATCGAGGCCTCAAAGCAGCCTATGTCCATGGGTTGTCCGACTTGGCTTGAGCAAGAGCTATATTAAAACATGACTCATCCGGACCCGTATTAATTACGGCAGCCGTGGAGCCAATGCAAACCAAAGAAAAGTAGACAATGTCCTGTTTTGGAAACGTGGGAATGAGCTGTCGGACGTCCCATACACTATTACCAGAAGAAAAGTGTTCTCTCTCTGCAGAAAGCTTGTTGGGCATCTCCCAGTATGCAGCTGGCTGCAAGTAGTGACGAGTGTCATCAAGCGAAGGGCAAGCGTAGAGAGAGAAGGATGGGATGATCAAACCGAGGATGTTCCATTAAGACATGTGCTAACTGGGACTATTAAGAGAGTGAGTCAGACTGACCCATACAAAGGTAAATGGTGCGTCAATGGCGACGTGCTTGATGTGTGGGTTTATGCAAGTTCTTTTGCCACAAGTGTCCTGCTCGAATAGCATGGGACTGTGATTGAAGATGCGTGTTGGATGCACCAGAATCGGACACACAACACATAAAGCGTACAGAGTTGGATGCCATTCTAAAAGGAGTAAATCTGGCTATAAACTGGGAGGCCAAATCCTTACATCTAAAGACCGACTCCTTATGTGTTTATCGATGGCTTACTAACATGTTGACTAACAAATCCAGAGTGAGCACTAAGGCTGCTAGTGAAATGCTTATCAGAAGACGGTTGCAAACCTTTTCAGAACTTGTCAAAGAGTACGTGCTGGAGGTAGACGTTGTGCTCTTAAGGTCAAGTCAAAATATAGCCAATAAGATCACTAGACCTTGCAGATGTGGCTGGAAGCAATGATGAAGGAAACAGAGCCTGTGTCGCAGATATGTGTCGCTGACGATAACAGCATGGAGCCGAGCCAAATACGACAGATGCATTTGAACAACGGTCATCCTGGAGTGAAACAAACAACCTACTTCATCAGGAGGATCGCTGCTGATACGACAAAGAGGGCTGTAAAATCTGCAATTGCATCCTGTCGTGAATGTCTGTCTATTGATCCTGCACCGATACAATGGCAACATGGGAAGCTTGAATCATCAAGTGTATGGGTATGGATGCCACTCACTATGGGGGTGTTCACTACCTAATCCTCACTGATTGTGGGCCGCCCGGTTTGCCATATGCTGACTCTTGCGGCAAGAGGATTCTGTCGTTGGGATACAGTGTCTCGGCTCTGTTTTCTTTGAAAGGGGTCCACCCAAAGAAATTTTGACTACCAACGGTACAGCTTTTAGTAGCAATAGGTTCAGAATGTTTGCTGAAAGCTGGGGTATCCGATTGCGTTTTCGGTGTGCATATGCATTGTCAGGAAATGGTATTGTTGAGAAGCTCCGTAGATCTATAAAACGGATTGCCGCTAGGAAAGAATGCACTGCTAAAGAGGCGGTTTATTTGTACAATATCACGTCAAAAGATGATGTCCATATGCGATGGCTCAAGCGAATGCACTGTACAAGGATGAAGTCCGGGTGAAAGGCATCGATGAAGCTCTTCTGTTGCTACCAGAGCACAAGGCTGAAATTTATGAACTGGGGGAACGTTGTGCTGGTGGAAGCCCGGCCAAACAGGTGTACGAGTGAATGGTGGACAGGGACTGTGATGAAGGTGGTGAGTCCCCAAACGGTGTGTGTGGAAGGAGTGCCTCGCTACGTAAGAGATCTTCGCCCGTATCCTCAAATGGTGAGCAATTCTGAAGAACCACCTCAAGAAGCGACTGAATTAGCTGTGCCACATCTCAGAAGGAGCTACGGACGAAGAAGCCACATGTGTGATGATGAGAACATGGGGTAAGCGTAATGGACTGAGCCAATCCCCCCCCTTCCGACATAAACAACAAAAAAATAGCCTGTGCCGTGCATGAAATTTGCATAGCGTCGAGGTGAATAGATAAAACGAAAGCATTTGAGAAGGAACACGGTTGATTGTTAGACGACTGTCCCG
Source organism: Sepiola atlantica (assembly GCA_963556195.1). Classification (NCBI taxonomy): domain Eukaryota; kingdom Metazoa; phylum Mollusca; class Cephalopoda; order Sepiida; family Sepiolidae; genus Sepiola; species Sepiola atlantica. The sequence goes on along the minus strand of OY744527.1, from coordinate 34,741,321 downwards.
GATTTTTTTGTGCGGTGCTTTCTGACATTTTCGTTATCATTTTGTTTTTTGTTTCGATTGCAATTTTTAGTTTTACTTATGTTGCGATAATGAGTAACTTAATATTAAATGCCATTAATTTGGCATGATGAATTGCAATTTTAATATGATTCATTTATCACCTCAGAAATGCGAATTAGAATTCTTAAAGTTTATATTTTTGTGTACTTTTACGATTTAAAAGATTAAACTTTAATTTTAATGAAGACAAATAAAATGGTGATCCCGACGTGATCTGAACATGCAACGTAAAAATAGTGTTTTGTGTGTTTAGTCTATAATAAAATGTTTAAACCGTAAAAATAATTGGTGTGCAAGAAAAAGAAATAACAGTTAAAAATAACAAATGGCTGCAACCGATTAAAACATTGGAGTTACATTTTTTAACACTTTACAAATCTTATGTGGAGTAAGCTGGTACCCCTTCCTGAGATTGTCGAATGAGATGCTCCAAGGGCGATGAAAGGGAGGCAAATCTCACCACGAGACGAGGAGGCAAGTCATTCAAGTCACCGTTTGGACCGTGTACGACTCTCGACATATTTCTATTATATGTTACCCGACCTTTTCCAAAAGAGGTCTAATCAACATCATAATATTGGCGACATAGGATTCGATCCCAGAACTCACATTGAACGACGGAAAGAAAGAAAAATCAACACGTTTGAATTTTTTGAAACACAACGACCGGATATTGTGACTTCGACAAACCTTGGCTGGAACGAAAAAAAAAAAGAAAAATTCGTCAAAAGTAAGACTTACTTTTTTGCTTCGTTTAAAGTCAAACGAAAGAGTTACAATTGTGTGTTTTTTTGTTGTTTACAGTTATTAACTGGTAAATGAAAAAACTTCTTTTTTTTTACGCCGAGTGAATTCTAACTCGCGACGTGAACATTATGGGAGGTTGTGTTTGTTCCATATTTTTGTGTTTTGGTATACTCATTGTATTGTGTATAGTTTTAAAAATGGACGAATTGATCGAACTGACAAAGGCATTAGTGTCTTCTCAAATAGAACAGCGGAAGACGCAAATGGAACAACAGAAGATGCAAATGGAACAACAGAAAAGGCATCAAGATTTCCAAGATTACTTGCAACAAGAAATAATAGTCGCTTCTGACGCAAGTGATTATGGCATTGGTGCTGTAATTCTTCATAAATTTGAAGATGGTAGTAAGAAACCAGTAGCCCATGTTTCCAGAACTTTGCTTCCGGCAGAAAAAATTATTCGTAAATTGAAAAAGAGAGCCTTGCGATTGTTTTTGCGCTAAAAAAATTTCATAAATTTATCCATGGTCGATCATTTTTATTACAAACAGACCATAGACCACTATTATCCATATACGGATCAAAGAAGGGTATTCCCACACATACTGCAAATAGATTGCAGCGCTAGGGTATCGAATTATTAAATTATAATTTTAAAATAGAATTTTTGCCTTTGAAGAAAATAGGGCACGCAGATGGTCTTTCCAGATTAATCCCTCGAAGATCGGAACCACTAGAAGACATGGTTATTGCAGCCTTAAGGGATGAAACGGATTTTAAGGACGCATTATGCAATGCTATACGTGAATTACCTGTCACGTTAGATGAAATAAGAATCAAGGCTGGAAAAGACGATTTCATCAAAAAGATGAAAGAAGAAGTATTTTCAAAGAAGAAATATAAAACTTCAAGGAATTCGTCAGCATATTCAATATGCGATGAAGTGCTACTATATGCTGGAAAAGTGGTGATGCCAGTTGTACTGCAAAAGCGGATGTTAAAAGAATTCCATCAAGGGCATCCAGGGATCGCACATATGAAAGCTTTAATGAGGAGTTATACTTATTGGCCGAAGATGGACAAGGATATAAAACAGATTGTTAAAGCATGTAGAGGATGCCAACTTGCAGCAAAAGCACCATCAGTGAAAATTATACCATGGCCGAAAACAGATGTTCCATGGATGAGACTGCATATCGATTATGCTGGACCCATGAATGGTCATTATTACCTAATAGTTGTAGATAGCTACTCCAAGTGGCCTGAGATTTTCCAATGTAAACACCCGACATCCACAACTACTATAAAGGTACTAGACGAACTTTTCAGTCGTTTTGGTGTACCAAAAACAATAGTAAGCGATAATGGGACACAATTTACCAGCAGTGAACTTAAAGATTTCTGCAGATGTTTGTCCATTGACCACACAACAATTTCACCTTACCATCCCAGATCCAACGGTCAGGCTGAAAGATTTGTGGACACTTTAAAAAGGGCATTGAGAAAGAATCACGGCATGGACACTGAGGAGAAGCCCATTCAGAAATGTTTGTCTGTGTACAGAATCACACCAAACGCAAACACAGTTTCAGGCATGTCACCAGCCGAACTGATGTTTGCTAGAAAGATACGCTCAGTATTTGACAGATTGTTACCGAGTCCAACGAAGAAATACACAAAGAAAAGTAATTTTTCGTGTAAGTTCTTTAATACCGGAGACAAAGTTTTTTCAAAAATTTCAGAAATGGAAAAAAGTTTTGAGATGATGGGGTAATATCAAAAAGAATTGGTGGAATTATGTACATGGTGAAAAGTTCCAAATGGGAACATAAACGTCATCTAAATCAATTGAGATCAAGGTTTACAGAAGATGTCAGGGAAGATCAGGAAATCCCGATGGACATATTGTATGAGACGTTTGACATTCCAGCATCACCAATTGCTGAAACAGTTATTCCAAGACGGACAAGCAAAAGAAAAAGAATACCGGTAGAACCGTTAAGTCCGGACCCGAAACGTAAAATATATTAATTTCTGTTGTGAAGAAATTATCTCAGAGGGGGTGATGTGGAGTAAGCTGGTACCCCTTCCTGAGATTGGAGAATGAGATGCTCCAAGGGCGATGAAAGGGAGGCAACTCTCACGACGACATGAGGAGGCAAGTCATTCCAGTCACCGTTTGGACTGTGTACAACTCTCGACATATTTCTATTATATGTTACCCGACCTTTTCCAAAAGAGGTCTAATCAACATCATAATAAAATAAAATTACAATGTTACAAGTTAAAACGAACAATCAATTTCATCTAAAATCTGCACGAATGAAACGAAACGAAATATGATGTCATTTCGGGGGGGAGGGGCAGGGGGTAGTTTTGGTAAAAATCAGTATTAATTAAGGATCTTATGTAGAAAAATAAATAAACAACTCTGCCCCCTTCCCAGAAAAAAAGAAAACATAAAATTGGGGGTGTAGTAAAAAAAGAAAGTAATAACCCTAACCCCAAGCTGTGCGCATGATTGGTGAGGTTCTTTTTTTTTTTTTCAAACTCATTTTGTTTTCAAACTCATATTTTTTTCAAACTCATTTTTTTTTCAAACTCATTTTTGCATACCACTTTACCAAAAAGTAAACAAACATTATTTCTTCAGACTTAAGAGATCCTGGTATTTGTTTTCAATTTCTCCTTAAGTCTGAAGGAAAACATTCGCCCCCCCCCCCCCCAAAAAAAAACAGCAGCAGCAGTCACGGCTGACAGCATAAATAGTAAAAGCTTATTTTTCTCCTCTTCTTCATTTTTATTTTACTCCTTCTTTTCTGTTATTCTGAAATCAGCTCCCAGCAGCAACGGCTGCTGCTGATTTCATACCATGTTTTTAAATCAGTAGCAATAAAGCAAACAAAAAATGCTTAAACCTGTTGTTTTAGTTTTACATATGTTTGTTAAGATTTTTATGCTTAGTCTTTTAAAGAAAACTATTAGGTTCAGTTGTAGAATCTGTTGACAAATTTCACTTATTTCTTTTGCTTTTTCGCAAACATTTTTAATAAAATTGATGTTAAATTGTATTTTGGTTCTGAAATAAAATTATTATTTGCATTTTAATGTCTATAAACTTAAAATTTTATCAAAAATTTTCTCGCAGACGGCTATTTTTTTTACAATTGTTGATAATTTAATCAACCTAATTAATTATGTTTTTAACCCTTTTCTTTTGTTTATAAATTTGTTAAATTATATTAAAACTTGATTTTTTGCGTGTAAAAGGAATATTAAAAGTTTATAAGTCACATATTTTGGTGGACTATTTTCTTTGGATTTAAATAAACAAGTACCACTGAGTAATTAGCCCATCGACCAATCAGATGTCTTGATGTAAGAATATAATTTGGTGGACTACTTCTAGTGCCCACACAGTCTGACTTTTTCCTGCTTTTAATCAGTTGGAGTTTTGAGAGCGTACAAACCGGACGTTCTGTTGCTTTCTTACAAGCTATTTCGACGTCATGATGGGAGATAAGATTAATCTGAAGCTTATACTGGAGTTTAGTTGTTCGGATCCCAACTCGCCAACGATGGGATAAAATCTACAGAGGTGCGTGGCACCTCTTTTTGCAAAGATTTACTTTTAGCTATGTTTCGGAATTTTTGAGATAAGGATTGATAATTTGGATTATTCGGACTACTGTTCTCATCTTTCTTGCAAGTTATTCTCACAACGTTTGGGCCGATGTAACCTCTGACTTTCTTCAGGTGCGTTTTGTAAAACTTAGGAATGTTCATGTCGAACTTGGGAATCTGTACAGAATTTCTAACGGAGCCCTTCATCTAATCCACGGGGTTAGCTTGCTCTTGTTCCATACAGATTCCCGAGTTCGACATGAAGATACCTGAGTTCGACAAGACGCACTTGAAGAAGGTCGGAAGTGACATCGGCCAAAACGTGAGAATAATATCCAAGATGAGAAGAGAAGTCTGAATAATCCAAATAATCCAAATGATCCAAATGATCCAAATGACTATTAGCTGTTTTAAATTCCTTTTCAGCCACAATGAAAGGTATTTTCTGTTTTCTTTTTTTAAACTTTGTTCACCCCAAACAAGGCAAGTTGCCACTGTAGACGTAAGGGGCTACTGAAAATTAGGGTGAAAGTTTGGGGGGGGGGGGGTCATCCTAAATTGGGAGCTGTGCAGCGAGATGCTTGTTTACATTAGTTTTAAATTTCTGCATGTCGGTACAGTCGGGGAAACAGGGAGCAGGGAGGGAGTTCCAAAGACCAGCAGCTCTAGGAAAGAAGCTATTGGAGTAGAAGACTCTCCGGCATCTGGGGACCTCCACAGTGAATGGATGGGATTTAGCTGATTGTCGAGTTGGTCGAGTGTATTTACATTGAGGGGGTACCAGAGCAGCAAGTTCATCAGAGCACAATCCATTGAAATACTTGTAAAACAAGCACAAGGATGCAACATTGCGGTGATGGGACAGGGGCTGGAGCTTGGTGGACAGTGAGGGACCTATTAGACTAACGATTCTTTTGAGACCTTGTCTAAGAGAGAGAGAGAGAGAGAGAAACTAGTGGACGGGGCACCAGCCAAGATGTGACAACAATACTCCATGCATGGGCGGATGAATGGTGGCTTTATAGAGATATAGGATACTGACAGGTGTGAGAAGTTTTCTAGCACGGTAGAGGGAGGACACCTTCTTTACAGCAGCCTTGGCAATGTCTTCTATGTATTTGTTCCAATTCACGTTACCTGTGAATGCCATTAACCTTCAATGCCGTCTGTTGTCTACTTATTTCACATATGGAGTCAGATGGATCTTCTATCACAACCAAACTTTAATTTTAATGAAGACAAATAAAATGGTGATCCCGACGTGATCTGAACATGCAACGTAAAAATAGTGTTTTGTGTGTTTAGTCTATAATAAAATGTTTAAACCGTAAAAATAATTGGTGTGCAAGAAAAAGAAATAACAGTTAAAAATAACAAATAGCTGCTACCGATTAAAACATTTTTTAACACTTTACAAAACAAATTACAATGTTACAAGTTAAGACGAACAATCAGTTTCATCTCAAATCTGCACGAATGAAACGAAACGAAATATGATGTCATTTCGGGGGGGGGGGGGGCAGGGGGGTAGTTTTGGTAAAAATCAGTATTAATTAAGGATCTTATGTAGAAAAATAAATAAACAACTCTGCCCCCTTCCCAGAAAAAAAGAAAACAGATAAAATTGGGGGTGTAGCAAAAAAAAGAAAGTAATAACCCTAACCCTAACCCTAACCCCAAGCTGTGAGCATGATTGGTGAGGTTCTTTTTTCTTCTTTTTTTTTTTAACTCATTTTTTTTTCAAACTCATTTTTTTTTTAAACTCATTTTTTTTTCAAACTCATTTTTTTTCTCACTTTTCCATGAGTTGCTGTACTCTTCTACAGAAGTCCCTGAATGAACTTTGACTCTAAAAAGAGAGAGTCTATCAATTCTGGTTTGTTTGCAATGCAGAGGTTGATTATTCTGGCCCGAAAAATTGATAAAATTCATGTGACCAGTTTCCATGCATAAACAGTACACACATTTTATTAAGCTAAAATTACACTTTTCCCAATCAATACAATTATTCAAATGAAGTCACATGATGGGGGGGGGGGGGTATATTTGAAGTGTTGTCTTTTTTTTTTGTAAAACTGTAGCCATGCACCCGTTTTTAATACCCCCCCCCAAAAAAAAAATAGATTCTACTCTTTTTTTAGATTATTACTAGATAGCATTTTCAAGGAAATGTCCTTAAAAACGCTATTTGGTTCAGAAGTGAGTGAGCATTACCGCCTGGTTACCCGGCAGTGGGTAATCATTTTACGTTAAATGTATATGTGAATGTGATCCTGAACTCTAAAATCTAAAATATTGTTTTGTTTTTTTTGTTTGTTTTTTTTTTTAATTTCTTTTTACCAACTGATTTTTCAGGCTGCTTATATGGAATCGCCTAAAAAAACAGCAGTAGAATCTCATTTATTTTTTCGAAAATTAGCACGGGGTTCAGGGCTTTAATAATACCATGTTTGGGTGAGGGTGATTTTTTGTTTTAATTTTGATCTTTCTAGCCCTCCAATAGCCCTTCTGCAGTTTAAAATATTTTAAATACTTCTTAATTTAATTTAAAATTAACAAAACAAAGTAGATTTGGGGCCACTATCAATTGCTTTTTGTTTGTGCGTGCATGCGTGTGCGTGTGTGTGTAATTTCGCGCAGTTTTTGACAATTCGATTTGACAAAGACTGCGTAAAATTATCACATACACACCACACGCGCGCTCGAAATCTAGTCCATCTACTTTCTTTTTTAAAATGTATCACTATTAATAAAACTATCAGACAAGATATTGTGTGTGTGTGTTTGTGTTTCTCGTCTATACATAACTTTGAGAAATACATGTTGAATTAGTTTTTTAAATTTATTATTTAGTAAATAATAAATAAAAAAACTAATTTTTCAACCGTCGTGATAACATATTTCATTATAATTTCTTTTTCACACGTAAATATACATTGTTTTCCTTTTAGAGATTAAGTTTAGGCTTTTATCTTTCAAACCCAATCAAAGTTTACACGGAAACTAATTAAATAATTAATGATAAGCGCTTTTTAATAAGCATAGTCCGTACAAGAGACGGCTATTTTTGCACGTACTATTAAGAGAATATCGTTATATTGAAGCGGTTCGCTCCCAAAATGGCTGCCAAATTGTATCGATTAATTTGTCTGATTTTGCGAGCGGTGAAAGAGCTAATTAATTCATCGTATTAAATTCTGTATTTTGCATATATTAATTTGTTTTCGGATTAAATTGTATTTTTTGCAGAATTCTGTTTAAAAAATGTAAACATCACTATATTTTGAATTACTTTTTCTCTAAGTTATCCCCCTAGGCGTTGCCCAGGTGGAGACAACATATTGTCGGATGGACCACCTGGCAATATGTTGTCTTCATCCGGGCAACGTCCGGTGAATACTGCTTGATACCCACAAACAAATATGAGGGTGAAAGAAAAGCAGTAATGGAAAAATTATTTTAAATTATTAATTGAACCAAAGTGTTATAAAACTATAACTAATTTGCAGGGATTTTCAGAAAGGAGCGCGCTCCTGTTTGCTGCAGCCAAGGAGCGGGGGGCACATTTTTTTAAAAATCTTGCAGGAGCGGGAGCGGCTTTATTTTTTGCCCAAAGAGCAGATTTGGCCCTCATTTCTGTCGCTTCATTGATGCTCCAGAATGAAAACATTGAGGAACATAAATGCATTAAATTACAATAATTTAATTATTCTTTCTTTTTGGTAGCGACTTAAATTTTATTTTTTTTTTAAATCAAGGAAAAAAATTTGACTCCAATGAAGAAGTTATATCAGAAACGAAAGCATATTTTGAGCCCCCCCCCAATCTTTGAACAAAAAATGCATCGAATTGTTAGACAAGTGTTTGAATCAGTGTATCACCCTAGAAGAGGAGACTATGTTGATGAATAAAGTCAAATTTTGCCTCACAGTTGTTGTTTTATTAGTTAGGCCCGGAACTTATAGAGTGATTTGTTGCTATTTTATTTCATAAATTTCTACCCACGAAACATTTTTCATTTTTCAGCACTTCTGAGATTTAGAGACGGGCCGAAATTTATTTGTTTTAATTTTAGAAGAGCTCCAATAATGTCGGGGCCGACAACTCTCTTTTTCCCCACTAACCCCCTGCAGAGTCGTTTTGAACAAATTTCTGAATTGTATCCCGCTTAAAAAACAAAAACAATAGAAAAAAAGAAAAAGAAAAAAAAGAAAATTTATTTTTTTAAACTAAAAAAAAAAAAAAAAAAAATGTGTTAAACCAAACACGATTTAAATTTTTTTTTTAAACTGTTCGTTTTGAAATAAAAAAATATACTGTTGATTTTCCCAAATTTTCTTTTCTTCAATAAATGTCCTATTAATTAATTGCATTTGAATTACTTCTAATTAAAAAAAATCATATTTTCCATTTTCGGAGAAATTATTTACTTAAAAAGAAAACAAAAAGAGAGTTGTCGGCCCCTTACACTATTGGAGCTCTTCTAAAATGAAAACAAATAAATTTCGACCAGTCCTTAATCTGCAGAATTGCCAGATTTTCTTTAATTTTACGCTTTCGAATGCTGAAAAGACGATAAACTAAACTTATTTCCTATTCATGTTTGGGCAATTTGCCTGTTTTCTGACTGTATCATAGTATCGTTTCATGCTGTACGATTGAGGTGAATATTGTAAATAAATATTTCTATTCGTTTTTTTTTAAGAACGAACTTTTTTTTTCTCATTAAAAATAAAATTAGAATTTATTAAATAAAACTTCCGTTAATTATATTTATTTTCATCATTAAATTTCAGAACATTTTCCAGCGAACCGTTTGTTTATCATAACCGAAATGTCATTAAATGAAAGTGTCGTATCTGTTCTGATGCTACACTCAATCTTTTCTATCGTCAATCACTGAAGGAGACATCCTTCTAGACTGAGGCAGTTTTCGTTTTTATCCCATCCTGAGTGCCCCTTTTGGGGGAGCTGGATTTTCCTTACATTAAAAATCGACCTTGCGTCTAACTCTGCCCTCGTGGGGAGGCAAGTAATAGGGACTTATTTGAAAATAATGTTGGAAATTTGTTGAATTTTTTTTTTTAGGTGCAGGTGGAGCGGAGAAGGGGCGGCTTCTTTTTTTTTAGGAGCGGGAGCCGCTGATCCCAAACTAGCGGAGCGGGTAAAGCCCTGCTAATTTGGTTAGGTTAAAATAACGTTGTTTCAATAGTAGCCATCTTAAGGCTGAAATTTTCAACATAATCAGAAAAGCTACTGTTTAAATTGTATCTCTTCTCTTTTCTTTTTTTCTTTCTATCATTTTATTTTATCTTTCATGAAATAAATTGTATTCTTTTTTTTTCATGTTTCATTGAAAATTATTGAATTGCAGGCAAAGAGGGGGTGAGTGGTGCGTTTTTAAGCGCAAAAGAAAAACATCTCTGTTTAAACGTTATTTCACAAACAAAACAACAAACAGTAGAGAAAAAACACAAAAAGACAAAATAAACATTTTATTTTTCAAGAATCTACTTGAAAATGATCGCTTATGCAATTATTTCGGAAGATTGTAATATTTCCTTTTTCTGGTTGGAAAGAAGTAAAAAACCAAAAAAAACTAGCTTTATCAAACGTGGCGCGAGTCTATGTGTGGTTTACGTTATCGATTTGCACGAGATCGGGAAAAGAGAGGTGGACGTAATGTTGATACAATTATCATGATTCAATTATTTTCTCTTCTTGACTCAAGCACTTGCGAACAAGTACTCGATTAAAAAACAACAACAATCATGATTATCAAAAGTTAAAGTATACAATTTAGTTTCGGAACACTGAACAGATAGCGTTTTTTTTTTTTTTTTTTTTAAATTAATGTTTTTATTGATGCCATCACAATCCCTCTGGTTTCTTGGCCTTTTGGCTAGGAACAAAGTGTAGTATCTGTTCGGATGCTACTTACTTCAGACCGGCAGAGTTTAGGCCATTGTTGAAGTGGCTTGTTTTTTGTCGGTCTAAGGTATGGTCCTGTGCGGTTCTAGAAAATCTACCCTCCCAGGCTTTACTGTCTCGCCCCTTTGAGAAGGGGTTAGTTTATTGCATGAGGCGCCCTTACTGGGGAATGCCGACGAGGCTGCTCAGGCATTTTTGATCGACTAGAGTCGTGGCCACCGAGAGCTCGGTGGCCACGCTAGAGTGCTCTTCCTTTAGGGCGCTGGTTTTTCAAATCACACTCTCCCGACCTTGTGTCACATCTTCTCGCCGTGGGAGGGAGATAAATGAAACTTAGTCTATTCTGTTCTCGGTTAGTGAAGGAGAAATCCTTCTGAACTGAGGCAATTTAAATTTTAGTTCCAATCCAGAATGCCCCTTTTTGGGAAGCTAGGGATTTCTCCACATTAAAAACCGACCTTGTGTCTAACTCTGCCCTCGTGAGGAGGCAAGTAAATAGCAACACAATTGTCGGTTCGATCGTAGAATAGGGACGCGTGAAAAAATCTCACCCATTTTCGCAGAGATTTGGGTAAGATTTTTCAATGATCCTTATTTTATAGCTGCATTCAATTAACACTATTGAGGGTCGTGTTGGACTCAACGTTATTGTTTTAGGTGACACTTTTTGACTTTAACTGTTTTTGTAAATAAAAAATTGCCCCCAGCAATGCCCATATTTACTTACCTCCCCGCGAGGGCAGAGTTAGACAGACGGGCGATTTTTAACTCTCCCCCAAAAAGGACACCCTGGATTGGGACAAGAAATAAAGTTTTCCTCAGTCTAGAAGGACCTTTCCTTCACCGACCGAGAACAGAACAGAGACTACACCTTGATCCCAGCTCGAAGGCCGAAACAGCCAGCGACATCAATGTAAATGACAAAATACTTTTTATTTTCTTTATAATAACATTTTCTACTTATTGCACTATCTCCAGATAAATCAAAATTATAAGACAACTTCGCGTGAGTCTGTGTATGTGTTTCTCGCCACTACGTGATTTACAATTTTTTAAATTTTATTGTTTACTATTAATCGATAATAATCCTATATTTATTGAAATAAAAAAATGTAATAGCGTAAAGTATTGAAACGAACTTTTAAAAAATCCCATTAAAAAAACAAAACAAACATAATTACGTAAAATTACAAAAGTTAAAAAAAAAAGCGAAATAAAAGTGAAAGTAACAAAAACTCCCGAGCAACGCCGGATAAGTACAAGTACAGAATATGTTTAAAATGCATGAAGAAATTAATTTTTTTTTTAAATTTAATTAAGAATAAGTGTTTTAAATTTAATAAGTTAAAGAAAAGTACGAGAACCCTAACACTTACCCTAAACCTAACCCTAACAACGCCAAGTCGATTTTAGCTTGGGTCCTAATCTGCACCAGCACCTAGATTTGTAGTGTTGAATCGAAATAAATTAAATGATTTTAATTAAAATTTCAGTTTTGTGTTGCGTCTTATTTTATTTATTTAGTTATTTTGAAACTTTGAGGGTTTTTCGTTAATGTTCACGAATGTAAGAACTAAAAAGATTTTTTTGTAATTTATAGAATCACTTCCATCTCCAATCGAGTGAGATTTTGAAGGGTTAGGGTTAGGGGTTAGGGTTAGGGTTAGGGTTAAAAATCGTTGTCATGACACCCGAACACCCCATAACCTCCCCCCCACACACAAATAATAATAAAAACACCTGACTGAAAACGAGAGTAATTTTATAAAATTATCGATTTTTATTCTTTTTTTGTAATAAAAATAAATAATTTACAAAATTTACATTAAATCCCCCTTTCGAGTAATTACATAATAAAAATAAAAGCATACAAAACCACGAGGTTTTACATTTCAGTGAAAGCAGAAGAAAGGAAAGTGAAAGTAAAAATAAAAAACAAAAACTAAAAGAGATTAATTCATGAACTGTGCGTCAAGTGGTCAATATGTTTCCCGTTCAGTTTTTAGCAAATCTCTTTTAAGTCAATAACTGTAAAGATTTTAATGAAAGAACAATAAACCATTGATAGAATTGCAATAAAAGTGAGTTTCCGACCAAATAGAATTTAGAAGAATAATCCTAAAATAATGTTTCGAGTAAAATCGTCGTTCGCAGAAATCTCCAACTACTCTCGCATAATTCCAATGTTGGTAACAGTTTTTCGGAAATAATATTTCCAGTTTCATTTTTATTCATTTTTATTCATTTAGAAAAATAAAAACATACTCTATAAACGGCCAGCATTTTCTTTTATTCTTCATTTTAATTACGATTTATTCATAAATTAATAATAGTGAAGAAGTGACTTCTTCACTATTATTAATTTATGAATAAATCGTAAATGAATTTGAATATGGAAACAGAACTTTGTTGGTTTAAATAATAATATTATTCTTGTAACGCCTTTTTTTATAATTGAAATGACGGTGATTATTATAGAATCACTCCCGTCTCTAATCGTATTTTGTGGTTTTATGGGTTTGCGCAATGCCCTGAGAACGATATTTAAAACATTATTTATTAACATAACTCTAACCCTAACCTCTCAAATAAATAAATAAATTAGCGAATAGTATTTTCTTTTATTCTTTACTTTAATAACGATTTATTCATAAATTAATAATAATAAAGAAGAAACGAATTAGAATATAAAAAAATAACTTCTTTGTTGGTTTGTTTAAATAATAATAATAATAATAATAATAATAATAATAATAATAACAATGATGATGATGATGATGATAATAATAATAAATAACTAATAATAATAATAATAAATAACTAATAATAATAATAATAGTAATAATAGTAATAATAATAGTAATAATAATAATAATAATTATAATAATAATAGTAATAATAATAAATAACAAATAATAATAATAATAATGATAATAATGATAATAATAATAATGATAATAATGATAATAATGATAATAATAATAATAATAATAATAATAATAATAATAATAATAATAATAATAATAATAATAACAACAACAACAACTCCTAGTGAGTAAATAATAATATTGTGATGCCTTTTTTTTTTTTACTGATTATTAAAAGTAATCACTAATCAAACATTTTATAATTTTGAAAAACAAAAACAAAAAAAACGGGACAAGTATATAGATCGACGTCCCCCAATGCGATAAACAAAAATTGTATAGGCGATAAAAATGGTTTTATGTTGTTACCCATAAAACCATTTTTATCGCCTATACACAATTTTTTTTTCGCATTATGTTGGGGGACGTCGATCTATATGATTACCCCCCCCCCCCAAAAAAAAACGGTAATTTTATAGAATCAGTCTCGTCTCCAACCGGGTGGTTTTATGGGTTTGCCGAATATCCTTAGAATAATTTTATTTATTTATTAACCTATTTCTAACCCTAAAATAAATAGATAAACGAATTACATTTTATTTTATTTTATTCTTTATTTTAATAACGATTTATTTATAACTTAATAACACTTAAAGAAAAACAAATTAGAATATTTAAAAGAAACAACAACAAAACTTCTTTGTTGGTTTAAATAATAATCTTGTGATGCCATTTTCGGAAAAAAAGGTACTAAAATATTTTATCATTTCGAAATAACTTTACCCGTGTTTTGCTTTTAATTTGAAATAAATACAAAATTAAACAAAAAAACAACAACCGTGAAGTATATTCGTTAATTGAATTATTCGCGCCGTTTACGTAAATTTAATTCATTTTTTTAGCACAAACAGCAAACCTGATATTGTTGTTGTCATCAAAACGAATGACTAAAATAGATAAATAAAATGTGGAATTATGTTCACACTTTTAATGTTTTCGCTTTCATAATTTAAAAAAAAATATAAGGTACTTCTGCATAAAATATGGACCGTGCTGAAATAATAACGTTATTATTCAGAAACACATTCTTACCATTGGGAGGGGGAAGGGTGTTAACTATTCTGTACTTTCACCTGACAATCTAATAAACAAAGATACCGTAAAAATTAAATTTAACTTGAAAATTATCTTTTTTAAAACAAAATGGCACGGTCTGTAAACTGCAGAAGTACCAAAAATAAATTGATATTCAAATGTGAATAATTAATTATAAAATTAATATTTTTCTCTTAAGTTATTCAATTTTGATACACTTCGAATTTCATCACCCCCCCCCCTAAAACTGAGTGGTTTATCCAGAATTAAAAACCAGGCATTATTTGCTGCTTTTTTTTTGGGGGGGGGGGGGGCGTTTTATAGTTTTACATATATTTGTGTCGTTGACGGCTTTTCATTAAAAGAATTCTCTTCAATTGCAAAAGGAAAATACATTTACTCACCATATTAGATGCACGATGATCATAAAAGCTGCGGGTACAACCAGATCGTCGGACCCGATTGACCATCGTCGCTTAAATACGACTAAACCTGGCATTATTACGTGCGCGCAAGAAATGGGAAACGCACGGGAATTAGTCTGAACAGAAATCTTTTATAATGCTCTCACATAATCGGTAGAAACTCTGTTCAAATATTTGGTAGAATGTATGTCTCTGCGAGGAAGTCATGGTTTCTTCGTTTATCCACATTTAAGTAAAATGCCTGTTCACTTCTCTTCTTGCAGTCTGCTGAGGAGGTAATGTATTGCCAAACGCACGGGCGAAGAATAGTGTTCATGTGGTTCGGATAAAGGAGGGGGGGGGAGGTAAAAAGATAGGGAGAAAGAGAGAGGGGGAAGGGGTGGGGAGGAGAGAATCGATTGACACATAGGCAAAGTGAGAGGAGATTGAAGAAGTGCGCCTTTACGAGAGGGAGAGAGAGAGAGAGAGAGAGAGAGATTAGGCAAAGAGAGGCTGGATGGTGACAGAAATGCGGGTATTCTCGAGAGAAAGAGAGTGATTTACACACATGCAAAGAAAGAGAGAAAGCTAGCGAAAGATATATGTTCATGAGAGAAACAGGGAGATAGTGAGAGAGGGAGGGGGCTTATTGACACATAAGCAAAGAGAGGGAGAGACGGGGTTGGTAGTGAGTGAACAAAACACATTCATGAGAGAGAGAGAGAGAGAGAGAGAGAGAGAGAGATTGTCACATACACAGAGCGAGAGAGAGAGAGAGTTAGTGAAAGAAATGCATTTACTAGAGAGAGAGAGAGAGAGAGAGAGAGAGAGAGAGAGAGAGAGAAATAAAGGGGTGATTGACACATAGGCAATGCCAACGAGAGATGGAAAGTGAAAGAAATTAATTTATTCGAGCGAGAGAGAGAAACGAAGAGAGGGTGATTGACACATAGGCAAAGAGAGAGAAGGAGAAGAAGAGAGAGAGAGAGAGCAGTGAAGGGAAATAGTTTCTTTTAGTGATTGCAGAGAGATTGAGAGAGAGAGAGAGAGAGAGCGAAAGAAATAAAGAAAGAAAGGGTAATAGCCACATACACAACGACAGAGGGGGGGGGGGGTGTAAGACGTGCACATATATAGGAAACCGAGCAAGCAGTTGAGAATGATTCCGAGAGAGGTGAAGATATATATATATAGAGAGAGGCAGATAACAGCAAAAGAGATATCTCAGGTAGAGGAGGGTGGGAACTGACACTCTCACCCATGCGGAGAAGAAAACATATGCACGCTTAGAAGGAAGGAAAGACGAAGAAAGAAAGAAAGAACGGATGATGAAAAAGCGATATAAACACGGAAGAAAAATAGAGGGCAGAAAGTAAAAAAAAAAAAAAAATAGGAAACCAGATAGACATAGAAATAGCGAGAGAGTGTGTAAATTTAATACAGAGAAAGAGAGAGTATATCGTCTGCTTCGAGTTTTATTGGTGAAGACATCCAATTCCGTGACGTCATCACCGGAAGTGTATATGTTGATGTTGTTGTTTTTTTAAAAATGGCCGATTCAACTATATGCACCTGTACTTGCGGTAAGTAATCCTGTAATAAAACCAAATTTTATCAATTTCTACTTTGTGTACACCCGATTAATATGAACTGAAGTCACACACCTTTCAATTCGTAACATAATAAATGTACTCGTTCGGCTAAAAACGGTGTTATATTCGTAATTTATACTCTCCGAAAAAAAGAGAGTAGTAAACTGAATCGTTTATTTTGAACATAGAACATTTTTCACGTTTGTTCCTTTTTTTAATAAATTATAGTTATACTTTAACTTTTAGTTTTATTATTTCCATTTTTGGTAGAGCTAGTCAACCATAAATCCAAAAATATCTGTCTTTTTTTTTATTTATTTAAAGAATTGTCTGTGTGTAAATAGTATTTACGCTGCATTTTTGTGTGCGATACTTTTTTTTCTTCTCTCAAACATTTTAATAGTCGCGTCTATTTTTATTTTAATGACATTAGTTTTGTCGATAGATTTAAATGAGGCATGGACCATTAAAAGCACTGAAATAAATATTAACTAATTTATGTTTAAACGAAAATGTCTGTTTACTAACATACTGCGAGGAGAAGAGTGTGAGTTGGGTGGTGTCTAACCATCGTGGCATTTGCTACAGTCACTCACTGGTGGTGGTGTTTTTAATATTTGTGTTTTTGTGTTGTACCTTAATGCAAACGAAGAAATAAAATTGAACCTGTAAAATAAGAAGCTTTTATATTCAATCACTTCATGTCCCTTGTTAATTCAAATACCGAATAAAATAGAGAACTAAAAAAGGTTAAAATAACCACAACGATTTGAAGGGTGTACCTCTCCTATATATATATATATGGGAACAGGTCAAAACGTCACCAAGTTTTTTGGCCCCCGTTCCGGCGTCGGAGACCCCCTCTCGACGGCTAGCCGCACCACTTCTGGGGGTGTTTCCATTCGTCACCAAACTTATAAAAAATATTATAATAAGAATATTGTTTGCAATGTGGGTCGAATATGATAACGGTGATTTAAGTTTGCTTCGAAAAGCATCTCGGATCTACATGCCGGCTATTTAAAAATATTTTTTTATATTTTATTATTAATAAAAGCTTCATATTTTTGAAAACCTTTTCATTATTACAAAAGTAGAACACTGGTACAAGTAACAAATTATTTGACGATAAATATCACTTAAAGAATTTGGTGACGTTTTGACTTGTAACCATATATATATATATATATATATATTATATATATATATATTTGTTTTGTTTATTATCTAGGTACGTATACCTTTCGTCCTTTTAATCGGGACTCTTTCAGTGCAATATACATATATATATATATATATATATATATATATATATATATATATATATATATGTATATTGCACTGAACGGGAAGGGTCAATCTGCTGAAGTCTGTGATGGCGCTCCCATTTGTGCTGATATACTGAGAAGAGAAATATATTAATTTCTAGCAACTAGAAAATAATTATAACAACAATCGTTGGAATATAAAAAGCGACTTTAATATTTTATTGTTGAGACATGAAGAGTTTGCTTGATAACCGAAGGAAAAACGTTTGAAGTTTGTTTTATTTATTTATTTTTTATTTTTTTTTAACTTAAATTTATTGCCTGACTAACAGCACTGTTTTTGGTGCTTCTATGGGGGGGGGGGGGCATAACGACTCGAATATTTCCGATTGCAATTTACGGAACAAACAGGAAATGTCCGAAGTCGTTTCCGATTTGAAAGCCGCGAAAAAAATGTAAGACGGCAGATGACACTAAAGCACCCGAATGCAAAACCAGGTTAGGTTAAGTTCGAGTTTGAAATAAGGGAAATTAATTTTACAAAACTTTAAAAAAAAAAAGAAAAGAAAATTTGTAAGGACATTTTTAAACATAGAGTGGGGAGTGGTTGATCATAACTTTAAGTCGAGAAAAATGAAAAAGTTGTTTCATTTAATGTCTGTACTAATTGACTGTTCGGTAACGACTCGACCATTTTCGGTCGTAAATCAGAATTGAAAAACATTCGGGTCGATATGGGTCCCTTGCTATATTAGAAGTACCCTGTTTTTTCTGTTTTCCATATCCATACTTAATATATACACTTCGACTCTTCATCTCATAAACTATTATTGTAACCATACGCAGATTACCTGATAAAGTTATGTCACAGTCTCAGGAAACCATCCTCCCAAGCATTACTCCCTCTTTACGGATAGTGGAATGGTTTATTGCCTTTCATTCTTGAAGGAGTGCCGATGCTATGATAATTTTATTTTTCTCCCAGTCCAGAGTGCCCCATTTTGGGAACTGGATTCTCCCCACATTAAAAACCGACCTTGTGTCTAACTTTGCCCTAGCAGAGTGACAGGCAAATAAAATATACAGACATAACTGAATAAACTTTCTAAGCACGACTTGGCACTGTGTGAAGAACTGTGATTCATCCCCCCCCCCCGGTCTCTGACGACCCTCAACCGAAGGGCTAAGGTAGCAGTCAGGAAAGGCAGACTCCTCTATCAAGATTCTACACAGGAAAGCCAGTTGATTTTTATTTAAAAAAAAAAAAAAATTTATTTAATTATTTTTATGGAAATCGCTCCAGACAAGGCATGAAGCCATTTGATGTAAGGAGCTAAAAAAAGACTACTTTAAGGTAAAAAAACTAGCCATGGATAAGTGTTAGATGGCTAGCAATTCTTCCCCCTTTGTCAGAAACATCGCTCATGGAATGTGAGAACTAAAGGACAAAATAAGGGAGCGAGAGTTACGAAGCTGCCGAAAGTAAACTCAAGGTCCACTTTCTACTCTCCTGAGTGATTACTTGCCAAGTCAGGCATGCCCGAGTCTTCCTCATGCGGACATTGAATACAGACCTGTCTGTGAACAAATGGCCTTTCTCTCATCCAAAGAAGTGAGGACAGAAAGCACTGGAAGACCGTTACATGACTCATAGACAAAGGAAGCACAGTCAGTCAGGGTTAGGATGAGAGGAAATGCCCTAGCTTTACCCTTTAAGGAAAGTTTCCTCCGAAGAAAAGTCTGACCCAATGCTTCGACCTTTGACTGTATCTTCGAGCAATTGCTCTAAAGTTGGAGATGCTGCCTGAACCACATGCAGAGAATTTTAACAGAACCATCCAGTTAGGACCGGAAAGCGAGGCGTTACCACTCTAGGTACTCAACCGCAAGCTGATCCACTTGATTTGGCCTTTGTAATGCGTTTCATAACATGTAAGTCCCTCCATCACTGCCTTGATGTCTTCAAAGCATGAGACAAGGACAGTGAACACTGGAACCCTGGCTTGTGCCCCTCCAGATAAGGTGATTCCACATAGGACCGAAATTGATGCCCCACCCTTTAGTCTGTGAAGTAGGGGTGACAGCAGACAACCTTGATGGATCGACCGAGAGACAGCAAACAACTCCAAATGCTTACCATTCACATGCACCACTGCCGTTGGCGAGCGATACAGAATGGAGATCCAATTGTGGAAGTCCGGATTAAAACCAGTGGTCTCTAAAACAGATGAAAAGAAGCGATGGTCGACCCTGTTGACTGATCAAAATTGATCAGTGTGGCCTCCGTGTTGTCTTCTATCCCCTTTATAATCGGACAAATCCAATGCAAATTGTTCTGAACCGATCTCCCCATTACATCATAGTTTGGCTCACTTTGATCCTAATCGAATGATTATAAGGTGTGTAGGTCTTTCACTATCTTAATCTTAACTAGACATATTATCAGCTGAGATCCATCCTTGGCATCATTTTGGCAACCTAGGGACTGACTTGAACCACCAGACTCCTCTTTGTTGGATTGAGGTTAGGAGATGCACCCTCCCAGGCATTATCTCGCTTTTCAGAAGTGGACTTGGTGTATTTCCGATCACCTGAGGTGCTCCTATGGGGGAATGCCAATGGGATCATTCTTGGCTATTTTTGTACCTGATCTGGGGGAGCTGATTTTCTTGACCTTCCAACCTTGTGTCATATCTTGCTGCAGTGGGCGGTAAGTAAATACCAACTAGACATATTTATTGACCCACAAGCTCTGTTTCCCGAGTAGATACTTATTGTCGGGTGGAGTATAAAAGTGAGGGTGGCTGGACGAATCTGAGATCTTATAAACCCGACTACATAACACGTTTAGTTGTTTACTGGTGGTTGTTGTTGTTGTTGCTGTTGGCGATGCTGGTGAATGGGATTTGCGCTGGCATGGCGAAACATAGCAGTAATGTTGTTGTTGTCACTCGGTAGCTGTTTGCTGTTGACAAAAAGTTAGCCCTCACGTGAATATAGGAAGGTATTACTGGCTTTTTTGTTGACAACCTGTTTGTGTAGGTAATGGCATTAAATAAACGGTTTAATTAGTCTAGTTGGGAATAAGCAAAAACCACAAATAGAAAAATGAGACTCCTACAGGATCTGAACCTGCGCCTGAGAAAGAAGGACCACATGTGAACTTGGTGAACATAGGAAGGTTTTATGTCCCCAATGGGGGGTTCTGCCTGAGATTAAGGCTGCACAAATCCGTTAGTGGAAAAATATGATTTGCTTCAACATGGAGGCATGGTGCCTCGTAGGCTTGCCAGTGACGATCTGCTTGTTCGATGTGATTGTCTTGGCTTTTATAGATGTTTACGTCGAACCTTCTGAAATAGTTTTCCTGTCACACCTAACACGCCAATCGGCTACGTGTGGCATAGACGTTTTGCTTGTGCTTGCGTATTCTTGTTTCTTGATTAAATCGATGCCAAAAGCTGAACCTTCATTTATATGACGGAACTATCTCGAGAATTATTTCCGTGGTGCCACAAGTTTGTACGACTATGTGAGAATTGTTTGCCTTCGTAGGTATTTACTTGCCTCCCACTACTGGAAGATGTAACATAAGGTCACAAGAGGTGACGGCACTATGACGGTCATAAAATGCATGAGCAGCCCCGTTAGCATGCCACAGTAGCGGTATCTCGGACGATTAGCAATAAACTAACCACTTCTCAGAGAGAGAGAAGAAAAAGCTTGGGAGGGTAGACCTCCTAGAACTGCACAGAACCTACCTCAACCCATCAGATGCAAAAAATGACCCAGACTCTGTCGGATTGATGGTTGAGGATTGATCCTCGACTCTGTATGAACAAAACCTACTCGGGCTGTACCAGAGTTTTATTCAATTTAGAAAATTATATTTAAAAATAATAATTCATTTGACATGTGTAGTATCAACGTGTAGAAGTATAAAAATGAAATTAAAAAGTTCTCATCTAATTCAGGTGACCCCATCCCTACTTTCTAAGAGTCAGAAACGCAACTGCCCATACATTCATTGGCTAATGGACAGTCGTTTATTATTTACAGTGAGATAGGTGTTTGACATTGTTCCCAAATAACTTCTTTTTTTTACTTAAAACCACGTTTTAGTAAGAAAAACGAAAACAAAACAGAAAAAATAACATTAACCATTAAAAACAATAAATTATATAGCAAGTGAAACGCGGTAAAAACAAGTCGACTTGGTTGTAGAAGATGGCTGATGTAAACAAATTCCCAGAAAGTCTTTTTTTTTTGTTTTTTTAATGTTTTTCTTTGCCTATAAGTTATTACAACTTTCTAATGCGAATCCTTACGAGAAAATATTACTTTGAAAAATAAAAAGAATTTTTTTTTTTTTTCAAGGTAACGTTTTCGCATTAGTGTATGACATAATCACGCTGAAAACACCGGTTCTCGTTAGATCACTGAAGTTAAGCAACGTTGAGCCTGGTCAATACCAGATGGGTGACCATTTGCGAATAACAGGCGCTGTATGTGGGAGGACAGTGACACACTCGTGCAAAAAAATACAGCTCTGAGTATGCCTTTAGCAAGTACTTCAGTATAACCTGCTAATCCACACGTGGGTAGAAGTTCTGTTCTCAATAATGTGGCGAAGCTCTATGGAGAAAGTATGCTATCATTATCGTTTTTTTATTAGCATTAAAAAGTTGCAATAACCTGTAAGTAATCAAAGTATAACATTATTTTACCATTTTATTTTTATTTTCCAAAAAATAAATAGGAATTATCTTTCTTTCTAATTGGTTTATATCGGCCATCTTTTTTTCGGTTCGTTTTTTTCTGCATTTTGTGTGTACTTGGTATAACTTAATGCCTTTAATGTATAGAAATCAATTTTAAAAATTATTTAAACATAGTTTTAAGTATAAATAAGTTTGATATGATTTGTGGCATTACTCATTTTGTTTAACATCCGTTTTATTGCTGGCATGCGTTTGGACCGCTTTTCGAAATTGCCTTCCAAACTAACCTATCTCTGGCCAGGTCTTTATTTATCCCTCTTTCTTTCAAGTCCATTTTTATCAGTTCCTCCCATGTTTCCATTGCACCCCCCACTCCTGTGAACTGAACCTGCTACCATAGCTATTCTGCACCTACTAACCCAAGAACTCTCATCCATTCTTTCAACGTGACCATACCATCAAAGTCTCCTGTTCTGCACACATCTCCCTATACTGTCTAGATTTAATCTACTTATACGCTGCTCTTCTCTCCAGATCTAAGCTTGTCTTTAAGATTGACATTACACATCCACCATACCATTCTCGTATTATTTCTCTCCATGCAATTCATATCTTCAACCATCACTGGCCAGGTTTCTCTTCCATACCTCATCACACTGCGTACACATGCCTGATAGACTCTTCCCTTGGTCGACAGTGGTAACGCTCTGCTGGTTAGTAATGGCAGAAGTTCCCTGAATTTACTCCATCTACTTCTAACTCTTGCAATCACACTAGCACCTGCTCCACCCTGTGCTCCAATGCTATCAAGAAAGTAACAGAACTTTTTGACAACCTCAATAGCTTCACCATGCAGATATACTTACCCTTAAAAAAAAATTATTTTATTTATTTATTATTCCTTAGGGGTAACATTTTCTTTTAGAAAGTTGCAATGTAGGTGATCAAAGAAAAAACATTATTTTACCATTTTTTTTGTTTGTTTTTTAAAAAGTAAAACTTGGAGTTATCTTCCTTCTTGATTGGTTCATATTGGCCATCTTTTTTTCCGGTCGATTTTTTTCTTCTGCATTTCACATATACTTGCTATAACTTAATGCTTTTAATGTATAGTGTTTTCTTTTTAAAATTATTAAAACATAGTTTTAAGATAAAAATAAGTTTTTTGATATGATTACTCATCGGTTTAACATCCATTTTTACATGCTGGCATGTGTTGGACGGCTTTCAGAAATTGACTTCCAAACTAAACTATCTCTGGACAGGTCTCTATCTATCCCTCATTCTTTATCAATCCTTATCTCAAAAATAATTGCGAAACACAACCTCAATAGCTTTGCCATCCAGATATATTTTCTTCACATCTGAGTTGTCATCCATCTCAATATAACTGATAAGCAATCCTCCATTAGTCGATTAGTCAAACTGAATCCAAACCTTGATGGATATGTTTTTGTTAATGTTCATATCAGTTTATGAAGCGTTCATTGATTCTAAGCCTTAAATCAATCTTTTCTGATACACTGATTTAATAAACAAAATAAAAAAACCAAGGTATTTTTTATCAATAGTTCATGCCAAATGTTACTCGCTTGGTTGTTTATAATACAATTAAGCCTCCATTATTTGTGTTTTTCTTTTGTCATTTTTTGTTTGTTTGTTTGTTTGTTTGTTTATACTGTGCTGTTTGCCGATAAAGCTAGGCGAGGCAGACAGAAAGATTAAAAATGCACACATAAGTTTTTATGGTAAAAGAAATTAGTGACATAAATTATTTTAAAGCAAATACAGTTAGGAAATTAGTTCAAAACAATTTATTTTGGTTTAACTACTCATTTGTGACAGATTTACCGTAAAAAATTTTTTTTAATATCTAATATAAGTTATAAGCATTTAAAATTCTGTAATTATTGGTTGTGAGTAAAGTAATAAGGGATTCGGTACCTTATTCCTGTCAATAAGCAAGATGTCTGCCACTGATTATTTTACTCATAACCAATAATCATTGAACTTAAAATGCTTATAACTTCTCTTAAATATTAAATTATTTTTTGTCTAATTTCCCAACTGTATTTCCTTTAAAATAATTTATATCACCAATAGTAACGTTTATCATATATTTTTTTTTTTGGGGGGGGGGGGGGGGGGGGGGCGAGTATTATTATTTTAATTAATATTATTTGGATTATTCGGACAACTATTTTCGGTGCTTCTCCAGATTAGGACCCAAGCTAACTTTGACCCCGTCGTTAGGGTCAGAGTTGGAGCCAAAGTTAGCTCGGGTCCTAATCTGAAGAAGTACCCTATTCTCATGTTGGTTGTTATTTTCACAAAATTTCGGCCGATGTAAACCCCAACCTTCTCCAGGTGCTTATGTTCGAAATTCCATAATAGGTGTAGAGTAGCTTATGAAACGGGAGCCTTTGGGTCTCCCTCGACTACGGTCGACCACTTTATCTGTTATATTCCATCTTGTTACGTAGGTACACAAACAAAATATTTTGCTGTTCGGCATCCAGCAGCAACAGACACATACAATCAGAGAGAGGAGGCAGAGAAAGGCTGAAACATGCAGCAAGAAGTATGCAAACAGACGAGGGGGGCAAGGGAGAGGCAATAATTTGCACTTGTTGCCATAGACTGGAGTTGAAAAAGTATTATGTTGTTAGCGATTATTATGCTAAAACTGACTTAATCAACATTTGTTTCCCTAAGGCTTTTTTTTTCTGCATATTTTAATCACACAAAATACATGCTAAAATAGTCCTCGTTTTTTTGGCTTGAGTCATGTTGGAAAAAAAATCCATTTTAATTATTTTAATTATCTGTTATTTGCAATTAACTCACCAAATGACCCGTCTCTTACTAAGTTTCTGTTTATCACCCGCTTCCTCTCACTGTATGTTGTGTGACCTCCACTCCGCTCTTTCGCTCCCCTAACTCTCGTCTTTCTCTATCTCTGTTAATTGCCAGTTGAATATAGTAATAAATAAAGGAGAAAAAAAAATATTGGAAAAGTCCGTTGTAAACAAAAGAGAATATCACCACAAGTAGCAAAAATATTTAATCCGTGACCGAGAGAGAAAAAGAAAGGAGTGGGTATAGTGAGCAGAAAGAGACATTTAGAATGTTGTTTTTTTATTTATTTATTTTTTATTTATTTTTTTTTTTTTGCAAACAAACCTTTTCCTGATTCAAACAATCTAACCCGAGCTGAATCGATGACCCAACGGGTCACGTGTTTTTTTTAGTATTAAATCAAAACTAGTATAAAAGAACTATTTTCTTTAATTAACGATGGAATATCCACCGGTTAGGGCTATTATTATTTAGTTAGGTAACTTTTGATAGTTTTCAAATGTTTTTGTTATTAAAGTTAGTATTTCTGGGTATTGATTGTTAGTGTGTAAGAATATTAGTAAGTAGACAATAATCAATTTTATTCTTAACATAGTTACATAGTTCACCCCCAAACAAGGCAGGCCGCCACTGTAGACGTAAGGGGCTACTGAGAAAAAAGAATGAAAGTTTGGGGTGGGGGGGGGGGGGTCAACCTAAAGTTCCAGAGTCCTACAGCACAAGGAAAGAAGCTTTTGGAGTAGAAAGCTCTTCGGCATCTGGGGACCTCCACAGTGAATGGATGGGATTTGGCAGATTGTCGGGTTGGTTTACTGAATTTACGTCGTGGGGACACCAGAGCAGCAAGGTCATCAGAGCACAATCCATTGAAAATGACCTCCAGTCTGTAGTGGATTGGGGTAAAAAATGGATGGTAACTTTTAATGCCGCAAAGACAAAGCTACTTTCCTTCAATAACTACAAAAAACCTTTTCAACCACCGATTGTCATGGCAAATAAAACCCTACCTGAGAGTTCATCATTCAAACTCCTCGGCCTAACTTTCACAGATCACAGACAACTTAGAATGTTGTTTTGTAATATTCTTATGTTAATGTGTACGTTATTCCAGAAGTCCAAATAGAACATACTAAAATGAACGCAAGCAAACTGACTCGTATATTAATGTTACAATTTTGTTACATGCAAGAAACAAACTTTTGACTCTAATATTAATGTTACAATTTTGTTACATGCAAGAAACAAACTTTTGTTACATGCAAGAAACAAACTTTTGACTCTAATATTAATGTTACAATTTTGTTACATGCAAGAAACAAACTTTTGTTACATGCAAGAAACAAACTTTTGACTCTAATATTAATGTTACAATTTTGTTACATGCAAAAACAAACTTTTGACTCTAATATTAATGTTATAATTTTGTTACATGCAAGAAACAAACTTTTGTTACATGCAAGAAACAAACTTTTGACTCGTATATTAATGTTACAATTTTGTTACATGCAAGAAACAAACTTTTGTTACATGCAAGAAACAAACTTTTGTTACATGCAAGAAACAAACTTTTGTTACATGCAAGAAACAAACTTTTGTTACATGCAAGAAACAAACTTTTGTTACATGCAAGAAACAAACTTTTGTTACATGCAAGAAACAAACTTTTGACTCGTATATTAATGTTACAATTTTGTTACATGCAAGAAACAAACTTTTGTTACATGCAAGAAACAAACTTTTGTTACATGCAAGAAACAAACTTTTGACTCTAATATTAATGTTACAATTTTGTTACATGCAAGAAACAAACCTTTGTTACATGCAAGAAACACACTTTTGACTCTAATATTAATGTTACAATTTTGTTACATGCAAAAACAAAATTTTGACTCTAATATTAATGTTATAATTTTGTTACATGCAAGAAACAAACTTTTGTTACATGCAAGAAACAAACTTTTGACTCGTATATTAATGTTACAATTTTGTTACATGCAAGAAACAAACTTTTGTTACATGCAAGAAACAAACTTTTGTTACATGCAAGAAACAAACTTTTGTTACATGCAAGAAACAAACTTTTGTTACATGCAAGAAACAAACTTGGGTATCCCTGGTTAAAAAGTAAATTCTAATTTAAGGACAGAAAGTACCATGCCAGCCGAAGAATCCAACATTTGGGAAAATACCAAGTGAAATGAGTGAGATATTCCAATGGTCCCTATAGTACAATTGAATTTGATTCTTCTGATTCTTTCGGAACCAAAAATATTCTCTTCAAGTTTAAATTTGAGGAATACACAAAATCTTAAATGATTTGACAATTTTAAGCCGTTTATTTTAGTTTTTTTATCACCAACGAGTGACTTTGTTTTTATATTTTTTTAACATCAGCTTTTAAAACGATTCTGTGAATGAGTAATAAATTAGTCGCACGAGCTGAGAATAAATGCTGAAAGATTTACGACTGATACGGTTTCAATTTTCACCAATATTTCTGTACTATTGCAGGACGCAATGTGATGATGTATGCAAGTGAAACATGGCCAGTGAGGGTTGAGAATCTGCGTTGATGTGATGATCAGTGGTTGTAGTGGTGATGGATAAGAACTCAGACGTGGAGAAAGTATATTTCGATGGCGAAGCTATTGAGGTTGTTGAGAAGTTTTGTTATTTTGGTGATACCATTGGAGCACAGGGAGGAGCAGGTGCTAGTGTGATTACAAGAATTAGGAGTGGATGGAGTAACTTCAGGAAACTTCTGCCATTACTAACTAGCAGAGCGTTACGATTGTCGACCAAAGGGAAGAGTTTATCAGGCATGTGTACGCAGTGTGATGATGTATGATCAAAAATGAACAAAATAATGTTTGGAGAAATAATTTTGATAATTTTTAATATGTATAGTTACTAATTATTGGACATTACAAGAAATATTTTACTAAAACTTTTCTCGGTAATTATTATTTAGTAGTAATTTTGGTTTCCGCATGTCTGCCCCCAATCGCATGTTTGTCAGGCCTGTATTATGGATTGCCTTGATTGACTTCCAAATCAACCTAGCATTTTTGATTTTGTAAAATGTTGAATTTGCATTCTAATTTAAGATCGGATAATTCTCTGATTTTTGGTAGACTTTTTTTCAACAGTTTTTTTTTTTTCTTTACAACAGTATTTGTTTTTTCTTTACAACAGTATTTGTTTTTTCTTTACAACAGTATTTGTTTTTTCTTTACAACAGTATTTGTTTTTTCTTTACAACAGTATTTGTTTTTTCTTTACAACAGTATTTGTTTTTTCTTTATAAACAGTATTTGTTTTTTCTTTATAAACAGTATTTGTTTTTTCTTTACAACAGTATTTGTTTTTTCTTTACAACAGTATTTGTTTTTTCTTTACAACAGTATTTGTTTTTTCTTTACAACAGTATTTGTTTTTTCTTTACAACAGTATTTGTTTTTTCTTTACAACAGTATTTGTTTTTTCTTTACAACAGTATTTGTTTTTTCTTTACAACAGTATTTGTTTTTTCTTTACAACAGTATTTGTTTTTTCTTTACAACAGTATTTGTTTTTTCTTTACAACAGTATTTGTTTTTTTTCAACAGTATTTTTTTTTTTTTCAACAGTATTCATTTATTTTCTAACAGTATTCATTTTGGGGGTAAACACAAACAGACAAATAACTTTCACTTTCATTGCCCGTCCCTACACTTATAGGAGGATCAGTAGATGTGGTTCATTTACCTGGTTCCCCTGTGCTAGAGATGTTTATATGATATTTACACATCATTAGTTTTACACCTGTTTAAACAGTTATTAAATATTGGTAAATAAAATGGCATCTGCTGTAAATCTTTTTTATGCTTGAGATGAAAATGACGTCATGAAGCATTTTGCCAACAGATTCATGTATCCAACACGAGTCTCTTTTTATAAACAAGTGGAGATTTAAGAAGGCCTAAACTTCCTCTGCAAAGGACGTTGTGCTGTCAGTCAAGTTTGTTTGTTTGATTACAGCCTAGGGTTAGCATCGCTTGACCAATTGTCACCACACTTGGTCAAAATATCAATCATGGTCTAACTTAGAACTGATTTCATTTTGAAATATCTAGGGTCAAAGGTCACAAAAAAGGTGAAAGTAACACTTTTGGTGAAAACTTTGATTCTATTCTTCATAGAGACTCTCTACTTGGGCCAATATTATAGCCAATCAAGTCCTACATCTTATATGACCTTAACTTTGAAAATTTCGCTCACGATCAAGCATTTTACCGAATTTCAACTTCTGATTTTTTTCAAATTTGATGTACGGAGCTGATGCTCTTTACCAACAGTAACTACCATGCAAAACTTCAGCCTAATCAGATAGTTTTTGAGTTATGAACATTTCTATGACATAACTTTGGAAATACTTCATACAATATGGAGAAGTAAGGCCCAGATAAGACTTTTGCGCATCCTTACTTGTCAGGCAGAGGTATGCAGTTTCACGACTGACTTCTGTTCTTTTTTGCATCTTTTTTTCTTTATTAGATGCTTCCTCGGTCAGTCTGTCAGTCTTCAGTTAAAAATAGTATTTGCATTAGATTGAATGGACGTGTGTCGGAACTGAATTTGAGATCTTAACAATTGGCCTTCTTCTTGGCCTTTTGGCTAAGATCAAAGTGTAGTATCTGTTCCGATGAATACTACACCCCATAGACTAGTATTGTCTTGGCCTTCGGGGCTTGATTTACGCCGGTCTATGGGTCTGTCCTGTGCACTTCTAGGATGTCCACCCTCCCAGGCTTCGCCTCCCCTCTTTGGGGAGGAGTAAGTTTATTGCTTACTGCCTGAGGCGCCCCTACCGGGGAATGCCGACGGGGTTGCCTAGGCAATTTTTAAACCCCACTTTCCCGACCCGACCTTGGGTCACATCTTACTTGTGGGAGTAAGATAAAAACTGGCCTTGTGCCTAACTCCTGGAGAGGAGTAAATCAATACATAACACAAACAGAAGTATGCATGAACGACCTAACCACCTTCTCAAAAAGTAGCCAATTGGCATGTTAGGCATGAAAGGAAAACTGTTCCAGAATGTTCGATGTGAACATCTATAAAAAGGAGGCAATTGCATCGGACAAGCAGATTGTAACCGGCAAGTCTACGAGATACCATGCTTCCATGTCAAAGAAAATCATATTTCACGCCAACGGATCCATGCAGCCTTAGGATCGCCATTTGAGGAAATAATACCTCATGTTTCGCCATGCTAGTGCAAATCTCAGTCATCAGCATCGGCAACATTAACCTAGCTACAGTGAGCAACAACAACACTACTGTGATATTCTGCCATGTTAGTGCGAACATCAATCATCAGCATCGCCAACATTAAACTAGTTACGAAGAGCAACAACACTCCTGGAAAACAACTAAAACTACTATTGCAGATAAACTCACATATATGTCTACCCCGACAGCTTCATCTTGTATCAGGTGTGTCCAAGCATCTCTATAAGAGGCTCTGTCTGTCGATTAGTCTGTCAGGTTTGAAATAGCATTTTTATTAATCTGTCACGCTTTAATATAAAATAGCATTTTCATTACTAAATGCGCAAATTGAATGGATGCATCTTCAGAGAAAAAAATGTAGAATCTTTTAACATGTGGGTGCATGATGCATTTTTGTGCATGCAGATGAAAGTCCTATGCAGTATAATGTGCAGCAATTATTATCCTGACAAGTATCTCTATTTATATAAAGTTAAGTATGTGTATTTTGGCTGCGATGAAAGTGTAGTATCTGTTCCGATGGATGCCACACTCCTTAGATCAGTACCGTCTTGGCCTTCGAGCCATGATTCCGCTGGTCTTAGGGATTGTTCTGTGCAGTCCTAGGAGGTCCACCCTCCCAGGCTTTGCCTTCTCACCCTGTGAAAAAGAGTTTGTTTATTGCTAATCGCCTGGGGTACCCCTACAAGGGAATGCCGACGGAGCTACCCAGGCATTTTTTGTAGGCCAGAGTGCTCAAACTCTAGGGCACTGGCTTTTCAATCCCATTTTCCTACCTTGTGTCACATCTTACCGCGGTGGTAGGGAGATAAAAGTAAAAAGTATGTGTATATGTATAGAATTCATTCCTAAACTAAATAACTGATCATTATGAATTTTGGAACACATCTACTAGGTGTAAGGGTGGGTAATGCGGGCTATATTCCGTTTAATTCAATTCTATACAAACAGGGTGTGTGAAAATTCACATACCTCCGATTTTTGTGAAATTTGAACAATAGTTATTAGACATCAATTAATAAATATTTCTTCAAATTCCAGTTTCTTTGAAGTATTTAAAATGTTTTAGGTGCAGAATATAGGGACAACCTCCCATTTGAAAATTCAAATATTTCAGATTTGCATTAAATTTCATCCATTGTCATTAGACACTGAGCAAGATTCTCTGAATTTCAGTTCCTTCTTAAAACCCCTTAAGCCCAAGCCTTAAATTTTAGACATTTTCAAGAATCACAACCATATAATGGATTTTGATGAAAATTGGAATAAAAATTCTAGACATAAGATTTTGTATCATTATATCTTGATTTTAATCTCTGTAAGGGGACATAAAAGTGGTGCAAAACTGTTCTGTTCGGGGAAATTTATATTCTAGTGTAATTATAAAAATCAGTCTTTTTTTATTTACAGAAAGCCTCAATAACTTATAATCTTGTACATTTCTCCTAAACACTCGCCCAGTCTAATAATAGTAAATAAACCGTGACAGTGGTATATATAAATATATACTATTAATGTTCTGCATCAGTCTTTTTCACTCATTCTTTTTCACAGTTTTTCTCTTGTTCCTTCTTCTGCTGGTTTCTTCTCAACGCTCAGTGTTTTTTTTTCTTCTAATACATTTATGAACACCTGTCTTAGCAATAGTTATATAAATCTATATTTTATATTCTTGTCTACACCTCCATTTTCACTGTTGGTTCAACATTATTGAAGCATCTTTCCCTCGCTGGCTGGTTTACAATTGAAGACTTGAAAAACACAAAAAAGAATTTTTATCGCTCACCTTATTTGATGTTACAATGTTTTCTTACACTCTTCCATGTTCCATGTTTTATATCCTATGCCTACACCTCCATTTTCACTGTTGGTTTAACATTATTAGACAGGGCTAGTGTTCAGGCGAAGTGGATAAAAATTATAGGTTATATCAGCCACCCGTAACTATAAAAGTCTGATTTTCATAAATAAATGATGTATTAGGGTTTATGTTATTAAGTATTTATACAAGTAGGAATAATGTAGCAGTTTTCGTGAAAAATTGGAGTTCCTTATGTAACATGGTTAGCCCTCTTTCTTTCCTGGAGGCCATGTTATATAAGACAAAATAAGAAACACTTGTTCTTCCATTGGAGAATTCTCCTTGCATTTCTTGAAGCATCTTTCCCTCGCTGCCTGGTTTACAAGTGAAGACTCGAAAAACGAAAAAAGGAATTTTTATCGCTCACCTTATTTGATGTTACAATGTTTTCTTACACTCTTCCATGTTCCATGGAAGTTTGGAGAACCCCAACTAGTTAGAACCAGCAGTCACAAAATTTGCTCTGACGTTTTCCCTTTTCCTAGCTATTCAATTGTTTGTTTTTGTGCATACCTGAACTAACACACAAACCACTTTTGTTTATTTTTCAAATCTCACAATATTGTATTCGAATTCCATCAATGCATTCTTCCTCAAATTTCAAAACTTTACCAAACATACTTTTCAGTACACCCCAGCAATCTTGTTACACTTATCTATAAACGAAATGAGATAAAACAAAAGATTTGGAGGTTACTTTTCAGTATTACACTACCACGGGAACGACACCTTCAACTGAGCTTCCGATCCAGTTATTATGGGAAAATTAACTTAGAACAATCAATGAGAATTAAAGCAGGGTACTACAGATGGATGCCCTAACCCTAACCCGCCAATCTGTTAGAGATCAGGAATCTGTGTGTTTTATCGAGACACAACCTCTGAGTGAGATAGCCGCTAAAGTAACCAGCACACCGAACATCCGGCCAAGTTCATTCTTTTACGACTGGTACATTTTATGGAGACACATTTGACGACGGTGAATCCCACACATCACCACTCTCTAACATGAACTATAAGATGGTCTGGAACTGCATATTGGTTATCCACAGCTGGCCATCTGAAGGCCGTTCCTCAATCCACCACTCGGTATCTCGGTAATTTGGAGATGGTCACTCCACACCACAAAGACATGAAAAATGTTTTTCATTAGCGTTTTATATGGTTTTACATTATTCTGACTTTCATTTCGAATGCAAATTGTTTTTGTGTTTTTACAAAATCCAACCATTATTCATATCTGACAAAGTAGGTTAATCTTCCATTAGATTCTCAATTTCAATATGGCGACTATAAAATGTTGTCAGCTCTTATGTGCACAACACTTCACCAATTACCCTATTTTTATATTCTATTTTCATTTCTATCCGAGAAAAATTGCCATTTCTCATGAAATTTGAATTACTACCAGGATTGTGGAGTCGAAGATTTTTTAGTAGTCAATTGGATGTCTATGAATTCTGGGAGTCTGCGTCGTCGGATGTCTATGTTTACGAACTCAAAAATCTTTCTGTCTAACTCTAGAATCTGGACGGAATTTCGAACGGAACCCTTTATTTAATCCACAGGGGTAGCATGCTCTTGTTCTATCAGTTATAACTGGGAGAAGTTCGCAAGGACCCGTGGCACAGTGGATATAATACTAAGTAAAATTCAGTTTCAAGTGATAGTCAGCTGAAGGTTGAAGGTTCAATCCTCGGTGTGGGCGATACAAAGAATTGCAAATTATTGAAGACTTCTCAAAGTCATGGCTGACAGAACGTGGATTAAAAAAAAGGGGTTCATTCGAAATTTCGTCGAGATTCTCGAGTTAGACAGAAATATTCTCGATTTTGTAAAGATATACCTGAAAAAGGCTGGATGTTACAGCGACCGAAACGTTGTGAATATAATAACCAAGATGAGAAAAGTAGTCCGAATAATCCAAATTATCAATCCTCATCTCAAAAATTCAAAAACAGCTTAATACTTGAGCAACACGCCAAAATGGGTTTATAGAAAAGATGTTATGAAAAGATGTTTATAGAAAAGATGTTTATAGAAAAGATGTTTATAGAAAAGATGTTATGAAAAGATGTTTATAGAAAAGATTTTATGAAAAGATGTTTATAGAAAAGATGTTATGAAAAGATGTTTATAGAAAAGATGTTTATAGAAAAGATGTTTATGAAATGATGTTTATTGAAAAGATGTTATGAAATGATGTTTATAGAAAAGATGTTTATAGAAAAGATATATGAAATGATGTTTATAGAAAAGATGTTATGAAATGATGTTTATAGAAAAGATGTTATGAAATGATGTTTATAGAAAAGATGTTATGAAATGATGTTTATAGTAAAGATGTTATGAAAAGATTTTTATAGAAAAGATGTTATGAAATGTTTATAGAAAAGATGTTATGAAATGATGTTTATAGAAAAGACGTTATGAAATGATGTTTATAGAAAAGATGTTTATAGAAAAGATGTTTATAGAAAAGATGTTATGAAATGATGTTTAT
The DNA here is from genome assembly GCA_963556195.1 of Sepiola atlantica. Lineage (NCBI taxonomy): Eukaryota > Metazoa > Mollusca > Cephalopoda > Sepiida > Sepiolidae > Sepiola > Sepiola atlantica. The sequence goes on along the minus strand of OY744527.1, from coordinate 34,706,515 downwards.
AGAAAAGATGTTATGAAATGATGTTTATAGAAAAGATGTTATGAAATGATGTTTATAGAAAAGATGTTATGAAATGATGTTATGAAAAGATGTTTATAGAAAAGATGTTATGAAAAGATGTTTATAGAAAAGATGTTATGAAATGATGTTTATAGAAAAGATGTTTATAGAAAAGATGTTTATAGAAAAGATGTTATGAAATGATGTTTATAGAAAAGATGTTATGAAATGATGTTTATAGAAAAGATGTTATGAAAAGATGTTTATAGAAAAGATGTTATGAAAAGATGTTATGAAAAGATGTTATGAAAAGATGTTTATAGAAAAGATGTTATGAAATGATGTTTATAGAAAAGATGTTATGAAAAGATGTTTATAGAAAAGATGTTATGAAATGATGTTTATAGAAAAGATGTTATGAAAAGATGTTTATAGAAAAGATGTTATGAAATGATGTTTATAGAAAAGATGTTATGAAATGTTTATAGAAAAGATGTTATGAAATGATGTTTATAGAAAAGATGTTATGAAATGATGTTTATAGAAAAGATGTTATGAAATGATGTTTATAGAAAAGATGTTATGAAAAGATGTTTATAGAAAAGATGTTATGAAAAGATGTTATGAAATGATGTTTATAGAAAAGATGTTATGAAATGATGTTTATAGAAAAGATGTTATGAAAAGATGTTTATAGAAAAGATGTTATGAAATGATGTTTATAGAAAAGATGTTTATAGAAAAGATGTTTATAGAAAAGATGTTATGAAATGATGTTTATAGAAAAGATGTTATGAAATGATGTTTATAGAAAAGATGTTATGAAAAGATGTTTATAGAAAAGATGTTATGAAAAGATGTTATGAAAAGATGTTATGAAAAGATGTTTATAGAAAAGATGTTATGAAAAGATGTTTATAGAAAAGATGTTATGAAATGAATAAGGGTTGCAGAGTCTGACTCGTAAGGATGCTATGGTGTCACTCATTATTTAATCTCTCAAGAATCAACAGACAGTCTGAATGTTGAAAAACTTTAAAATATGGAGTCAGAGTGGGATGTTTTAGCAGGTTATCGAAGAGAGTCGGAGTGGGATGTTTTAGGAGTCTTACCTTATTCCTACCGACTCCACAACCCTGGTAATAAATTGTCTTTTAAATGAAGACACATTATAAAACCATAAATAGACTCGATTAGTAGATAGATGCTATCTACTTGACATTTAGTAATGTTTTCTTTTTTATTTGTGATATTACCTTTAAACATGAAAAAGAAGTTGAAATGGCAGTTCTAAGGACTGCTTAAATGCTGACCATCCGAATTGGATAAAAAATAAGCACTAAGTCAGATGTTTTTCAAGTGACCTTAAGAACTAGATAAGTATAGATAAGAAATAAATAAGTATCAATATTTAGTAAAGCATCAGAAAGAAAATGTGTGCATGTTGTCTCCTTCAAAAATGGTCACGTATTTTCTTGTTCCGAGACATTTGATCATTACGGTCAAAAATATTCTTACATTTTCTGATATAATTTATTCAGATTTAAAGGAGGCATAAATTCATGAACATTTATCGCTGAAGAAATACATGCACACACACAAATAAATATTATATATATATAAAAAATTATTTATAATCCACAGACGCTAGCGTTTCAAGCCTCTTGCTCTCATCAGTGTAGGAAAGTAACAATTTCAGACGGTCGGAAGGCGCGAATCCAGTTCAGAGTCAGCCTAGAATCTGCAAGCAATCGCCTTATCCTTTTCTTTGTTGTTCTATTTTGAGTAAAGAACGAATGAACTCTTGACTCAACTTATTTTTTCATCTGGCAAACTTTTTGTGTTTACGTCTGCAGATTCTTGTAAACAATTGTAAACAGCATCGCGTGGTTTGAATAAAAATTGTTATAAAATGATAGAATAATAATTTTTAAATATATATTAGAAAGAATATGACCCGTTGTGTCACCTGTTAAGCTTGGGTTATAATGTTTGAATCGAGAAAAAATGAATTTGTAAAAAATAAATTTAAAAAAAAATAATCCAAAATTAGCCTCTCTCTCTCATTCTAACTATGGGTTAAAAAGTATTACTGTCTGTGGTGATATCCCCTTTTGAACTCTTCCAATCTTTTTATTCTTTCCTTTCTTCATTACCCATGTCTGTTGATAAATCAAGAGAGAGGGGGAGTCTGTGACAAAATCAAGTGTTAGACGATGTATAACAACGTCCAGCGAGAGAGGATGAAAGTGATAGAAAGTTAGTAAGAGATGAGTCACTTTGTGAGTTAATTGCAAATTACGGCTAGTTAGAACTATATAAGTGGAAGATTTTTGGGGTGTTTTTTTTTTCTTTTCAAATATAACTCAATCCCAAAACTGAGGAATATTTTAGCATGTATTTTGTATCATTAAAATACATAAGAAAAAAGCCTTTCTGGAAAAAAACGTTCATTAACTCAGGTTTAGTATAATAATAATAATTATATATTATTTATTTAAAAAAATTTTATATATATATTTTTTTCATCTTAGTTCATTCAGTAATTTAAATATTTTAAATATCAAATTTACCGTATTCTATGTATTTTAATTACTATTATCTTAATTGATTTTATTGATGTAGTAATGTATAGTTGCAGAATAAGAGGGTATTTCTCCCATATTGACTGGGTATATCTAGTTTTTGAAATGATACTAACATTTTATGCTTTTTTTTTTTTTTTAATGACTTCTGTATGTGATGCTGTACAGAACGCTGATGAAGACTCCTTTTGGAATCATCTAAAGTATAATACAAAATAAAATTTTCCAATTTGTCTTGGAAACGATCGTACGCTAAATAATCGTTGTTTAAATTCTTCGAACTGGTACAAATAATGTTCTAATTTTGTTTATCTCAACTTATATATATATAAGGTACACGATAAGTCATGAAAATGAAATGCTGTGTTAGACAAAATGTGTGAAAAAAGAGACAAATGGAAAACAGGTTAAAATGCAGGAGAAAAACAAAAACAAGAGATTTGACCTGTTTCGTTCGTGTTAACGAAACCAGTCAAATCTCTTGTTTTTGTTTTTCATCCTGCATTTTAACCTGTTTTCCGTTTGTCTCTTTCTGCACACACACACACACACACACACACACACACACACACACACACACATATATATATATTATATAAATAAACTAACTTTACCTACCTGCTGTTTTTGCTCAGAAGTCCTTTTTACTTTCATTTTTGTTTCGCTCATTTCCTCCTTCCAACCTTTTCTGCCTTTTCTCTTAATAAATTCCTTGTAAGAAAATGTTTATTTTTCGAAAAATAATTCAATAAATGAATGTATGTTATTTTTAAAAAATTAATTTTGACAATTAAATCTCACAAATACTTTGATTAAAAATTTTTTTTTTAACTATGTCATTTCTTTAACAAATCATTTTTTTTAATTACTTTAAAATTAAAATTGTTTTAAAAATATTTTAAAATCTAATCCTTTGGTCAGTTTGAATCTGTTAATTTATCGAGGTCCAACCGCTTTTACCGAACTTTGTTTTTGCTTACTTAAACGCTTTTTTTCTTCTCAATTTTAGCTATAGTTTTATAAGAATTTGGTTCAATTATTTATTGATTAAACAATACTGTAATAACTAAATTTAACTTTTAAAAAAAATTAATTTAGTAAGAAAATAAAAACAAATGTTAAAAAACTAGTTAAAAAAAAAACATAAAAAATATTTGAGATTTAAAGACGTCCGATCGATTTTATTCCAAAATCGATTTCTTTTTAAATAACATTTATTTCTTCATTGAATTATCTTTTCAAAAATGTAAATATTTTCTTGCAAGAAATTAAGAGAAAAGACAAAGGGCTAGGGGGGGGGGGAGGAGCAATGAACAAACAAAAATGAAAGTAAAAATATTCCCGGGCAACGCCGGGTGGGTATAACTAGTGTTGTTATTAAATATCATATACGATTATTTAAAATGTTTTATGGATTATCCGGACTACTATTCTCATCCTGGATGATATTCTCCCAACGTTTCGGCCGATGCAACCTCCAACCCTTTTCAGGTGCGTCTTGTTGAACTCCGGGATCTGTACAGGATTTTGAACTGGACCCCTTATTTACTCCATGATGGTAGCTCATTCTTGTTTCATCAGCCATACTGAGGATTGATCCTTCAACCTCCAGAAGACTGTGACTTAGAACTGATTGCACTTATCACTTTTATCCATTGCGCCGTGGCTCCTTGCAACATAATACACCTGAAGAAGATCAGAGGTTACATCGGCCGAAACGTTGTGAGAATAACATTCAAGATGAGAACAGTAGTCTGAACGATCCAAATTACTAATCCTTATCTCAAAAATTCCGAGAAGTAACATTTTCTATTTTTTCTTTTTTTAATTTCAGGATGATTATTTTATGACTGTAAAGGAAAATCAGTCAAAATGGCTGGCAAAGCAAGAGTGATGACTTATTCATATCGGACCATCTACCTGTTATTTTTATCAATTCTAGTAACAACCTTAGTCGGAACCGTCATCTTATTCTGGCCGTCCTCTGAGAAACCTCTGACGGCCTACCATTTTTCATTTCACACGGCAGACAAGAGCAGAGAAATAAAAATTCTGCCGACAGACGTTCACCCATTAGCACGTAATCAGCAATGTTCATTTCACACCTGCATGGACGTTTACCATTGCGGATACAATGATCAGACAAAGATCAGTGTTTACCTGTATCCGTTTAAGCGGTACGTGGATGAGAAAGGCATCGGCATTTCTCAGCCTATCTCACCAGAGTTCCTGGAAATGGTGCAAACCGTTGTGAAGAGCCCATTCTACACGCCGTCTCCCGAAGCAGCGTGTATATTCGTTCCTTCAATTGATATGTTGAACCAAAATAATTTTAGAGTTGAGGAGATGGGCCAAGCACTCGCTACTTTGGATTGGTAAGTAAAACTTTTTTTTATTATAATCGCTTACATAGCATCATTCATCAGTATCGTATTCAGTTTAATGTCCGTTGTACATGCTGGCAACCTATCTCTGGCCTGGTCTTTATTTATCCCTCTTTCTCTCAGGTCCATTCTTATCAATCCCTCTCATGTTTCCCTTAGCTTTCCCTTGTGAACTCAACCTGCTACCTCAACTGTTCTACATCTACTAACCAAAGAACTCTCATCCATTCTTTAAACATGCACATACCATCAAAATCTCCTCCTCTACTCACATCTCCCTATACTATTCGGATTTAATCTACCTCTGAGGTCATCAAATCGAAGCCTGTCCTTAGCACTCACATTACACATCCATCATATCATTCTCATATCATTTCTCTCCATGCAACACATGTCCTCAATCCTAACTGGCTAGATTTCACTTCCATACATCATCCATATAGTGTATATCTTTTTTTTTTATATATATAGGGTCCGCCATACGTAACTGCATACTTTTTTTGCAAGACATTTATTGTATTATAATTTCAATAAATATATCATTTATCTCTGCCTTGTGTGTCTTTTCATCAAGTTTCCATTTCAGCTTGCCTTTCTGAAATATTTCTACAAAAACTAGCCAATCCATTTCATTTTGTAAATAAATCACTTCAATATTTTCTGCGGAAAATATATTTTCAGTACAGAAATAATTTAATTCTTCATTCTCAAAGTTGTCATATTCATAATTTAGCAAAACAAAAAATAGAATATGTACACTTAAATTGGCAATACTCACCGACCATAAAAGTATTTGGATAATCAGATTTCAAGTGGGTTCTACTGAAATAGTCATATTAAAAAAAAACAAATCGCTGTAAGTACTCAAAATATCACCATTTTGTTCAGAAATGAATATCCTTTCACATGCATTAATAAATAATTAAATACATGATATATTTGAAGAGTTTTGAGCAAATAAATTGATAAAAATGTGTACGCCAATAAACAGCCACTTTCGTAACTTTTTTTACACCCCCCCCCATTCTTTTAAAAGTTTATTATCACTCCTTTATGAGGAATTTTGTCATGAAATTTGGAAACCTATCAGGAGAGACATTAATCTTAATCTTTTTCAGGGTATAAAATAAACTAGCCCATTCCTTTTTGTTGTAGTCTTAAAAATAAGACTTCAACATCACGCGTATCAAACATTTTTCTTTAAATATTTTTCGTACCCCAACGAGTGAATAAATCAATCTTTTTACTCTTTTTATGCATTAAAATTATAATTGTATGGTGTTTTCACCTGCTGTCGTATCAATTTTTAATTACCCTATCCGAAAAAATATTGTCTCCATTTCAGCGAAAGCGAACAATTTGACTGTTTTGCTGACACTATCATCTCCGATAATGCTATCAGCAGCAGCAGCTGTTTACAAAACTAGCAATTTTTGCAAACTAATGTTTACAAGCTTATTTTGAAAAAATGGAAAGAAAGAATGAAAAAATACTTTTTCGGCTTAAATTTAAAATTAATGTGGTTTGTGGTTCTTTGATAAAATAGTGGCTCTTTCGAGAAATACTGATTTTCAAATATACTCGACTTTCTAACTTTAATTCTAATCAGAAATTACTACCTAGCCGCCAATTAAAGAAAACACCCTAAAAATATTGGCAGAAAAAATAAAAAAAAAATATATATAATTTAAAATTTAGTGGGGGGATCAGTTTCACATATTAATTTAATGTGAAATAATCCCTCATTTCCCGGCTATTCTTGCCTTTTAGAGCACTAGCAATTAGCCCTCCAAATTCTTTTGATATTTTTTCAAACTGAAAAGTTAGTATAAAAACAATAATTACCCTACCACTAACCCTAGATACGAGTGGCAAGCCCACCTCCTAGAAGTGTCTTCCCTTGAACGTGCTGTACTACTAACCCTAAATCTGAGTGACAAGCCCCAAAGCACCACTCCCGCCCCCAAAAAAACTCCCTAAACCTTACTTCTAACCCTAGGTACGAGTGGTAAACCCCTCACCCCTCCTAAAAAAACTCCCTTAACCCTACCACTAACCCTAACTCTGAATGGCAAACCCCACCCAACAAAAACCCTCTTAAAAATGCACATAATCATCTAAAAAAAAAGCAGACCCTTCCCCTTTAAAGAAAAATGCCTAGGATTTATGTCCCATAGAAAAAAAATGGTTAATGCCCTAAAACGCTAGAATGACCCGGAAATGAGGGATTATTTTATATTAAATTTTAAAATAATTCTTTTGGTTTTTCTTTCTGCCAAGTTTTTCAGGGTGTTCGCATGTAATTGCCTAAAAAAAGGTAGAATCTCATATGTTGGGGTGGTGGTGGGTGGAGCTTTAGCGGAAGATATTAATCTACAATAATACCAAAGAAATCTTGCAATATATTCATTTTTCAACAGTTCTGGTATTAGATTTCAGTTTCTTGTACATAAAATGTATTACAATTCAATTTTAAGTTCTCTAACTTCTTTTTTTAATGGATACATGGTATTTTTAAGGTATTGCAGCATATTTATGTGCATTTACTGCAGATTACTCGGAAACTATTAAATTCTGGAGATTTTCAGTGGCATATTCTGATTTCTTGCACATAAATACACTTATATGGCAAATTTCATTGCTTAATTTTGTGTTTTAACAAAGATATAACATTTTTACTAAAACATTTAGTGTAAACGCATATGGTCTTAAAAGGGGAAAATATCCAACCGTGTGAAGCATAAAAATAGAGATAACTTCCTTATTTTTAGTCAGATTTAAAAAATTAAAAAAGATTCTTTCTTATATCTTTCTATGTATGTCGTTATTGAGATATTTTAAGCAGTTGCAATTTTTTCATGTGTATCGCTACTTAAATTTAAGCAATAATAATTAAGCTTAATTTTCACATTTGAAAATATAATTCTAAGTATGCATTAAATAAATAATTATAAATTTCTGCCTGACCTCCCGAAAAGAATGCAGTGGTGAATATTTTTCATTCTTTTTATTTTTCAAAGAATATACAGAGTCCGTCATAAGTAACTTTATAATTTTATTTTAACATAATAAATGATTTAACGTACAAGAAATATGCAACTGCAATATAGAAACTAACAATGGGTAAAACACTTGAGCATTTTGCAACATAAAACATGTTTATTAAAGCTCCACGTTCTCTGTGTCGCACAATGCATTTTGCTCATCTTTCAGGAACTGAGTGGCGGCATACTTTGGCGCACAGCTCCAACGCCACTCGAGAAATGTCAGCTCGGATATGTTCCTTAAGTTCAACGATGGTACACGGATTTGCTGAGTAGACTTTGTGTTTGAGAACGCTCACGGGAAAAAGTCCGGAGAGGTCAAATTTGGTGATGATATGGCCACTGAAGTGGTCCATGCCTGCCAATCCATCGACTGGGCAGGTTATCGTCCAGCCAGTCTTGCACAAGTGCAGCATAATGGGCTGGTGCCCTGTACTGCTCAAAGTACAGACCGTCTGCACTGTTAAACTGTTGTAATAATGGCAAAAGCTGCTGCTGCTTTAGCATACATATATGATTACTTATGGCGGACCCTGTATTTACTAGAATACCCATTTCTTGTCTTAGGTAGTGAGAGGAAAAGCTGAGGGGTAAGAAAAAAAGAAAGGCTTTGATCGGTTGAGCAAAAGTGTGTAAGGAGAGAACAGCACATTTGAAATAGTCAACAAGTAAGAAGTTAGTTGGTAAAAGTGTGTAAGGAGAGAAGGGCACATTTGAAATAGTCAACAAGTAAGAAGTTAGTTGGTAAAAGTAGGGTTGTCATGATATCAGAATTTTAACTTTGATATGAGTATCACGACGAGAATGTTGCTGTCATTACTGAGTGTCGAGATGAGATACTTAAAGGCGTGCGTGCGTGCGAGATCCTCTGTCGACTTGGATGCTATCATGTTCGTCTCTAGTAAAATACAACTTTTGACACCATTAAACAGTTGTGTTATTAAGAGACTTTTTTCTGTGGTATCAAAAGTCCTATTGAGGATCGTCTTTCTGTAGACTCGTCGTAATACTCATAATATCAGAACGTTAACTTTGATATGACAACCCTACTTTTACTTCTTTCTTTTGACTATTTCAAATGTGCCCTTCTCTCCTAACACACTTGCCCTGTTGGCAGGGCATAGAATTCGTTGACTGCAACCCCATGCAGAGGAGTAACCCCCTCCCCCACCCGAAAACGGGGTCACCTGTTGGCCGTGGGTGGCGACCTGTGATTCCGTAGGACGGGATCCTGGTGAATAGGTATTCGTCCACTTCGGCCCTTGGTATCTAAGAGCCGTGTATTCTAAGAATATAAATGATTACCCTACTTATGGAATTATATTTGACAACTATATTTCAAATAACACTAAAATAATGGTATTCGTCTGCCACTTGTGATATTGCCTGAGCCATTTCTAGCTTGCGTGTGGTTATTCTGAAAGAGTATTGTCTTTAAAGAGTATTGTCTTTGAGGAATAATGTCTTCAAAGATTAATGTATTCTAAGAATATAAATAATTATCCTACCTATAGAATTATATTTGACAACTTTATTCGGCATTAAATAACCCACAGATGGTTGATATGCCGTAAAACCAAACCTAACACACACTCCTGCCTCTGTAAGAATGTTAGTAGTCGTATTTTTTCTTTTGTTTTATTGTTAATCATCTTAACCTAATTGCCAAGACAACACCGGGTAGAGATGGCTAGTTTTAATATAAAAAGTTGGTATTTGGATAATTTTATGGCTATAATTTTGTTGCTTACAAGCCTAGAAATTAAGAGAGAACTAAAAATAAAGCTGTTTGAAAGACAAAGAAAATTGGATAAAACAAACGTTAAAATAAATTTGTTAGAACATTTTCAGTCAAATAACAAAAAAAAAATCCTATCTCTCCAAAGAATCAACAGTCTGAATATTGGAAGACTTAAAAATAATGAGTCAGATATTTTAGAATTCTAAGAGTTGGAGTTATAATTTGTACCTTCCGCCTCCACAACCCTGGTTTTAAGAAAACCATACTCTAAAGTCAGTCAGATTTTTTTTCAGGCTCAGACACTAAAAGCAATTCTGACTCTAACTCGACAATCCTAGAGAGGTCAACTTCAGCTGTGAAATAATACAAATTTTCAAATAAAAACATTTTAAACATCATTTTTTATATTAAATAGTTTTCTACACATTCATCTGATAAACATCACAATTATTTATTCCAATGAAATAATTTTTTGTGTTGATTTTAGGTGTATTTTGTCACTTGACCACTTATAAGTAAAGCCGTTTAAGTACACATTTTCCCCCTCTTTCTAACCCTGTCTATGTAAATATGTTTTGTGTCTATATTAAATACATTATTTGAAGATATTTATTCCCAGGCAATAACGCATAATGTTATGACATACCCAAGTTTTTCAATTAATTGTAATTTTGGTCCATAAGGATGGATAAGTAAGTCACAAATCTGATAAGTAATTAATCAAAACTTTGATATGAAATTTATTCTGTATTGTTTGATTTTTGAGTTTGTAATTAATATTAAACATGGCTTGGGGGAATATGGTTTTGGTTTAAGCATAGTGTTTGACTCCAGGATTAAAAAAAAATGCCACCCATTAAAACGTTTGTTAAAGCTTAAGTTTCAAGCATTGTCTTTGGTCTGTCAGGCTTAAGTTTGAAACATTGTCTTTGGTCTGTCAGGCTTAAGTTTGAAACATCGTTTTATTTGGTCTGTCACGCTTAAGTTTGTAAATAGCATTTTCATTAGTTTGTCGGGCTTAAGTTTAAATGGCATTATCATTGATCTGCGACGCTTAAGTTTCAAATAGCATTTTATTTGGTCTGTCACACTTAAGTTTGAAACGTCGTTTTATTTGGTCTGTCACGCTTGAGTTTGAAACGTCGTTTTATTTGGTCTGTCACGCTTGAGTTTGAAACGTCGTTTTATTTGGTCTGTCACGCTTAAGTTTGAAAAGCCGAAAATACAGTTTATGGTAGTGAATTCAACATTTGCCTTATATAAATAAGGTTTTTTTAACTCATATATATTATATATATATATATATATATATACAAGTTAATCCAACAAAAGATATAAGAGGCAACTAATATCTTTTAATTAGTGAAACATCCGGATAAAGACTGAAGCTCAATATACTGGATAGAGCATTAATAGCATAATACAGGGTGTTTCAAAAGTCTTGGGAACATAACGATTTTTAATAACTCAAAAACTATTAGGAGTTGAAAAATGAAATTGGTACCGTTGGAAAGGTTAAAGTTTCAAGTTTTGTGGGGAATCTTCAAAGTTGCTCAATATGAGCACCATTCGTCACACGGCAGACATCTAGTCGATAGTCCATTTCCTGCCAAACGCGTTCCAGCATCTTGACGTCAATGGTTCCCACAACTGCCGTTACTCGAGCCTTTAGTTCGTCAATATCTCTTGGAAGGGGCGGCACATAGACTTGTTGCTTGACAAAGCCCCAAAGGAAAAAGTCACATGGGGTAAGATCTGGAGACCTAGGAGGCCAGGGCATGAGAACGTCATCACCTCGCCCAGATCTCCCAATCCATCTACCAGGCAGCCTTGTGTTAAGAAACTGCCTTACTCTAAGACTCCAGTGTGGTGGTGCACCATCTTGTTGAAAAATGAAGTCATCAGATTCTGCTTGTTCCAACTGAGCCATTAACCAGTCTTCCAGCATGTTGAGATAGGATTCACCAGTGATAGTTGCCTCTTCAAAGAAGAACGGTCCATAGACACCTTTCTTGGAAATTGCACAAAACACGTTCACTTTTGGTGAATCTCGCTCGTGCTCAAGAAGTTCATGAGGATTCTCAGTACCCCATATGCGAGTGTTATGCTTGTTAACTTTGCCATTCAGATGGAAGGTCGCCTCATCGCTAAAAACAAGCCGGTCATCAAAGCCGTTATCTTCCAACTTCTCTTGCATTGCAATGCAAAAGTCACGGCGAAGTGGCTTATCAGTGTCCTTCAACTTTTGGACCAACTTGAGCTTGTAAGGTACCATTTGCAGTCGTTTCCTTAAGACACGCCAGACAGTTGCTGGAGCAAGCTGAAGTTCCCTGCTGGCTCTTCTCACTGATTTACGGGGGCTCCGCTGAAAGGCTGTCCGAACTTGCTCAACTGCATCTTCTGAAGTTGAAGGGCGACCTGTTCGCTTACTTGGGCACAAACACCCATCTTTCACAAATTTAGCATGCCATCTGACAATGGATTTCCTTTCAGGGGCTTCTTTTTTAAATTTCCTGCGAAATGCACGCTGAACACATGTCCACGATTCAGTCTTTGCAAATTGGAGGACGCAAAATGCCTTGTCTTGTTTAGAGAACGCCATTACTGCACCTGGAAAGATAACACGAAAATCATTAGTATGACCAAAAACTTGATTAAGCAAGCTTTAAAATGGCACCAGTTTCATTTTTCTACCTGGAATAGTTCATGAGATATACGCATTTGTAATGTTCCCAAGACTTTTGAAACACCCTGTATTAAATGAAATAATAAAATAAGGTGCGAATCAAATTTTATTAGAGTTCAAAGTTCAGGCAAAGTTGAGATACTTTGCCTGAACTTTGAATTCTAATAAAATTTGATTCGCACCTTATTTTATTATTTCATTTAATATTATGCTATATATATATATTTATGAGCCCTTAATATATATATATAAAATCTGCTTTCTTGATCTGGTTCAGTTTCGAAATTGATATCTGAACGACAGTTTAAGAAGTTGATTTTCATGTGATATAAATATAGGGTAACTCTGAAAATGATATCCATTAAATTATGGGTGGGACGTAATGGGTGAAAATTTCAGATTCATGCGAGTAGTATTTTTTTGTGTTCATTTATACATAAATAACACTAAACAATCAAACATTTTGAAAATTTTGCAAAATTCAGATGGTGCAGGCCAAAAATAGCCGATTTCCAGGAGAACCCAGAGCTGTACAGGGTAAATGGAATGAGTGACAGAGAGATGAAAATAAATTTGGGAATTCTTCTTTCTGGTGACCATGATGAAGATGCAGACAAAGAAGTTTTATTCCCAGATGAAAACTCCATTCTGCTTTCTTGCACGACAGATAATGATAATAATGTGAGCGTTGATACTGAGGAAGATGTTGAAATCCTAGAAGAGTCTGATAATATTCCTCTGAATGAACCTTGTGTTGCAGTTTGGGACACTCCACTTGGAAGAAATTGGTACATCGGAATGACTAGAAAAAAGGTTGATGAGAACAACTACATGGTGGAGTATCTGGAATGTTTCAACCGTGATTCTGCAAGGCGTTCATAGAGATACCCCCAGATAAATGATGAACAGAACACGAATATAATCCAGATCATTCCATGCAATGTGCTCGGTGCTTGGGACATGAGTACATGCTGTTGTGAAGTGATTATTCCTGAAACGTAAGAAACAATACACAAGCAAAAGGAAAGATCAAAAGAGACACAAACACGTTGTTACTTCGGTGCTCGTCTGATGCGTACTTCTGAATGACACGTTGCAAACATGAGTATTTATTTATTTACAAAATGGTTCAAGGAGGACAACTCCCAAATTCAAAGCGACAATACTATATCCCTCCTCACCTAACAAACAGTCAGATTTTGTTATATACATATATATATAGTCCACGTGTGTGTGTGTTTGTACAGTTACCGTCCATAAGTTCATAGTTCGATATGTACAATGTGCGTGGAAGGTCTCTGTGGATCCGCTCTAATTTCAAGGGGGGGGGATCCCTTAAAGTACATTTCGCTGAATTAAAATAGTTAATTCGACTTGTCTCAGTCGAAAAGGACTTTTTTTTTTCTAAGACAGAATAGAAACTTTACTCACTTATTTATCTATCTGATATAATCCTCTAGCCATATTGGTGGGAGTTGTTCCGCATTGGATTGCGTCTTACCACTGGTGGGTTATGTTTTGGTGTTGTCGGTGTGGGTGGCACTCGCGTCTGGCACTCGTGTCTGGAGTCTGAGTTTTCCTGTTGTGGATGTGAGTATAACTATCTTCAGAGTGATTCTACACTTTCTCTGGGAGGGCTATCTGGACCTATTCGCTTAAAGAGAGGAATTTCGGATGATTTAGTAATCTCCTTTTTGTGCTGTCACCATGCTACCCTTTATACCGTTAATTGTCAGTTGTTTCGGGTCGAACGGTGGGGATAGCTTGCTGAGACGTTTCTGCCTGACAAGTACTTTGTCACCTAGGCAAAGGGGAGAGACCTTTTCTTTTTTTTTTTGTGTCGGCATAGGTCTTCATTTTCCTCGTGCATCATTCTCCGCTATGTGAGTGTGAATCGACTTTGGCATGGGTTGTTTCAGAACAGCAGGTATGCCGATTTTCATCTTCCTTCCAGTGAGGGCTTCGAATGGAGATGTTTTGGTTGTACTGTGGGGGGTGGCCCTGTATTGCCTTAGAAAATGAATTAGTTGGGTTTTCCAGTTCAGACCCTCCACAGTGGTGGCGCGAACATACTTGTTTAGGGTTCTATTGAACCGTTCAACCTCTCCATTCGCCTCTGGCCACACAGGGGTAACTCTTCTGTGGCGGAATCCTGCTTGGGTGGCAAAATCCTTGAATACCAGTAATAGTAATAAAAAAATGCTCTGCTGAACTGGCCTCTGTCCTCTCCAAACTCTACAATAAATGCCTAGCTGAATCTTGCTTCCCCGATAGCTGGAAAATTGCCTCTGTGGTACCAGTCTACAAGAGTTCTGGGAATAGAACCGATCCTCACAACTATCGCCCAATCAGTCTGCTGCCGATCTTTGCTAAAATCTTTGAATCCTTAATCAATCTAGCGATAGTCCGGCACTTAGTTAATGCTAGACTTCTTTCTGACCGCCAGTATGGATTTAGACAAGCACGATCTACTGCGGACATCCTAACGGTAATCTCTGAATGCATGTATCATGCACTGGACGGGCAGGAGAAGCTAGAGCAGTGGCGCTAGATATATCCAAGGCCTTTGACAAGGTTTGGCATAAAGGGCTTCTCCTGAAAATACGCTCATACGGTATTACTGGGCAATTACTTAATATAATCAGATCCTTCCTAGACAAAAGAAAAATCCAGGTTGTTCTCGATGGCCGTTCATCTAATCAACATGACATAAATGCTGGTGTACCCCAGGGATCTATCCTTGGACCTCTGTTGTTCCTGATCTATATAAACGATCTCCCTGATGACATAGAGTCTGAGATTGGTTTATTACTGATGACACCATGCTTTACTCTCGCCATGTTGGCAAAACCGACGCGATCATATCCGAGGCATTGGCTGAATCCATAGAAAATGACCTCCAGGCTGTAGTGGATTGGGGTCACAAATGGTTGGTAACTTTTAATGCCGCTAAGACAAAGCTCCTTTCCTTCAATAACTACAAAGAACCTCTCCAACCACCGATTGTCATGGCTAATAACACCCTACCTGAGAGTTCATCATTCAAACACCTCGGCCTAACCTTCACAGGTAACATGAAGTGGAACAAATACATCGAAGACATTGCCAAGGCTGCCGCAAAGAAGGTTGGCTCCCTCTACCGTGCTAGTAAACTCCTCTCACCTGACATTATCCTGTATCTTTACAAAGCCACCATCCGCCCATGCATGGAGTATTGTTGTCACATCTGAGCTGGTGCATCATCTACTAGTCTCTCCCTCCTTGACAAGGTCCAAAAAAGAATCGCCAACCTAATAGGTCCCTCACTGTCAACCAAGCTCCAGTCCCTGTCCCATCGCCGCAATGTAGCATCCTTGTGCTTGTTTTACAAATACTTCAATGGATTATGCTCTGATGAACTGGCTACTCTGGTGCCCCCTCGACGTAAATTTACTAGACTAACTCGACAATCAACTAAATCTCATTCATTCACTGCGGAGGTCCCCAGATGTCGGAGAGCCTTCTACTCAAATAGCTTCTTTCCTCGTGTTGCTGGCCTCTGGAACTCCCTCCATGCCTCCTGTTTCCCTAACAGTACAGACATGCAGAAGGCTCCTAAAACCCCAAAACTGGTGTTAAACCTTAGTGTCTTGTCAGTTTCAACTATCTACAGCCATGCATAACCATTGTAGAGGCTTGGGAACCAATTAGGTAGCTTAACAGTGGATTTGGGGAAATTTTGGCTAATTTGGGCTATTTTTCACTAGTTTTTGGCTATTCTACATGCATGAAAACCCTTTCACAGCCTGAAAATGGTCCTAAATTAAAGTACTATATCAGATTTAACCATCTATATCCATTCATAGCTTTTAAGGATGTTTTAGGACCTACAATGTCGCATGAAACCACTTTTTCACCGAAAAATGATGGCTTTTGAGTCCCGTGGAGCCCTAACGGCTATTTTTGGCCTGCACCTTCTGAATTTTGCAAAATTTTCAAAATGTTATATTGTTTAGTGTTATTTATGTATAAATGAACACAAAAAAATACTTCTCACATGAATCTGAAATTTTCACCCATTACATCCCACCTCTAATTAAATCGTTAATAAAATTCACAATCCTTTTTGAAATCCAGCCATTTCCAGTAAAAATAAACTTCAGTCTATGCCTGACTTGTCCACCAACGTTCAGTCATGAATGTCCAACAGACTTTGTTTTATCACTGTTCAATGATATAATCCTGAATGGGCTTCACACTCAGCAGACCATACTCATCCAGTTTTTTTATCTGTGGGGTTATCTCACAGATAATGTCTATCAAAATAATCCTCAGAGTGAGACTATTCCTGAACTAAAAGAAGCCATCACAGCCCAAATCAGTCATATCCAGGTGTTTGCAACGTGGAGATGCTTGTTTGGAGTATATCATTGAAAGATGGTAAAACAAAGACTGATGCATATTTTAGAGTCTATAAATGATGGACATACAGAAAGTGCTCAATTGTAATATAGCTCCTCAATCAAATATACGTAAATCTTATTTCGACAAATTAATAGTTATGGAATTAATAGTTATGAAATTAATAGTTATGGAATTAATAGTTATGGAATTAATAGTTATGGAATTAATAGTTATGGAATTAATAGTTATGGAATTAATAGTTATGGAATTAATAGTTATGGAATTAATAATCTAACGCAAAGATGCTGATCGTTATGCATCCTGTGTCAGAGATGCATAAAAATCTAAACGGACGCAGTAAAACTTTACCCGTGTGTCCCAAGGAGGCAAGTCAACTTTTTCATTAAACAGAAACGATACATTGCAATGCACACAGAAAACCTTCGTTTTTGGCGTCTTTTTTTTTTTGTCCTTTCTTTTTTTTTTTTGTTCCTTTCCTTTCTTTTGTTCCTTTCTTTTGTTCCTTTCTTTTGTTCCTTTCTTTTGTTCCTTTCTTTTTTTCTTTTCTTTTGTTATTTTTTTCTTTTGTTCCTTTTTCTTTTTTCTTTTTTTCCTTTTTTCTTTTGTTCATTTCTTTTTTCTTTTGTTCATTTCTTTTTTCTTTTGTTCCTTTCTTTTTTCTTTTGTTCCTTTCTTTTCCTTTCTTTTGTTCCTTTCTTTTTCCCTCTTTTCCTCCTGTTTTCCTCTTTTTTCCTTCTATTTTTCTTTCTTTTTTCCTTTCTTTTTTCCCTTTCTTTTTTCCCTTTCTTTTTTCCCTTTCTTTTTTCCCTTTCTTTTTTCCCTTTCCTTTTCCCTTTTTTCCCTTTCTTTTTTCCTTTCTTTTGTTTCTTTTTTCCCTTTTTCCCTTTTTTCCTTTCTTTTTTCCCTTTTTGTTCCTTTTTGTTCCTTTCTTTTGTTCCTTTTTGTTCCTTTCTTTTTTCTTCTGTTCCTTTTTTTTCTTTTGTTCCTTTTTGTTCCTTTCTTTTTTCTTTCTTTTTTTTCTTTTCCTTTCTTTTGTTCCTTTTTTTGTTCCTTTCTTTTTCCCTTTTTTCCTCCTTTTTTCCTTCTATTTTTCCTTCTATTTTTCTTTCTATGTTTTTCTTTCTATGTTTCCCTTTCTTTTTTCCCTTTCTTTTTTCCCTTTCGTCTTTCTTTCTTTTTTCTTTCTTTTCCTCTTTCTTTTTTCCCTTTTTTTCTTTTCTTTCTTTTCTTTTGTTCTTTGTTCTTTTCTTTTGTTTTTCTTTTCTTTTCTTTTGTTTTTTCTTTTTTCTTTTTTCTTTTATTTTTTCTATTTTCCTTTCTTTTGTTTCTATTTTCCTTTCTTTTGTTCCTTTCTTTTGTTTTCTTTTTTCTTTTGTTCCTTTCTTTTTTCTTTTGTTCCTTTCTTTTTTCTTTTGTTTCTTTTTTCTTTCTTTTTGTTCATTTCTTTGGTTCCTTTCTTTGGTTCCTTTTTGTTCCTTCCTTTTTTTCCTTCCTTTTTCCCTTTTTTCCTTTCCTTTTTTCTCTCCTTTTTTTCTTTCCTTTTTTCTTTCCTTTCTTTTTTCTCCTTCTATCTTTCTTTTTTCCTTTCTTTTTTCCTTTTTTTTTCTTTTTCCTTTCCTTTCTTTTTTCCTTTCTTTGTTCCTTTTTTTCCTTCCTTTTTTTCCTCTTTTTCCTTTGTTTCATTTTTTCCTTTTTTTCCTTTTTTTCCTCCCATTTTTGTTTTTTTCCTTTTTTCCCTTTTTTCCTTTTTTTCCTTTCTTTTTTCCTTTTTTTCTTTTTCGTTTCTTTTTTCCTTTTTTTCTGTTCTTTTTTTTCTTTTCGTTTCTTTTTTCCCTTTTTTCTTTTTTTTTCTTTTTTTCTTTTATTTTCTTTCTTCCCCCCCCCCCCACACTATTTCAAGCTAACTATAAGGACAGTAGACCCAATCTACCACCGTTTTCTTTGTAATTGAACGATTTAATTTTGTGATAAGAATCAGGGAAATACATTTGGTTGTGGAAAAGAATTCTTAGCTCAAAACCTCATTCTTACCGGAACAGGTTGTCATTGGATTATCAAGAACATCTTAGGGTCAACTGTTCTTTGAAGTGTACATTCTTGAATTCTGGTCATGTGACCCCCTCCGATGGGGTGGGGGTATAATTCACATTTATACAATTATTCTATTTATGTAGGAGAAAATATGAAAATAGAAAGAACTATTTTCTTATTTATTAGATTTTAAAATTTTCGTTTTATTTTCTTCATTTTATTCCGGGAATCGTAACAAACTTCCTGGGGACTCATCAAAATCAAATTTGTGGGTCTCGGGGCTCACTAAATAAAAAAGTTATCAGCATCACTGCAACATAATGAGAAGGAAAATGGAAAATTATTCATCACGTTTCGTCTTTATTGTCGAACAATAAAGACGAAACGGCGATAAACATAAACAATTTTCGGTTTTCCTTTCTGATGTATCTTATTGAAATATTTAGATCCCATAAAATAATCAAATTTATATCTTTTTTTTTTCTGTCACCCCTTCACTCTGATTCTCCTGCTAGGACAAATTATATTCATTAGTAGAACACAAAGTATTTCGAATTAGTTAATTCAGCCAAGTGTAAAATGTGGCACATGCTTCCCCATTAACTCCCCCCTCCCGCTTCCCCCTCCATCTTCACCTTCCCTCCTCCTCCTGCTTCCCCCTCCCTCTTCGCCCTCCCTCTTCTCCCCTCCACCAGCTTGTACTCTTCTTGTTTTCCTCATCAATCGTTTATATTAATGTCTTCTCTGATACTATCAAGTTTCACATCAACTTCATAATTATTCTCCATTTTTTTTTTTTTTTTTTTTTTTTTTTTTTGTCTTTATTCTCCGGATAACCTTCTGTTTTGTACACCGTGTAGTGAACAATCCAAACCATTGATCCCCGTTCAGCCGATTGGCAAGAATCCACCAAATCTCTAAAAACCAATCAATCTTTGATGATATTTTCTACAAAATTCAAAACCAAAAGTGCTTTTCGCTGTATTTAATGTCCAATCGCTACCAATAATCAATACAGAAAAGTAATTGGATTTATTGATCCTTGTTATCGAAAGTCATTCTTAATCTCTGGTGATATTTATTTTTAATTTATTTGGATGCATCTATGCATTGCTATGAGAGGCGTTGTCCGTCTGTCAGTTTAAAATACCATTTTCATTGCTAAACTTGCAAATTGCTGCTGGTAACAAAGATGGAACCAATCTAGAAAAATTCCTTGTTGGATAAAGTATTTTCTTAAAGGAATTAAATCGAATTATAGTTTATTGTTCTGAAGAACATAGTCAGTTGAAATGAATGGCTCGCTCCTTGAGGAAGCCTCCTGCTTAGATAAGCTCCTAAGACTGACTTTCACTCCAGACCTGAAATAGAAGACTTACCTTAAATCTGTTCAGGTCGCTGGAAAAATGGTTGGTTCATTCTACGGCTCCAGAAAGTACCTTACTCCTGATGCAATTCTTGGATATGTCCTAAGATGAGTACTGTTGTCATATATGGGGAGGTGCCGCTCGGAGTACTCTTTCTTGCCTTGACAGAGTACAAAATCGACTTTGCAATCTAGTGGGAGATGATATGATCTCTTTCCTTCTCTACAGACTCTTTCTCACAGAAGAGATGTTGCTAGTCTTTATATTGTTATTTACATGGTAGGTGCTCGACTGAGCTCCAATCTCCTGCCCCCCCCCCTGTAAAACATTCGCAGCAAGAACTCGTCTAGCTATCGCCACCACAAATAACTTTCCTTTCTTCCTCTATATACCTAAAACCAAATGGAACTTCCATGATCAAAGTTTCTTTCCTAGAACTTCTCATCTGTGGAACACAATACAATGGGGCTGCTTCCCAAGCAACTACAGAATGGTCGTCTTCAAGTCTAATGTTAGCAAATACTTGTTTAGCCACCATCTTAAAAATTATTGTTTCCAGTCCTCTCATGGTGTTGTCCATCATCCGACTGACAATCTTTCAACTCAAAATCACACTCCCCAAATAAAGCTTTCAACTCGAAATCACACTCCCCAAATAAAGCTTTCAACTCGAAATCACACTCCCCAAATAAAGCTTTCAACTCGAAATCACACTCCCCAAATAAAGCTTTCAACTCGAAATCACACTCCCCAAATAAAGCTTTCAACTCGAAATCACACTCCCCAAATAAAGCTTTCAACTCGAAATCACACTCCCCAAATAAAGCTTTCAACTCAAAATCACGCTCCCCAAATAAAGCTTTCAACTCGAAATCACACTCCCCAAATAAAGCTTTCAACTCGAAATCGCACTCCCCAAATAAAGCTTTCAACTCGAAATCGCACTCCCCAAATAAAGCTTTCAACTCAAAATCACGCTCCCCAAATAAAGCTTTCAACTCGAAATCACACTCCCCAAATAAAGCATTCAACTCGAAATCGCACTCCCCAAATAAAGCTTTCAACTCGAAATCACACTTCCCAAATAAAGCTTTCAACTCGAAATCACACTCCCCAAATAAAGCTTTCAACTCGAAATCACACTCCCCAAATAAAGCTTTCAACTCGAAATCACACTCCCCAAATAAAGCTTTCAACTCGAAATCACACTCCCCAAATAAAGCTTTCAACTCGAAATCACACTCCCCAAATAAAGCTTTCAACTCGAAATCACACTCCCCAAATAAAGCTTTCAACTCGAAATCACACTCCCCAAATAAAGCTTTCAACTCGAAATCACGCTCCCCAAATAAAGCTTTCAACTCGAAATCGCACTCCCCAAATAAAGCATTCAACTCGAAATCACGCTCCCCAAATAAAGCTTTCAACTCGAAATCGCACTCCCCAAATAAAGCATTCAACTCGAAATCACACTCCCCAAATAAAGCTTTCAACTCGAAATCACACTCCCCAAATAAAGCTTTCAACTCGAAATCACACTCCCCAAATAAAGCTTTCAACTCGAAATCTAAGCAGGCCTTAAAAAAAAAATACTTAACTATATCAACATCAAAACCGGTTATGGTTATTTAATTCTAAAGACACAAATGTTTTGAAATACTGTATAAAATCTCCAAACTGCCTCAAACAAATTTTTATTTTGCTCATTTGCATATTTCTTTCTTTTTAAGTTTCTAATAAATTAATATTCTTTAATATATATTTCTAATTTATATTGCTAAATTTTCTTCCATATACGTAATCGTTTTATATCGATAGAACTATATATAATTATATTAATAATTGTAATAAGAGAAATTTTATTTTTTTAAAATAGCATTTAAACAAAAAAATTGGGGGGGGGGGGGATTTCATTTTCAGGGGAAATAATTTTCTTCCGGCATCAAGTAAAACGCCAAATGACGCTGAGATGTAAGAACAGATACTACACTTTTATCTTAGTCAAAAAGCCAAGGAACACTAAAAAAGTAATATTTTTGTGACTAGGCATTTTTAAATGAACGTAAAAAAACGCGATTTAATTGAAATATCTTTTAAAGGGGACGGTAGTTTAGTATCGGTTCTGTTATCATAATAACATCCTCTCAAAAATTACCTCCTTAGTAAGAGCTCAACATTTTTCATGAAAAATTATAAATATACATAGTTTGAAATAATTTTTTCATTTAAAATGCAAACCAATAAAATTGAATTTTCTGTTTAAATAAGTTTTTTCATTTAAAGTTCTTTCACTTAATAAATCCTGTTATCAACACCCCCCCCCCCAATAAATAAATTTAAAAAAAAACCCAGCCATGCTGGCCTTTCTCTTAGTTTCATTCAATTTATGCGAATGAAATAGGACTCTGAAAATACTCATCATTTGAAGTTAATTTCTATTTCAGTCACATAAATTATTTAGAGTGAAATGGGTTTCAATATTACTCAAACAACTCATTTTTTTTTTTAACTTAAACCATGTTTTAGTAAAAAAACAACAACTTAGGTGTTTTAATGTTTGCTTTTTGTACACGTAAAACGCCGAAATAAAAGTTAGGTTGGAAAAATATAGTCGCAATCTAAACAAGTCGAGAAAGAGGCTAGCTAAGGTAGAAATATGACTCAAGTTTATAAACATGTCTTTTTAACTAGGAAATTATGAAAGGAAGTTATCATTCTTCTTTAGTTAGCATATTTCTTATTTTAGAAAGATGGCGACTAGATTTTTATGCTCAATTTTTATTTTGGTGTTTCACGTGGACAATGGAACTTGCCATTATTCATACTACTTTAAGGTCAAAAACTAGCCAACGATAAGTGTTAGATGGATAGATTCCAACCCGAAAACAGCATTTTTAATGTTACTTAAATGAATGAATTCGAAAGTGTTTTCCACATATCCTAACTATTTTAACATTAAAACGGTTTATGCTTTTTTACTTCTGTGTAGTATATTTTCATTCGTCACGATACATTCCTCCCGGGCATTATCTCCTCTTTTGAAGATGAGGCAGTATAGTATATGTTTCTCCTCACGATACCATCCTCCAAGGATGACATTCTCCTTATATAGGGGGGGGGGGGGGTAGTGTATTATCTACTGTTGTCATGATATCATGCTCCTAGGCATTAAACTCATACTTTTTTGTGGAGGGAGAGTGTTCGGATACCATCCTATCAGCCTAGCAAAAATATGCAACCGAAGGGAGCATATATTTGCTAGTATATATGTATATATATATATATACACATCCACGGAAAGACCGTTTCGCTGTATCACAGCTCTTCAGTATGGCTATACTAGCACTGCTCCCAAGTCAGCAACTGAACCATCAACCATCTAGTTGACAGTTATCAGCTCTTACCAATAGACTACGGGAGAAGTCCTCTTAAATGATATCTACAATGTCTATTTATATAAACATTAACCGCTGCTTCCACAATGCTCAATGTGTTTATTTACAAAAAGTTTTGCATTATATATATATATATATATATTAGTAAAGTCAGTCAGTTTGTCAACTTTTGTAGTCAACACCGTCCATCCTAGGAAATCAATATTTCATTCTGAATAGCTAGTTTTTCTTGTGGATCAAGGCACAATGTTCATAACAATAAAACTGTATTCGATTTAGTTTCTTTCAGAAAATACTTTATTCAACTAGGAATATTTTCCAGATAGGTGCCATCTTTATCAGCATAACTTTTAACTAAAGTGGATGCCTTCTCTGTTCTAAGCAACAAATGTAGCTACTAATAGCAAATACTAATACATTATTGCATTTATTATTAATAAATGATTGTTAAATAATATATTATTATTAATATAAAAATTGAGGTATAAAAAATTTGGAAATCTCTGGAAGGTTTTATTCTGTAATGTTGTGTCCATTAGGATATCATGGTAAGTGATTAATATTTATAATTTACTCTAACATTTAAGTTACTTTACTGTTTCTTTCTATGTTCAATCATATTTGTAGTTTATTTAATTAAATCTAAACAATAATTAAGCATAATATTTCTTTCTAATAAATGAGTTTCATTTTCTCTACAATCAGATACTTAGTGGAATACAGACATATTAGGGGTCAATTTTGTGTCAGCCAGCCTTGTAACCCCTTCCTTCCCTAATGAGCTCTTGAAGGGGTTACCTTTTGACTAGTCTGTTTGGAGTCCAG
This sequence comes from Sepiola atlantica, assembly GCA_963556195.1. NCBI lineage: Eukaryota > Metazoa > Mollusca > Cephalopoda > Sepiida > Sepiolidae > Sepiola > Sepiola atlantica. The sequence goes on along the minus strand of OY744527.1, from coordinate 34,682,053 downwards.
GGGATTGAACGCTGGTGGTGGGATTTCTTCAGGCTTGGTTTGTCTGATAGTTAAGTATCCTTGGAAGAGGGTGAGGTCATAGTGCTTTTCTGGTCGTCACTTTTCAGAGTGATAGTACAAGAGACTGAACTCAGGGGAGCTCCTTGAGGGGCTTTTCCATCAGGACTAGCTAAATTCTCAAGTGCAATGCTGTGCATAGATGTGTGTTCCTTAAGGGATTTCCGGCATGGATGACTAAGTCCGTCACTGCCATGCTAATGTTTCGGCTTAATTTTCGGTTATTTTGCCCCTGAATTTATCCCCATCAGTTAAAAGACTACCTTGTTTTTAAGTGATACTACATTCCTCTCCCTTTTTGTTATTATGCTACTTAATCATCTTTCGTTCTTTTTAGCTCTTTACATCAAGTGACTTCATGCCTTGTCTGGAGCAACTTCTATAAAAAAAATTTCTAATAATAGAATGAATGGTATAACTTATTCTCTTATTCTGTAATTAAACAAAGTTTTTTTTCTTTTTTTTTTTTCTTTAACTATATTTATCTTGCATGGAAAGAAATGATATGAAAATGATACGATGGATGTGTAATGTGAATCTTAAAGACAGGCTTAGAGCTGATGACCTCAGAGGAAGATTAAAACTGGTGTCCAGATGTGTCCAGAAACAGACTTCGATGATATAGCCACGTTGAAAGAATGGATGAGAATTCTTGGGGTTGTAGATGTATAACAATTGAGGTAGAAGCTTTGGCAAGAAGTGATAAGGATGCGCTTGAGAGAAAGAGGGATAAATAAAGACTTGGTCAGAGATAAGTTAGTTTACAAGTCAGTTTCTAAAAGCCGTCCAACACATGCCAGACGTTAAACTAAATATGATGATGATGATCTTTCAGTTGTACCTAAACTAAAATGATTTGTGTAATTAAACAAATAAAAAACAAATTTAGCGTATTTACTTAAATCAAAATTTAGATTTATCTTCCAATATATTAATGTTTGACATTGCTAAGTTACTTCACAAATAAAAATGTCTAATTTTAATTGATTTTTCAATCTCTATATTAATAAAATTGAGACAGTTTCATGTGTGTGTGTGTATCGTATCAATATAATTTTGATAATTACATATAGAATTATTATATATTTATTTACTAATAATCGATTATTTATTGAAATCTAAAATGCGATAACACAAAATAGAATGAAATTTTTAAAAGTCCTATTTAAAAAAAATAATGTAATTAAAAATTAAATCCACCAGAATGCATTTCGGTCGTTTTGTAAACAAGTCTGTCATTTTAATCAGTTAATAGTTGGGGGGGGGGGGAGAACGAATTAGTTGATGACTCTTTGAAATTTGAAAGCATTTAAACTGGAATAGAAAGTCATTTAAACTGGCTCTAAAATTCTGAACGAATCCTTATGTATTAAAAGATTGAAAGTTTTTGAAGTTATTTATATCTAATAATTTTATAAATAGAGATTAAAACAACATAACCTTAAGACAATTAGTTATAGTTTTATGACAATTTAGATCAATTTAATGACCAAACGATATAATAGTAATGCAATTTAACTGTCAAAATCTAATTAAGAAAAAACAGTAATTTGGTAAAAAAAAAGAAGAAAAAAAGGATGAAACAAAAATGAAAGTAAAAAGACTCCCGGGCAACGCCGGATAGGTACAACTAGTCTATTAATATATTTCTATTAAGTGACTTTAGTGAAACGTGACAAATTAATATTAATTTTCCCACATTGTCTTTTATTTTTCTCAATTACTTTTTAATATCTCATCCAGTATTGATGGGCTGTTCGTCTTGTTCATTTAAAAGCAGGGATGTCTCAACCTACTTTTTTTTTTTAAAGATTTGTAATTATATGTAAAAAAAAAAAAATATTTACAAAAATAAAATACAAAATTATCAATTCATTTAGCTGCCCTGCAAAAACCGCATAAAAAATTTGAAATGAAATTTTTGGAGCAAAAAAAAACAAAAAAATCCATTTTCTATGTGACAATCTATTGATCCCTCGACTCATCTTTCATCTTCCCCAAGAGTGCAACACTGCCGCACTGTCTCCCATTGGAGAATGCCTGTTTTAGAGTGTAGATCATACTTTTGTGAGATGAGTCAGACTTTTTAATCCGGAATTACCATGGATCATATCCGATCACATTAAATTTAATCAATAACCTAACTCGATCTGAAGGTGCATATAGCATAAAAGCCTATCAACAAATTTGGACGATAAAATCAGCAAACCCGTTCATCATCCCTTGGTTTTCGTTCAAATATTGGATTGTTACTTCTAAATTGTCTTTTTTTGTCCAAAAATAAAATACAAATTTACCCTTTAAAGTGTTGAAAATCTAACTTTAATTCCTGGTGGCCATATTGTTTTTTTTTGTTTTCCTGTACACCATAAAACATTTTTATTATTTAAAAAATTTATACACAAAAACAAAATTTTTCATACCTCTATCCAACTTTGAACATTCTTTTTACACCAAAAAGAAGTTTTCACAGAATTTAAAAGCAAAATTGAAACGGTTAAAACATACTAGTCGATAATTTAATAACAATATCTTTGCTAAAAAGAATGGCTGCAATGGGTAAAAACTTTTGATAAAAGTTCAAATTTATAAATGTGAAAAAGTAAAATTAGAATTTTAGGAGAAGAAATACAATTTAATATCAGCAATCAATTTTATCCAAAATTTGGGTGAAAATCAAATGAATTAGGTGAGATATTCCAACATTCCTGAATCAAACATTTACTGCTTAAAAAGAGTAGTTTTAATTGTTCTTAAGAAAGAAGTATGCCTCCCCCCCCTCACAATTCTATTTCAAACGATCAAAAATGCTATTTACAACTTAAACATGACAGACATAATGATGGGCAAAGCTTTTTATATAGAAATGCTTGTACGCATCTAAACTATGATGTGTCCATTCAAACTACACGTTTAGCGATTCAAATATTTCAACTTGAAGCATGACAACCGATAGAGCTTCTTTTAGGCGAAAATATTTTGCAAAAGAAATAAGATAGTTATTACCTAAACGACAAATTTCTACTTATTGAAATCTTAATTCATAATGATGGCGATCAGGCATTCATTTTCAAAATTAAAAAAATTGTGCAATTCAATTTTTTTTGAATTCAGGAAAATCAAAATGTTTTCCAATTCAATCAAATTGTCATTCTTTAAATTAAGTTAAATTGAATCTTCTAAAAAAAAAAAAAAAAAAATTGTACAATTTAAATAATTAAAAAATTTAAAATAAGACCGCAGCAATTATTGGTTCAATTTTAGGCCAGTAGATAGATCAGTACAAAGATGGATACAAAATGATCTTTTACTGAAAATTAAAAAAAAAATATCAATGTCGTACTTTCTTTCTTTGGAAAGGTTTCATATACTTAAAGTAGTATTTAGAAATTTCAGATATGATTAGAGTTTTTTTTATTCAAGTTTTTGTTTCCCTTTTAAGTTAGAAAAGTATTTTTTAGGAAAATCAAACAGCCTCATATTTGTCAAAAACAAAAATTGTATTGTCATCATTTAGGGTGTCTCATGTGGAAAAGAAGCTCTAAATGACGAAGATACAATTTTTGTTTTTGACTGAATATGACGCTGTTTGATTTTCATTAATAGGGAAACAAACAAACTTGAAAAAAACTTGAATAAAAAAAAATCTAACCAGGCACATTTGTGTCAGGACTTTATACAGGGTCTTTTCGGCCTGTATTTGCTCCGTCATCGTACATAGCAGTAAGACATGAGCCCCAAACGCTTCTGATTTGTAATGGCTTCGGCGTAATGACCGTGCTATGATCAGGTGGATGTGTGGCAGCAAACTAGAAGAAAAAAATCCCTTCAGACGTGTCATAGCAGAAGCGTTTTGGTATTGGTGGCATTTTGGATGCCTTACATGCTCGGTGTCTCAGGTGGTTTGATCATGTACAGCATGCCACCTCCTGCATCAACTCAATAACACGTATGGATGCCCCAGGTTCAAGGGTGCATGGAAGACCAGGGAAAACTTGGCTTGAGTGCGTACGAAGTGACTTGACTGCTTGCAACATGACTGGTACCAACCCTTTGGATCGGACCGCATTGAGAGAGGGCGTGAGCTGTTGCCTGGTGTTGCCCACCCCGGAGTCCAGGACACTCACAGCACCTTAAATACCAAAACTGGATGATGATGATGATGATTATGGTGATGATGATGATGATGATTATGGTGGTGATGATGATGATGATGATGATCACCATATCAATGCCAAAAGAAATGTACAATTCAATTCCCAATAGTTTCCAATTCAGTGCAATTTTATATTTCTATTTAAATGTTAATGGTGGCAAAAGATAATTATTTTAATTTGCAAGCGAATTCTATGTAGATAAAAGAAGAAATTAAAAAATATATATTTCCAAAAACAAATCTTTTAAAAATAACTGAAACAAAAATTACTGAAACTGTTCATTTTCTTCTTACTCTTCTATTAAATTTAAATGATAAAATTCAGACATTCTTTTTTTTTATTGTAAGATGTTTTTAATTTTCAAAGGAAACATAGGAAGTGTGCAACGATTATGCCTTGAATTTCAAGGTAATATTTAAATTGACATAGACACGTAGCGATAGACATAGAGAGATACATGTAGAAATATGGGTTGATATAGATAAGTATATATATTTTTTTTATTCAAGTTGGCTAGCACTAGCAGGAATAACCGGTGTTGCCCGGGGTTCTACAAAAGAAAATAGAATAGTTAAAAAAAAAAACCCTGAAAAACCTTTCTTTTAACCTCTTCTCTCTCTCTCATGTTAGCTTTTGAACACATATCTCCATCAAACTGCTTCTCTAATTCACGCGCAAACTTTTGCGACTGCTTCAATATAATCAAAAGAAAAAGTAATCAGCAGCCGACTGTTTGATCTATTTTCAAGGTTGTTTTTCAAACATTTACTAGTAAGAATGAAAGTAATTTTTTTCTATGGATGCCAGGTGCAAACACAGACCCCACGATATTATTAAATTGTGTGTGCAAAAAAAAAAAAAAAAAAGACCGAAGGGGATCATGACACCCAAATTTCAAAGGCTATAACTTCAAACTGCATGGACATTTTTCTTTGAACTCTGGTGATTTTTCATATCTTCCCTTGTAAACTTAATACTATGAAGTTGTAAAATTGACAAAAAACAGCTATTCGTTTTTTTGACATGTAAATAGTTGACTCATTGGATAATGACATCTCCCAACAGTGGTGACAGTAGCCGTCATCACTGTGGTATTTTAACAGCAGACACAGAGTTGTAGGCTTTCTTCTTTGGTTGTGATAATAGCAGCAGCCGTCTTGCTCTCTTCCCAGGTAACTGTAATATAATAGAAAATAAATGCCAACAATATTTTTGGTCAATGGCAAAATGCTCTTCAATGTTTTATTCTTTCATAGCACTGTAAAATTATGTATTCCCATCGTCCACTCCCCAGAGCTGCGAACAAAGACAGCGCTTTGAAAAACGCCACGGAATCTTCTAAGTTCACCGGCCAAAGAAAAAACTTTGCTATCCTCTTCGCTACATCTCACTTCAAATTTTCTGTCTGTGATAGAACTTCCTGTGCACCTAGCTCTCTCTAACTTGACGACATCATCATATTTGGTTTAACATCCGTTTTACATGCTGGCATGTGTTGGATGGCTTTTAGAACTTGACCTCCAAACTAACCTATCTCTAGCTATGTCTTTATTTATTCCTCTTTCTCTCAAGTCCATCCTTATAACTTCCTGCCATCTTTTCTATGCCTATCTCTGCCAACTGACCCTTCTACCTCAACTGTTCTACATCGACTAACCTAAGAACTTTCATCCATTCTTTCAATGTAGCCATGCAAACAGTCTTTTGTTCTGCACACATCTCCCTATATTGTCCAGATTTAATCTTCCTCTGACGTCATCAGATCTAAACCTATCTTTAAGATTCACATTGTATCATTCTCATAATTTCTCTCCATGCAACGCATGTCCTCAACTCTTGTAATTCGAAATGGAAAATTCCGTTTTCTTGCTTAAACTCACCTGACGTGGAATCTTTAACTTTATTTTTACACACCTAACATTCAATCCTGCTACATAATGACCTGGGAACTTTTCTGGGAATTGATTGATTTGGCATGGAATGACCCATATATATTTTTTTTTAACTTTCTTTTAAAGTTTCTCCCTGTAGAAATTTAAATGTAATGTGAACAAACATATTGTTGCTCAATTCCCCACTTAGGATGCCCTCTTTAAATTTGGCACCTAATCACAATAGCCTCGTACATCTCAATGTCAATATGCCTGTTTGGGGTTAAATTAAAAAAAAAAATCTTTTATGTACCTGTCCAGGGACAAGTATTCTTCTAGTATAGTTATAAAAGGAGGAATTTGATGAAGAATTTAATGAAGAATTACTTCAGATTTTATAATAGTTTTATACAACGAAAACAACAACAAAAACAATGATGATAATAATGAAGAAGAATGTTGTAAATTTAATGCCTTTTTATAGCCAAGTTCCAGAGACAGTTGCTTCATGCAAGATAGGCATATTCTTTTATTTTTATGTTTATGCAATCAATACGCAAGTTGTAAGCGATACTGTTTCTCTTCATCTTATTTAGCACTGGAAGAGAAAAAGTTTCACAAAAAAATGTTGATAAAAAAATAATCATAAGTTATTTTGCAGTAATTTTAAAAACCAAAATTTTCAGGAATGCAGTTCTGCACTCTGAGAAACTCAAAGTTTGAATGTTTATTTATGATTCGTTTTGTACATGTTCACATTCAGCATCATCATCATCATCAGTTTAATGTCCGTTTTACATGCTGGCATGCGGTAAACAGCTTTAAGAAATTGACTTCCAAACTTAGCTATCTCTGGTCAGGTCTTCATTTATCCTTTTCCCTCAAATCCATTTTTATCACTTCCTCCAATATTTTTCTCAGCTTTCCCCTGTGAACTGAACCTGCTACCTCAACTGTTCTACACCTACTAACCCAAGAACTTTTATTCATTATTTCAACGTGGCCATACCATCGTAGTCTCGTGTTCTGCACAAATCTCCCTGTACTGTCAAGATTTAATCTTCCTCTGAGGTCATCAGAACTAAGCCTGTCTTTAAGATTCACATTACACATCCATCATATCATTCTCATAGTCATATCATTTCATGCAACACATGTCCTCAACCCTCACTGTCCAAGTTATGCTGCCGTACATCATTACACTGTGTACATATGACCGAGAGACTCTTTCCTTCGTCGACAGTGGTAACACTACTGGTTCGTGATGGCAAAAGTTCCCTATTGCTAATTTTTTTAATCACACTAGCACCTGCTCCACCCTGTGCTCCGATGGTATTATCAATTTCTTGAAATTTAATTCTGAGAACAACAGACATTTGTCTTTCAAATAAGATTTGATTGATGATTTAATAGAAAATATTGGAGGGAGTGTATGATTGGTCTATTTGATGCAACCGCAGACTATGGAATCGGCTATGACAATTTCAAATCCTTGTGGATCTTTTCTTTTTCTTTTTTTATACTGTTGGGTCACCACTTATCAAGGCCAACAGCCATTCGAGGTTAATGAAACTGAATGATTGTTAGCTGAAGGATGAGGAACATTATGGGAGTACTAACATTGGTCAATGGTATGAACCGCGTTTGATTACTTATACAGCGGTATATAACAAGAATTTGTTGGCATTGGATTTGAAAAACGACTAAGTTGTAATCAGTAGGGAATCACTCTTGCAGTAATGTGTTCCACAGACAGGAAGCCCTTGCGAAGAAGATCTGTTCATAGAAATTCTGTCTGATGCTAGGTACATGGGGGGGGGGTATTTTTCCATGGTGATAAAAAGATGAGTTTTTGCTGCGACTGTCTTACAAGGAGGAACCGGAGATTGGAGCTCAGTCGAGCATCTTCCATTGAAATAACGATAGAGTAGAGAGAGACTAGCAATGTCTCTTAGGGCCTATAAAGAACTGAAGAGATCATCCCCCACTAGATTTCAGTCTGTTTTGAACCCTGTACTCTATCTTGGACGTATCTGACTCTTATATAGGTAGAGGATTGCATCAGGAATCGGGTACTTTCTGGAGTGGTAGAATGATCCAACGATTTTACGAGCAACCTTAGCAACAGATTGGATGTAAGTCTTCCATTTCCATAAGAGTTTAAATGTACAACTTTTATGAAAAATGTTAGTCATTCTTATTAGTTGAGGTCGAAGAAATTCCTGGCTGTAACTTTGCCTCACTTAAATCTATTTGTCATCCTTATCCTTTATCCACATCATTCATAAACACATTTAAAAACGCGAAGATTGCAACTGATTCATTTCAATGACTCATTTAAGTAATATTTCCTTTTTTTTCATATTTATACTAGCGGTATTCAACCGGCATTGCCTACAATCGAGCACTTTATTGGGGTTTTTTCAACACACAGACACACACAGACACACACACACACAGACACACACACACACACATATATATATATATATATATATATATATATATATATATATATATATATATATATATATATATAAATAATAATAATACAGGTAAAACATCCACAGGGTAGTAATCCAAAGAATTTCAACCGGGTTTATAAAAAGTGCTCAATATCAAATAGAGCTTTATATATGATTATTTTTATTTACACAGATATGTACAAAATCTGCGACACTGGCATGTCGATGTTATCGATCAACAGCTATTATAAACTGAGATCTCATCAGGCAGAGTTAGAATCCGATCTTAACCGTAGATCATTTTTGGAAAGAACCAAGGTTAAGATCGGATTCTAACTCTGCCTGATGAGATCTCAGTTTATAATAGCTGTTGATCGATAACATCGACATGCCAGTGTCGCAGATTTTGTACATGTCTGTGTCTTCCAGACATGAAAAAAATGTGGATTTTAATAAAAAAGTAGCAACAAATATAAAAGTGTATGTAGTGTAACTGTTACCAATGAGGACATGATGCTCTGTGTTTAAAACAACTTTAACTAATACATTTGAGAATGGTATGAATAAAATAGTAGGGTAGACTGGACTCTTATGCCGTTAGAGACCAACTAGTCAAGGAGAAGAAAAAACTGAAATAACTATAAAATTATTATAATCCTCTACTCTATAATAAAGATCAATGTGTATTTGAATAAATATATATATATATATATATATATATATATATAATTATTAATGACAATATATGTATTAGCATATACTATCAGTGCCCTTTTACTTTGCAGTCTCCTTAAAAGATTCAGCTCGATGATTGTCAATTAGTGACAACAGAGCAAATATAAGTCAGATTCATATTATATTCCAATAACCATGTTTTTATTATATTTTTTTTGGTCCCCCGATTTATAAAATCGGGAGACCTATGTTTTGAGGCATTTCCAGCCGTCCGGATTTTTCTCCGCTACCATCCATTGAATTTCTCTGAAATTTTGCATGAAATTGTAACTTTTGTCAGGTTAGAAAGTGACATACTCCGATTTTTGAAAAAAATCTGGTTAGCCCCCCAGGGGCTCAAAAGGCCCCAAAATGGCTAAAAATGACATTTTTTGCCCCATAACTTTTCATCCATCCATTCAATTTCTCTGAAACTTGGCCAAAATATTGAGACAATTGTTCCTAATAGAAAATAAGTATCACTGACCTTGGAAAAAAATCTGGTTCGCGCCCCCAGGGGGTCAAAAGCCCCCAAAATGGCAAAAAATTACCCTTTTCTCCCATAACGTTTGATCCATCCATTCAATTTTTCTGAAACTTGGCCAAAATGTAGAGGCAATTGTTCTGGATATAAAATGAGCAACCTTGACCCTAGAAAACTTCTGGTTCGCGCCCCCATGGGGTACCATGGGGGTCAAAAATGCCCCAAATTGCCCAAATTTATTGCATTTTACACTCGCCACATCGAGTCACGTACAGAGGGGGACCACGCATGCGCGGCTTGTTATTTTTTATTTTTTCACATTTCCAAAAAAACATAACATTTTTCTGACGATTTTGGAATGTTGCAGAGACGATATTGACATAAAAAATGTTGTTTGGCACAAGACAAATGAAACGGACCGTTAAAAATATATCTCACAGAAATGTTATGTTTTTTGGAAATGTGAAAAAATAAAAAAAATAAAAATAAAAACATGGTTATTGGAATATAATATGAATCTGACTATATATATATATATATAGAAACGTTAGTTTGTTTTTTGTGATTTTTTTTTTACAAACGTGTCACCGCTTATCAAGGCTCACAGGCCACTCAAGTATAATAAGGGTTATTGAGTTAAACAGGTGGACGGTGAAACATCGTGAGGTTAGGGTTAGTAACGATGGTTGTAACTGATCAGAAATTTACTATTTAAGAGGACGGCTTAACAAGAATTTGTTCACATTAGACTTAAAAACGGCAATGTTATAGTCGGCCGGGAAGCAGCCCTGTGGTACTGTGTTCCGCCGACCGGCAGTTCTAGGAAAGAACCTTTGCTCATGGAAAATCTGCTTAGTTCTAGGTACACAGAGGGAGAAAGGGAATTTATTGATAGTGGTTGTGGCTAGACGAGTTTTGTTATGAATGTTTTACAGGGGAGGGGGGCATAGATTGAAGCTCAGTCGAGCACCTGCCATGAAAATAACGATAGAGTAGAGAAAGACTAGCAACGTCTCTTCTGTGAGAAAGAGGTAGTAGAAAGGAGAAGAGAACATTGCACACTAGATTTTGAAGTCAGTTTTGTATTCTGTCAAGGCAGGAAAGGGTGCTTTGAGCGGCTGATCCCCAGATGTGGCAACAGTACTCCACCTTAGGATGTATTTGACTTATACAGATAGAGGATTGCATTAGGAAAGAAATTTAACTATTGCTATATTTAAGAGATTACATAACACAAACTTTATCAAATATTTTATGAATTCACAGGATGTATTAAATACTGCAGATTTTTTAAAGACGTTGTCGTTATCAGCTCCCACAACAACTGTTCAATTAATTAGTAAATCCTCTTCTTCCAATTGTAAAAAGTAAATAAATAATTCATTCTTGACCATACGAAGTTTTCTCATTCAAATTATTTCTCATATTTTTGTTTAACTCACATTCACATATTCAAATGTACACCCACTCAGTTAAACTTCAATAACCGACACGGTCACTTCACATACAAAATTATTACCATCATTGTATTCTTCATAGAATATTTTCATTTGACAACCAGCAAACCGCAGACATTCTCATAATTTACAAATCGAGCGTGGATAATGAATTGCATAAACTCGACTTTGTTTCTGAACTTGATGTCTGGGTTTCCCATAAACTAACTTAGCTAGAAGCATTCTAGCTAGAAAATAATAAGACATTCAGAATGGGCATATTAAAGGGAGATAACTTGTCAGGGTAGCTTCCCTTGTGTACAGTTTGGAGAGTAACGCCACTTGGCTTCCAAGAGAGACAGACATTCTGTAATGACGTTGGCGTTATCAGCTTCCACAATAACTGTTCAATTAATTAGTAAATCCTCTTTTTCCAATTGTAAAAAGTAAATAATTAATTCTTGACCATACTAAGTTTTCTCATTCAAATTCTTTCTTATATTTGTGTTTGTTAACTCACATTCACATATTCAAATACACCCACACAGTTAACTTCAATAACCGACGCGGTCACTTCAAATGGGAGTGATCTCTTTTGTCGAATCTCTTGTCAAAGGGAACATAGACGATAAACCTGGATAGTGAGAGTGAATGCTTAACATGTTATGTCAAACAGAGCTTATATATTTTAATTAAGTAAAAATTAAAAAATAATTTAATTATGATTTAAAATATTTGAAACAAGCTCTGGAAATAACTTGAAATGTACACTATTGATATTAAGTTAATTGAGCTTAATTTTAACTGCAGCTTTGAACTATATTTTGGAGACTTGATGCTTTTTGATTTTATAAAGACATATAGGAATTAATTTCAGTAACTTAAACTTTTCCTATATATATATATATATATAGGCGGGAGCCTCTGTGTAGCTTAATTGCCATAAATATATTTTATAGCTTACTACTTAGCTCTACTTACGTATTGAGCACTGTTGAAGTAAATACTGAAAATTGATACATAAAAAATTATACCTTATAAAATTTTATGTGGATACATGAAATACTAATATATATGAATATTTTAGTAATATATTGAGATAAATAGTAAGTGTGAACACTGGCGAAGCATTTATTTGTTGTCATTTTTGACGGACAGTGTACTCTAGTTGTATAAATAACTGCAGTGAACATAAACACGAACAAATTATGAGTTATCTCCCTTACACTAGTTAGGTATGAGTTATCTCTCTTGTAATAGTTTGTTATAAGTTACCCCAGAAGTTATCTCCCATTATAAGAACTCTTCATTGACATCACACCAGAGATAAGAGTGTTCTCCCTCTTTCTTGTGACTTATAGCATACCGTTCAAACATGTATAACACAGCTAATGAAATCCTACACATTCTTTTTCTTAATTCCTTACTTCAGCCTTTGTCTCAATATATTACAAACACGAGTTTCACACATGGGTATAGGGTCTAATCTACATGGTAGCAACAGTAGTTTTCTTTTTACCTAGTGTTTGTAAGAAAAGTGGGAGAATAAACTTCGCATCTGTATTTTTTAGTAACTTGATTTTTTTTCTGTTTGTGGCATGCGAATATAGAAGTCTATTTGTTGCTGTAAATACTCCACACTATAATAAAGACCAATGTGCATTTATTTGTGTCTATATAAATATCCATCCCGTCACGCAAAAGTTAGTGAGTAAACCATATAAAGTGTTTAGCAGAAGGAAGAAAGCAAATAGCAAGTCGAACAACTCCCGCTGTCTGAACTGAATTCGAAAAGAAATCCTTCACTCTACTTCCATAATGAGACGTTTACTTTCTTCTTTTTTCTTTCTTCTTTCTTTACTGATTGATACATTTTTCTTTTTTTAAACTTTCCAGTTTGCAACGTTATTTTATATGAATATTAGTGCAAACACTGACGAAGCATAATTTTTTTTTCATTTTTGACAGAGGGTGTACATTCGTATGTTAATATATTTTTATCTTCTTTCCCGCAGGTGGAACAATGGAACAAACCACTTATTGTTTAATATGTTACCTGGTGGTCCGATGGATTATAGTACCATACTTGATGTCAAAACAGATCAGGCTGTCATTGCTGGTGGTGGTTTCTCAAAATGGACCTACAGAGAAACCTACGATGTTTCCATACCTGTCTTCAACCCACTCGTGGCCAAAATCAAGCTCCCAACACTTCCTATTATGTGAGTAAATCTTTATGCGATGAGATTTTATTGCAGACTTTCACCAATGAAAGTAAAATTGTAATAGCGTTTCTCTATTATCGGGGTTCAATCCTCACTCGATTCATACCAAAGATTAAAAAATGGTACTTGATGTCCCCTTGCTAAACACTCGGTATTATAAGTTGAGGATCAAGGGTAAGTGGAGTAATCCTGGGAAAGGAGTGGCACCCTCCCCTACATCTTGGTTAAGTAACTAATGAAAAGGGAGCCTTTGGGTTGCCCTCGAATATGGTCGACCACTTTGGTTGATTATTTGGTTTCTTATCCAGGTTTATCGTCTATGTTCCCTTCGACAGAAGTTTGATGCTGTCTGGCTGTCCTTATGCTAAATCTCTAGTGATCACGACCGTGTTCACTGTTTAACTGACTGCCATGTAATTCTGGCGCAGGGAAGTTTTTATAACTGGATGCCATCTCTATCGCCAACTCTGACACTTCCAGCTGTCCGAGATCTCTGTGTTTGTTGATGTGGCCGGTGATTAGTTATCTACAACCTCATGTGCTCTTTGCCGCTGTACAGAGCAGTGCTACACAATAAAGCGCTATGCCTAACATCTGGCATCCCATGAACCCCATGAGAGGTACTATTATCAGGGATAGCTCCCTGGGAAACTGTCTGCATACCTTAGACTTTAAGGGGTTCCCACCCCGAACACACAACTGCATTGCTGCATCAGCTGCTACTGACCGTTAGGTCAGGTTCCCCAGGATGACAGGACGAGGACCTGTGTTGTGCACTTGCAGCAGCAGCAGCAGCAACGTGTACCAACCCGCGCTCCAACGGTGTCCCGAGACGACAATTGTCATAGCCAGATAGAGCTGGAAGCGAGAAGCATCTGAGACCACTATTACCTCTGAGCTACTAAGTAACCCATTTCGCCAAATACTTTAATGTTTTTGGTACGTATAAAGAATAGTCACTCATAGGATTTCATTTTTTATGGAGTCAGTTCCGAGTATTGATGGAGAATCTCGAGTCAGTTCTGGAAATTGCAATAGCAGGTTATGATTTGAAAGGCACCTTTTTTTTTTGTTGTTGTTGAAGGCTAAAGAAAAAGTTAACTCTAACATAACCCAACCCTTCGCATGCTTAGTATTGTCTGCCTTTTACATTTTTTTTTCTCAAAACTTTCAAATCGTAAACTACTGCAGTCATTTCCGGAACTTAGGAGTTTTCAATACTTGGAACTGTCTCCATAAGAACTGGAATCCTCTGAGTGCCCATTCTTTACAAGTACCATGTTGTGAAACATAATCAAATCTTACAATGCTTTTGTTTAATACATATCTTTAAAAGCCTCGCGGACATCATGCGGAAGAACAGACTGCGTTGGTTGGGTCACATTGAGCGTTGCGATGGCTGGATTGCTAAAGTCCGACAGTTGAATGTGCCAACAGAGAACATCACCACTGGCAGACCCAAGTTGACTTGGGAGGACGTAGTCAAACGTGATAGGAAGGCCATGGGTATGGATTCCATCAAGCCTTGCCAAAGACAGGAGTGGAGAGGAAGACTTAGATTTCGAGACTAGACAATCAGGCCCCACCCTCATCAGAGGATTAATTGTGGCCTGATTCAACAAATAAACCGGTTGTTGTTGTTGATGATGATGATGATGATGATGATGATGATGTAGTAGTAGTAGTAGTAGTAGTACAAATCTTAAGCTAGGAATAAGTGTACATTGACCAAACTCATAAAATAATTTATCTCTATATGAAGAGAATTATGAGACAACTTTGTGTGTGTGTATTCTCGCATAAACGTAACTTTGACTGAATTATTTATTATTTGTCGAATATTTATTGAAATAAACAATGCAATAAAGTGAATCATATTTTTTAAAAATTCTTTGATTACAAAATTAAATCCATCAGAATAAATTTTGGTTTCTTTGAACAAGTCAGCCATTTTTATTCTTTTGTTGATAGTTGAAAAAAAAAAGAATTACTTTGTGATCCTTCGAAATTTGAAAGGAATTAGGAAGCATTTAAACTTTGGAATAGAAAGTTATTTCTTGCTTTAAAATTCATAGCAAATCCTCATTTATTAAAAGTTTAAAAGTTTTGGAAGCTATTCCCATCCGATAATTTTATAGAGATTAAAACAATAACTCACCCCCATGCTATAAACTTTCTTATCATATTCATGTCTTGTAAGAATTATATTTCAGTAATAAATTATGAGCACTTAATAATAATAATGATGTTTCATGGTAGATGCTCGACTGAGCTCCAATCTCTGGTTCCTTCTCCCTGTAAAACATTCACAGCAAAAACTCGTCTAGCTAAAACAACTGTAAATCATTTTCCTTTTTCCTCTGTGTACTTAAAACTAAACAGAACTTCCATGAGCAAAGTTTCTTCCCAAGGGCTACCCATCTGTGGAACAGAATTCCACAGGGCTGCTTTTAAGCTGACTATAACATGGTCATTTTCAAGTCCAATTTAAACAAATTCTTGTTTAGTCGTCCTCTTAAAAAATCAAATTCTGACCAGTTTACACCATCATCATTTATTCTCAAGGTGTTGTCTCACCGTCGACCAGACAAATTCATTACCCCTCATCCTTGAGTGGCATTTGCGTCTTGATAAGCGGTGACATGTTAGTACATAAAAAAGTTAATTTCAAATCACCTTATTTAAGACAAGCATGTTTTCCAAAACTCTGCGGAATCAACAATTTTTTTTAATAAACAAAATCTAAAAGAAAATATTTTTTTTAAATCAACAAAATCTAAAGAATATTTTTTGTTCAATAAACAAAATCTAAAGAATAATTTAATTTTTAAATAAAGAAAACTATAGAATATTTTTTATTTATTGAACAAAATCTAAAGAATATTTTTAAATTAACAAAATCTAAATAATTTATTTTTAAATGAATAAAACTTAAATAATTTTTTTAAATAAACAAAATCTAAAGAATATTTTTTATTTAAATGAACAAAATCTAATGAATAATTTTTTTTAAATGAACAAAATCTAAAGAATATTTTTTCAAATGAACAAAATCTAAAGAATATTTTTTAAATGAACAAAATGTAAAGAATATTTTTTAAATGAACAAAATGTAAAGAATATTTTTTAAATGAACAAAATGTAAAGAATATTTTTTAAATGAACAAAATGTAAAGAATATTTTTTAAATGAACAAAATGTAAAGAATATTTTTTAAATGAACAAAATGTAAAGAATATTTTTTAAATGAACAAAATGTAAAGAATATTTTTTAAATGAACAAAATGTAAAGAATATTTTTTAAATGAACAAAATCTAAAGAATATTTTTTAAATGAACAAAATGTAAAGAATATTTTTTAAATGAACAAAATGTAAAGAATATTTTTTAAATGAACAAAATGTAAAGAATATTTTTTAAATGAACAAAATCTAAAGAATATTTTTTAAATGAACAAAATGTAAAGAATATTTTTTAAATGAACAAAATCTAAAGAATATTTTTTAAATGAACAAAATGTAAAGAATATTTTTTAAATGAACAAAATGTAAAGAATATTTTTTAAATGAACAAAATGTAAAGAATATTTTTTAAATGAACAAAATGTAAAGAATATTTTTTAAATGAACAAAATGTAAAGAATATTTTTTAAATGAACAAAATGTAAAGAATATTTTTTAAATGAACAAAATGTAAAGAATATTTTTTAAATGAACAAAATCTAAAGAATATTTTTTAAATGAACAAAATGTAAAGAATATTTTTTAAATGAACAAAATGTAAAGAATATTTTTTAAATGAACAAAATGTAAAGAATATTTTTTAAATGAACAAAATGTAAAGAATATTTTTTAAATGAACAAAATGTAAAGAATATTTTTTAAATGAACAAAATGTAAAGAATATTTTTTAAATGAACAAAATGTAAAGAATATTTTTTAAATGAACAAAATCTAAAGAATATTTTTTAAATGAACAAAATGTAAAGAATATTTTTTAAATGAACAAAATGTAAAGAATATTTTTTAAATGAACAAAATCTAAAGAATATTTTTTAAATGAACAAAATGTAAAGAATATTTTTTAAATGAACAAAATGTAAAGAATATTTTTTAAATGAACAAAATGTAAAGAATATTTTTTAAATGAACAAAATGTAAAGAATATTTTTTAAATGAACAAAATGTAAAGAATATTTTTTAAATGAACAAAATGTAAAGAATATTTTTTAAATGAACAAAATGTAAAGAATATTTTTTAAATGAACAAAATGTAAAGAATATTTTTTAAATGAACAAAATGTAAAGAATATTTTTTAAATGAACAAAATGTAAAGAATATTTTTTAAATGAACAAAATGTAAAGAATATTTTTTAAATGAACAAAATCTAAAGAATATTTTTTAAATGAACAAAATGTAAAGAATATTTTTTAAATGAACAAAATGTAAAGAATATTTTTTAAATGAACAAAATGTAAAGAATATTTTTTAAATGAACAAAATGTAAAGAATATTTTTTAAATGAACAAAATGTAAAGAATATTTTTTAAATGAACAAAATGTAAAGAATATTTTTTAAATGAACAAAATGTAAAGAATATTTTTTAAATGAACAAAATGTAAAGAATATTTTTTAAATGAACAAAATGTAAAGAATATTTTTTAAATGAACAAAATCTAAAGAATATTTTTTAAATGAACAAAATCTAAAGAATATTTTTTAAATGAACAAAATCTAAAGAATATTTTTTAAATGAACAAAATCTAAAGAATATTTTTTAAATGAACAAAATCTAAAGAATATTTTTTAAATGAACAAAATCTAAAGAATATTTTTTAAATGAACAAAATCTAAAGAATATTTTTTAAATGAACAAAATCTAAAGAATATTTTTTAAATGAACAAAATCTAAAAATATTTTTTTTCAAATGAACAAAATGTAAAGAATATTTTTTAAATGAACAAAATCTAAAGAATATTTTTTAAATGAACAAAATCTAAAGAATAATATATTTTTAAATGAACAAAATCTAAAGAATAATATATTTTTAAATGAACAAAATCTAAAGAATAATATATTTTTAAATGAACAAAATCCAAAGAATATTTTTTGTTTAATAAACAAAATCCAAAGAATACTTTTTGTTTAATAAACAAAATCCAAAGAATACTTTTTGTTTAATAAACAAAATCCAAAGAATACTTTTTGTTTGATAAACAAAATCCAAAGAATACTTTTTGTTTAATAAACAAAATCCAAAGAATACTTTTTGTTTAATAAACAAAATCCAAAGAATACTTTTTGTTTAATAAACAAAATCCAAAGAATACTTTTTGTTTAATAAACAAAATCCAAAGAATACTTTTTGTTTAATAAACAAAATCCAAAGAATACTTTTTGTTTAATAAACAAAATCCAAAGAATACTTTTTGTTTAATAAACAAAATCCAAAGAATACTTTTTGTTTAATAAACAAAATCCAAAGAATACTTTTTGTTTAATAAACAAAATCCAAAGAATACTTTTTGTTTAATAAACAAAATCCAAAGAATACTTTTTGTTTAATAAACAAAATCCAAAGAATACTTTTTGTTTAATAAACAAAATCCAAAGAATACTTTTTGTTTAATAAACAAAATCCAAAGAATACTTTTTGTTTAATAAACAAAATCCAAAGAATACTTTTTGTTTAATAAACAAAATCCAAAGAATACTTTTTGTTTAATAAACAAAATCCAAAGAATACTTTTTGTTTAATAAACAAAATCCAAAGAATACTTTTTGTTTAATAAACAAAATCCAAAGAATACTTTTTGTTTAATAAACAAAATCCAAAGAATACTTTTTGTTTAATAAACAAAATCCAAAGAATACTTTTTGTTTAATAAACAAAATCCAAAGAATACTTTTTGTTAAATTAACAAACTCTAAATAATTTATTTTTAAATGAATAAAACTTAAATAATTTTTTTAAATGAACAAAATCTAAAGAATATTTTTTTCAAATGAACAAAATTTAAAGAATTTTTTTTTTAAATGAACAAAATCTAAAGAATATTTTTTTTAAATGAACAAAATCTAAAGAATATTTTTTTTTAAATGAACAAAATGTAAAGAATATGTTTTTAAATGAACAAAATCTAAAAATATACTTTTTTAAATGAACAAAATCTAATGAATATACTTTTTTAAATGAACAAAATCTAAAGAATATTTTTTTCAAATGAACAAAATCTAAAGAATATTTTTTTTAAATGAACAAAATCTAATGAATATACTTTTTTAAATGAACAAAATCTAAAGAATATTTTTTTCAAATGAACAAAATCTAAAGAATATTTTTTTTTAAATGAACAAAATCTAAAGAATATTTTTTTTTAAATGAACAAAATCTAAAGAATATTTTTTTTTAAATGAACAAAATCTAAAGAATATTTTTTTTTAAATGAACAAAATCTAAAGAATATTTTTTTTCAAATGAACAAAATCTAAAGAATATTTTATTTTAAATGAACAAAATCTAAAGAATATTTTTTTTTAAATGAACAAAATCTAAAGAATATACTTTTTAAATGAACAAAATCTAAAGAATATTTTTTTTAAATGAACAAAATCTAAACCATAATTTTATTTTTAAACATGATACGTGATTAAAAAATGCTTAAAATAAAAAAATATTTAAAACAAAAAGTTTTAAAAATAGCAAAGATTTTTTTGGGGGAGGGGGGTATTTTTTATCATGTGTCACTATTGTACAGTTGACTATAATTACTTATGAACCGTTATATTTATTAAGTAAGCTAAGGCAACTTTTCTATCGGGCACTTCTTGTCTACGTTTTACAGTTAAACTATAGCATTGCCGGAACTCTACTCAGTACTTCCACAGTATTACTAGACCTTGGGTTGAAGTTGAGCTCGTAAAACCAAGCCATCAACTCAGGCAGACAACCACTTCCCCTATAATTGAAGAGCTATATTTCCGATAGTTATTACTATGAAAAATATGCATTGATAAACAAAAGCAATAGTTTGAGGCTGGAATCAAAATTCACTGACTCTCTCGATTAATGTCTTAACTAAAATGTTTAATTTCTGTGTTCTAGTATTGTCATTTTATGCTACTGACAAATAATCCTTCTAGACTGAGGCAATTTAAATTTTTGTCCCATTTCAGAATGCCTTTTTTGGGAGCTTAATTTTCCCCACATTAAAAACCGACCTTGTGTCTAACTCTGTCCTCGTGGGGAGGCAAGTAAATAGGGACACATCTTACTTCATGTTAGTCATAATTCCCAATCTTTATCCATGAGAAATGCTATTTACTAAACGGTAATGAAATTCAAGTGCATGTTGAGCCATCAAAAGAGATTTAAAAAATTATTTTTTTTTTAAATTATTTTTTAATTTTTAATTCTATTTTTTCTTCTAGAGAAACCAGACGTTGGCTTTTAATCTCTGCTCAACCAGGATTACACCGTGAGTACAGAGAGGAGCTAAATCATTTAGCACGTGGGGATGGGCGGCTTTTATTACTTGATCGATGTCCAAGTGATGAAAAACCGTGGAATTTTTCTCAAAGATGCCGGGAGTCGGTCGTATATGAATATCCCCATATACTACAGGTAATTTGTAATTATGTTGTTTAAGACTTTCTTTTTTTCGTGCATGAATGAAATGCTTATATCAAATCGATGTTCCGGTTGAATGCTTATGTAAATTGATGAATCGGACAAGTTGAGCAGAAGTTACATTACTTCTTTTTTTTTTTTTTTAGCCCCCCCCCAAAAGTTGATTCATTGGAGCTTTTTAAAAAAATTTTTTAATCATATTTATTTTGAAGGAAATTTACTATCTATACTAACATGAGACTATGTCTGTCTGTCTGGCTCATAACGAGTCCCATAACCCCATGTCGTGTAGTTCTTCCAGCCAGTGTCTTACTGTGTGGTAACTCATTGGAACTATCAGAATGAAGTATATGGAGGGCAATGAAAGTGAAGGTAAGTTGTTTTTTAACTAATCAATGAATATCCCTGGATTGAAAAAAAAAAATCCATCAAAAATCAGAATTATCAAATCCTAATAAAATTTTCAGTATTTATTAATTGATAAATCAATGTTAATATAAAGTATTTATTTTATTAAAACAAATATATATATATATATATATATATATATATATATATATATATATATATATATATATAATAATGGTAATAATCCAGGTAAAAAATATCCACAGGGTGGTAATCCAGAGATTTTCAACCGGGTATATAGAAAGTGCTCAATATCAAAATAGAGCTTTATATATGATAGTTTTTATTTACACAGGCATGTACAAAATCTGTTACACTGGCATGTCGATGTTATCGATCAACAGTTACTATAAACTGAGATCTCATCAGGCAGAGTTAGAATCCGATCTTAACCGTAGATCATATTTGGAGATCGATAACATCGACATGCCAGTGTTGCAGATTTTGTACATGCTTGTGTAAATAAAAACTATCATATATATTGTCGAAAAACCAAGTGAAATAACTTACTTGACTTGGGACTACTAGCGATCGGTGAGGCATCGGTGGTTTGTTTACTTGACTGAAAGTGAGGTCACTACTGGCCTCGTTTTTATTGCCTTTTGGCCGGAAGTGAAGGGCAGGCATTTCCTGTTACTAATCTATTAAAGAGCCTCTCCTTCCTTCTCTCGATGTTATCAAATCCCAGACAGACTTTGGGAGCGGAATTAAGCAGTGTTTCGCAACAGCTGCTACTGTACCCACACCGATCTCTCCTACTCCTCCTACTCTTCAAGAGTGGAAAGAATTTTCCACATTTTGCGAAACAACTGCAAGCTATCGTCCGTGTTACCCACCTGTTCTGTTACGATAAAATGGCGGACCGCCAAGAGGAATTACTCGCTCAAGTTTCTCTCCTGAAGGAAAAAATTCGAGGAAGGATGAGGATGTCTCATAGAGACGATATTACCGCTCATGTATTCTCGGTATGGAAGGGCCAAATACAGGAATTCATGACGGAAATCGAGATACCGATCACCAAGCTGCAGCTCTCTGCCTCTTCCAAGAGTGAGGCTGCGAAAATAGAGGAGGAATGGTTGTCCGAACAAATGGATTTCCATAAAGAATTGGAGGAGATTGGTTCTGTCCTAACTCCAGTGGATTGTGACACCTTCCCAGACCAAACACTGTCTCCATGTGCTTCTGCTTCTACATCAGGCAGTCGGGTGTCCTCCTTTATAGTGAAACCTCCGCAAATTCAGATCGTGGGACCCACATTCAGCGGTCTGGCCTTGGACTCTGACCACATGGCCTTCTGGAATTTCCTGTCTCGATTTGAGAACTGCGTGACGGGTATGGCTAATGATGCCGAAAGGTTAAATTTCCTCAAGTGTTCACTAGCCGACAGACCATTGCTGTTAGTTAATCACTTGAACGTGACCAACAGGAACTACCAGGTGGCACTCAACATCCTTAAGACCGAATATCTGGATACGGACGAAATCATTGACCAAATATTCCAGGACGTTATTGACTTCCTTCCCGAACGCGAGCGGTCTTACTCGGACCTTAAGAACTTCTTAGCTAGGACAGGCTCACTTCTCAGCGAATTAGGAAGCTCCTTCGACTGCGACTTCTCCGACGACTCTTCGGCTGGAGCCAGACTCATGGCCAAGTTACTTTTTGCCAAGCTTTCTAGAGAGCGATTGCAGAAGGGTGGGTTTGAGTTACAGTCATGTAACACCAATTGTCCCGCCCTCAGAGACAGAATGCACCTGGATGGTACCTTGAGTACACACGGCGAGGAATGGGAGAAGGTGTTGGGCTATCGTTACAGCCCCACCTTGGAGAAAATCCGTGTTGCCTCTGTTGAACCCAATGCCGAGGCCAGTACCAAGAGACACATTCTTTCTGCGGCTGCCAAATTGTTCGACCCCCTGTCCCTTTGCCTCCCTGTAACAGTGCGGAGCCGAATTCTCGTTGGAGAACTATGGAGGAGAGGATTGGGCTGGGATGAGCAGGTCCCGAAGGAGTTCCAGTCACGGTGGAGAAGCCTTGCAGGGGACCTTGTTGGCTTGGGTCTCCTTCAATTTAATCGTCGGACATTCAGACCGGGCCAACCTGGAGAGTTGTTCGTGTTTTGCGATGCCTCAGCAGAGGCCTATGGGTTTGCTGTTTACGTCGTACAGGACAATAGTTCTGAATTAGTCTTCGCTAAGGCTAAGGTTGCTCCCATCAAGAACAGAAGTCTTCCTACCCTGGAGCTAATGGCTGTGTATCTGGCTCTCAAGTGTTTACCAGTCATCTTGAACGGTTGCAAGGGTTTTGTACCATCTAGACTACACATAGCCACTGATGCCCAGGTGGTATTGTCCTGGATTCTTTCCCGGTCTATGGCCAGTAAGAACATCTTTGCTCGGAATAGACTGCACGACGTTCTTCAACTGAGTGAGGAATTGGAGACTCAGTTTAGCCTGAAACCTATTTCAGATATGTTGAGACCGCTCAGAACCCTGCGGACCTCGTCACTAGGGGATTGACGTTGAGGGTGTTCAAGTCCCACCTCAGGTTTTGGTGCCATGGACCAGCATGGTTGACCGGCATGGGAACACACTGGCCAGCTCGAGAACTGCCTTGCCTCAACAAGCGCAGTCAAGAGATTGCACGAGCAACTGTAAATACCTCCGTTGTTCTGGAAGAGGGATATCCTTCCGTAATTGCCCTGGAACGATTTTCCGGATTTGCCCGCCTATTGAGAGTCACCACCATGGTGTATAAATTTGTCGACAAATTGCGAAGGGTCAAGGAAGATTGTGAAAGGAAGGCTTCAGTGTTTTTGATGAGACTGTTACAGCGTCAGGCCTTCTCTGAAGAACTGGAGTTTCTTCGGGACCCTCTCGGGAAGTCCACGCCTCGACTGGTCCAGGCTCTCGACCTGTTCCTCGATCAAGACGGGCTGATCCGTTCCAGCGGAAGAATCGATAAGTCCCCCCATCTGGGATATGAGGTAAAGAATCCCATTTTGATAGCCAAGAACCACCACATCTCGGAACTAATAATACTGGATTGTCACTCCAAATGCTCGCACTTGGGAGTTGGGTCTACTCTCAATGAACTGAGGCGCAGAGGATATTGGATTCCCCAAGGAAGACAAGCTGTCAGGAAAGCTGTGGCGACCTGCACCCTATGTCGAAGGTTCAATGCGAGACCAGTATTGCCCCCTAATGTTGCCAGTCTACCCGCCTCACGAGTGGAGTTCGAGATACCCTATAAGAACACTGGGATCGACTTTACAGGGCACATTTGGGTCAGGGAGGGAAACTCTGAGAGAAAAATGTATTTGCTACTGTTCACCTGCCTGAGCGTCCGAGCAGTACACATTGAAGTGGTGCCAGACATGAGCATTTTGTCATTTTTCCAGGCCTTGGTCCGGTTTACCAATGTCTACGGTGTTCCATCTGCCTTATATTGCGACAACGCCAAAACCTTCTTGGGTAGTGGCAGGTTGTTCAACCGTCTTCTCTTGTACCGTGATTATAGAGAAAAATTTGGTACGTGCCATATAAAATTGAACACGATTCCCCTCTTCTCTCCCTGGTTCGGGGGTGCCTGGGAGAGATGCATCCAGACAATCAAAACTTGCCTCTACAAGGTCATCGGCAGGAGTAATGTCACTTACTTTTCCCTCCTAACTATCGTTTCGGACATCCAGAGAGCGGTTAACAACCGACCCTTGACCTACCGTGAAGCGGGGAACAGGGAATTAGAAGCCATCACCCCTAACATGTTCCTAAGTCAAAACGAAAATCCCGGATTGTTGTTGCACCTGGAGGGAGGTGACCGTTCTTCCTCTGTTCCTCCCGGCCGGAGAAGGTTGATAAACTCTATGGAACTGCGGAACAAATGGCTGAATGAGTTTCAACGTGAGTGGTACCTCGAATACCTCCTCAGCCTCAGAGAGAAATCTCACGGACGATCCCAGGTTCCCTTCAGAAACCGTTTAAAGGTCAATGACGTGGTCCTTGTCAAGAGCCCCCTCAAACCTAGACCCTTTTGGATCCTAGGGACTATTTTGGAGTTATTTGAAGGAGATGACGGTGTCATCCGGTCGGCCCGAGTAAGACAAGGTGATGGGCCTGTCCAAGTCCACTCCCTGAAACATCTATATCCATTGGAGCTCTCCTTGTCACCCGACATCGAGGAGGATACTGTTATTGTCCCACACCTTTCTCCTGGGACTCCTGCAGGAGAGAGTCTGGAGCCCCCTGCAGGAGACGACGTTTGGCTCTGTCCAGTGTGCAGCGCCCCTAAGGGAGACCTAAACATGATAGGTTGCGATCTATGCGATGAGTGGTTCCACTTCGGGTGCGTGGGAGTGGAGGTGCCCCCTCCAGATCGGCGGAAATGGTACTGTCCTGAATGTGCCCCGCGGAAGAGGCGGCGAGGTAGGCCCAGCCTGCTTCCTGCATAAAAATGTTGGTCCTGGGTATGACAGAAAACTGCAACCGACAGTGGAGCCCCGACTAAGGGACGGAATGAGGGTACCCTGAACCACTGTCACCTCCAGGTGGCCTATGACGATGGCCTAGCACCTGTTTGTTCCCTGCCAGGGTTACGGCAATACTTACTGGCAACTGTCACTCCTTTCTAAACTAGTTATCTGGAAGAACGAGAAGAGAATCTTCTACCGAGTCTTCGCCCAATTATTTCATTTCTTTTTCTTTTTTTTTTTTTTTTTCTCTTGTTTTTGGGAGTGTGTCGAAAAACCAAGTGAAATAACTTACTTGACTTGGGACTACTAGCGATCGGTGAGGCATCGGTGGTTTGTTTACTTGACTGAAAGTGAGGTCACTACTGGCCTCGTTTTTATTGCCTTTTGGCCGGAAGTGAAGGGGAGGCATTTCCTGTTACTAATCTATTAAAGAGCCTCTCCTTCCTTCTCTCGATGTTATCAAATCCCAGACAGACTTTGGGAGCGGAATTAAGCAGTGTTTCGCAACAGCTGCTACTGTACCCACACCGATCTCTCCTACTCCTCCTACTCTTCAAGAGTGGAAAGAATTTTCCACAATATATATATATATTTAGGTTACTTAAATTATTTTAATCTCTTTATTTAAATAATTTTTAATTTCCAATTTTGAGTATCATTTTTCCCAAACGCTGCCGTAAAACTTTTTTTCATTTTCATTTTTTTTGTAAAAGTAGTCACTGAGTTTCGACTATAGGTATAATGAGACATATTTCATCCTTGAAATGAAGAGGAGGAAAAGATAAAAGAAATTCAACTGACCTAAAAAAAGTTTTTTGTGAAGGGGTGAGGGGCAATCCAGGTGTATTCATTTTTTGGGTTAAGAAACAACTTTCCCTTTCATTGTATATTAGCTTATTACAGAACCGATGGAAAGGGGAAGGTAGAGAAGCTTCTGCTGCTTTATCTTTACTACAACTATGATGATGGCTTGAAAAGAAGAGACGAGAAAGACAGAGATGTCACTACCGATTGAGCCAACGATTTACAAGGTGTAAACTAGCCGGCTCCTGTTTTCTATCAGTGCCACGTAGCGTTACACGCGGCCCATCAGTGCCATGTAGCGTTACACGCGGCCCATCAGTGCCACGTAGCGTTACACGCGGCCCATCAGTGCCACGTAGCGTTACATACAGTCACGTAACATTACATAATAAGTAGATGAAAAGAATTAAATGAAAATCTATTTTCTTTAACTGATTTTTTAATTTGTGTATACCCTACTAGATTTAAATAATTCTGTAAGAGTTTTTTTGTTTTATCTATGTTTTTTATTTCCTTGAAAATTTCAGAATGCCACATTTTGTTTGGTAATTCGTCGAGCCCGTTTAGGACAAACGGCTTTCAGTGATGCCCTACAAGCTGGATGCATCCCTGTCGTTGTAGCCGATGGATATGTGTTGCCATTTTCAGAAGTGCTGGATTGGAAAAGGTAATTTTGCTTTTCATTTTTATTGATTGATTTTTTCTGAACTTATTTGAACCTTTCAATAAAATACAAACTAAACATGTTAGGAATTAGTCATCCTATGTCAAATGAACTCTGGTCATCCTATTATCAGATATTAAAGTGGGTAAGTTAGCTAGTGCATATCTGGGCAATTAGTTTAGGAAACAGGAAGTGTTGGAGACGTGAGATGACGGAGTCAAGAAAAGGATCAGTAGGATTATGATATATCAGTTCGTGAGAACGGAAGATGATAATGCCAATAAGTGGATATGACATCACATATAAAGGACAGACAACTCTGGGTATAGAATCTTTGTTTTGGAAAAAACAACCAAGACAGCGCACCCGTTAAAAATGGATTAATAAACGTGTAATCTAAAAAGCTTAAAAAACAGACTCTGACTCTCTCTCTCTCTCTCTCTCTCTCTCTCTCTCTCTCTCTCTCTCTCTCTCTCTTTCTTTTGCTCTCTCTTTCTCTTTCTTTTGCTCTCTCTTTCTTTTGCTCTCTTTCTCTTTCTCTCTCTTTCTCTTGCTCTCTCTTTCTTTTGCTCTCTTTCTCTTTCTTTCTTTTTCTTTTGCTCTCGCTTTCTCTTTCTTTTGCTCTCTCTTTCTCTCTTTCTTTTGCTCTCTTTCTCTCTTTTTCTTTTGCTTTCTCTTTCTCTCTCAATGATAACAAACATAATGAGATGTAATTGGCTAACGATGAAATTAATTATAACGTAATTGGACAGTGCGACTCAATAAACCTATCTGTCTTCTCAACCCTGGTATTGTCGAATTATTTGCCTGCTTATAAGAAAAGTATGTGTGACGACTTTGATATCAGTGCTACATCTCAACAAGTTGGATAGATGCGCATAGCAAAGACGTTTTCAGTCAGAGAAGAGAACAACAAACGAACAGAAGCACGTATAGAAGGTATAGTTTCAAATAAATGTTTCTGAGTCGCCCACGCAATTGATATAAAATACTTAGGGTCTGGACGAGTGGACCAACATTTTCTTTTTTAAACTAGTTTATACCCGCTCCATGAGCAGTATTGGTACAGTACCTGGGTATGTCAATTTCCATCTTTACCTAGTTTTTACCGCATCATAGCGAGTACGAAAAAAAACTATTTGAAATTATTTAGAAAAAAAAAATGCTACTTAGTATTAGCATGAGAGAGTAAGTAACTATGATGAATGTATTTACGTATTGTTTTTATTAGCAAACAACATTACAAATCGTTTTTAAGTAAAAATTATTTGTGTTGACCTAATCCTGAATACTCTTTGTCTACTTTTTTTATCAAAAAAAACAGAAAATGGTCATTTAGTTTTTTAAAACAATATTTATTTTATGTTATGTTAGTTTCTTTAAATTTATAAATCACGTATCCAGTTAAAAAAGCTTACGGGAAATTCAAACTCTGGTATTGCCATCGTAAAAACTACTGCCTTAGTAATGTGTACTCTACCTATTCCTTTTTTTAATAGTATACAGATTTGGTACTTATAAATCTTCATGATAAAAATTGAATTCTGTCTATTTTACATTTCTTGGTCAAACGGTTCTAAGGATAGACTGTACGACTTTTGCCAAAAAATTTGATTTTTGCACCCCCTAATCTCATGCAGGCACCCCTTACATTGCTTGCGAAGGAATGAAGACTCCTGCTCCCAGTCCCGAACCTCATATTACAATTTTTTTCAGAGTATTTTTTAAATTTCTATACTTTTCAAGTTATAAATAAAATAAAGTAAAATGTTGTCTTTGTTATTGGTGGGTGTCCATGAGAACTCAGACTCCACTATATTATTGTAAGACTCTCTAATACAAGATTAATACCGACATTGTATTTTTAGAAAAGTGTTTATCTTGGTATAGGGCTTTGTTTTTCAATTGCATCCCAAGACAGACACCACATATATATATAGTATAGATTTTAAAGTACTTGGATAGATCTAAAATGTGATTTATGTATTTTTCTGTATAGATGTCGAATAAGAAAAAAAGTTTATTTTTGACCTCTCACTGATAATCCGTGTCAGTCATTGTCTGACCCTTGTTCATGTGACATGAAATGACTCTTATTTAAAAATCAGTAACCGTAATGACAAGATGTGTAACATAGAAGGGCAAATGAGACTAGAAGTGGTGGGAGGTGGAAAATAAGGGGAGGGAGGATGAGTATATTAAATACAAAAATCTCATTAACTGAAAGCTGTGAGTTCAATCCCTGTACAGGGCAGTATATTTTTATTTTCTCTTCAATCACACCCGAAAAGAAATTTCACTAAAGAATATCCTGTCTGCACAGCATCAGATGGGGATAATTGGCAGTCTACCTCTATAAACCTCCATGAGAAAGTATGTTGCACAATGACGTCTCAACTGGTACGGCCACGTCACCCACTGTCAGTTATCCAAAACACTCCAAAGTATGTACCACATTGATGTCGATGGCCCAAAGCCATGTCGTAGGCTGCTTAAGACATGGAGGGGATCAGTTAATGACGACCTGATCCTAGCGGACAGACCGAAGAAGTTAGAAGACAAAAATGAAAGGTCTAACTTCAGCAGGAGACAAGAAAACAAAAAAATGAAAATATTAAATAATCTATATATTAATATGATAGCGTGTGTGTTCGTGTGTCACGCTTACATCAAAAGCTCTGCGCATGCGTGCCGCACCTAGATTTGGAAAAGCATTCAAGTCACCTAATTTTCGTAATATTTTCAAGTATTTGCCTTTGGCGCAACGGTTAGTGGCGTAGGATTTTGACGTTAGTTTTTGACGTCGGTCCGACTGGTTTATAGTTCGATCCCAACCAACCTCTAAGATTTTTTTTTTCTACATCGAAGGGGACAGGGGGTAGGGAGGGGACGACTGGGAAGACATATTAATACGATAGCGTGTGTGTTATTTTGTGTGTCACGCTTACATTAAAAGCAACGATCTTCCGTATCTTATTATGCTACTCATGAATTGGAGCCAAATTTAATTTAATCTAAAGCATTTACAAAGTAATGCATAGGTTAGGAACAAGATAATTAGTATTGAAAACATCATTTAGTGTAATTTACACGGGTCCCGCTCGTAATAATAATAATAATAATAATATCCGAGAAGAGACTGGTCATGTAAATAGTTTATTGTTCGAATTTAAATAAATGTCGCCTATCTTGTCAATGTTTAGTTGATTTGTTCGTAAAATGTATCATTTCTTTCCATCATTTTAACGAGACCATTTGGCATAATGGTTAATGTGTTCGCTGATGAGCCGGCAGACCCGGGTTCAATTCTCAGTCGAGTCATACCAAAGACTCAAAAAATGGTACTTGATGCCCCCTTTGCTTAACACTCAGCATCATAAAGTGAAGATCAAGGGTAAGTGGAGTAATCTCAGGAAAGGAGTGGCACCCTCCCCTACATCTCAGTGTAGTACCCAATAAAAGGGGAGCCTTGAGGTCACTCTCAACTACATTCGATCCATTTGTTCATTTATTTTATTTTTGATAATTTTAACTGTATGCCCTATTTTTGAATTCACAGAGCTGCTCTCGTAGTTCGAGAAGATAACCTAGGTCAAGTGTTGAACATAGTCAAGGGATTTTCCATGGAACGTATTTATGAAATGCGGCGTCAAGTTCAGTTTTACTGGGAGAATTACTTCAA
Source organism: Sepiola atlantica (assembly GCA_963556195.1). NCBI lineage: Eukaryota > Metazoa > Mollusca > Cephalopoda > Sepiida > Sepiolidae > Sepiola > Sepiola atlantica. Next base: position 34,650,982 of record OY744527.1, on the reverse strand, counting down.
ATCTGTCAAAGATATTACCCTGACGACTCTGCAGATAATCAATGATAGAATTTTCCCTTATGCTGCCCGTAAGAATGAACAGTGGAATGAACCCCCATCGGTGAGTATTCATTTGCCTTTTCGGCTTTTTTTTTTCTCACATAATTTATGTGAACACACAGACAGAATTCGATTGTCACTTGACTATCTGCGAAGATTCGTGTGTATCTTTACAAGCGTCGAGCGAACTGCTGTCTGTACCTGGTTTAACGTAAACTCATCCTGTCTTCTCTTGTTCTGTCAATCCTCGTGGTTTCTGTCTATTCTTCTCATTTTTCTGTCTATCTATTTCACTGTATCACTTGTGTCATGGGGTTCTTTTGCATTAATTCCAATTTTGATATTTTTGAATACATGTTGTTTTATCAAATTTCTAATTGCCCATTGTCCGTTAACTTATGTCATAACCAAAGTCCTAACATAAAATTGCATTTTCTAAAATTCCTTACCAAACCACGTTTTAATCATTCTTTTGGGTGTTTGTCAGTTATTTATGCTAAATTATCCATATAATTTGTAATTGAAAACCTTGTTTTTTAAATAAATTTACAAAGGTAAAATTAAATAAAAAAATTTAAATACTTCAATGAAAATCTGGCCGTTCAAATGGTTTTCTGCTTGGTCTTGTAATACATATTTCTTCAGAGTTGCTATTTGGGTCACGCAATAAAACGGATGCAACAGACGCTGTATGGAAGTTTAACAGTTGTAAAATTTATTTAGAAATAAATGTTTTCATTTGAACAATGTATGCTGCAATATACCAATTTGCATGAATTCATTCTCACTATACTTGAGAAAGATTTAAATAATTTCTGCAAAAACACAGAAATCGACATAAAAACTCGCCTCCCAACATTCAGATATATTTTCGACGTTGGAAACGTATTACTTTTGTTACTTTTTCTTGACTGAAAAATTAAAATGTATATTCTTTTAACGTTTTTTTTCTATTGCCTATTTTAACTAGTTAATCAACGTTATAGCTCAACCAATGTACTGCATGCTTTGATTTGACTCTGCTCTCGTCTGATAATCGTCGTCTAGTAGTAATTTGATTCTTCCAGTTCGCCATCTTGAAATCTTGAACAGTGACGAGAACAGAGTCAAATAAATGTATGTAAGAAACCAATGATATCGGTTCAGATTATTTATTAGGAAAACGAAAACAATGAACTGTGGTTGTTTCAAAGTTGGCGGGAGGGGGAGGAGGGACAGTTTAGACACAGGCCATCAGAAAATGCGTCTGTCGCTGCTGAAATCCAAGAGGAAAAAAGGGAGAGTGAGATAGGAAACATAAGTTACCTCCGCTCTTCCGGCTGTGGCGTCAAACCTCGTCTCCCCCTGACCCCCACCCCAACTGCACTATCCAACAGTAGGTAGTAGTTGTCACAAGAAAGAAAAATGTGTCATCTATTTCATTAAAATGTCATAAATTATTATCATGTCGAGTGGTGTGCATCATCTAATCATATTCAAACTATCTCTTTCTCATAATATTATTTCTCAGTACTAGGACTTATACTTGAATTTTGGGGGGCATACAATCAAGGAGTAGACTTCTGCATACCACAATTTTATTCATGCTATACACAATGAAAAGGAGCTTATGCAAATTGGTCACTTTTAACAGATTTGGTATCTGTAGCAAGGAGTACATGACTACCATAGCAGACTATGGAATTGGCTCTGCCAATTTAAAATACGATGGGATCGATTGTGGTTAATTTCTTTGGAAAACATGAAGCCACGATATTTCACAGGCCTTGTGCTAGTATAATCCAGAAGTGTGGCTACTAAATGAACAAATGTCAGTAAACACAAAATCGTATCATATTCGTTGCAATTACAAATTACTCAGAACTATGTCTTTGTTTTACGCTTCGTAAACCATATCGGTCAGCAAAAGTTTATGGATTTTTCTTCCCGGGGATAAGGTATTGGAAGAGGAGTTATTTTTTCCTGATGAATCTGACATTTCAGGAATGTGAGAGCTGTACTTTTTTAGTAACTCAAAAAGAGCAGGAATTCCACTTAAACCTTTCTTTTTTTTCTTTTTTTTTTGATTTCTGCCTTGGCTTAATTTTATTTCTCTTTCTTCATCTCTCTCTCTCTCTTTCTTTCTATCTTTTTTTTCCTCTCTCCCTCTTCCTTTCTCCATCTCGGTTTGTCTTCTCTATCCTCTCTCTCTCTCTGAAAAGGTTAATTTTGTCATCCTTAAACCGATTCATGATGGGAAGGGTGGTGGGAGCGTTATCTCTCAGGTTTGGAAAATTGATCTCAATTTCAGATTTTTTTGCCATTGGCCACTCACATCGCTAAAGTAACTAAACTCATAAATATATATTCATTTTCATGGACAATCCTTTTTTATACTAATGCATCGCCGCTTATCAAGGCCCAAAGGCCACTCGAGGATAAAGGTTAATGAGTTTGTTAGGTGGGCGATGAACACCTTGAGAGGTAAGGATGGGCAGAATTTGATTATTTAAAAGGACGGCTCAACAAAAACTTGTTAGTATTATTTGAATTATTCGACTACTTTTTTCATCTTGGATGTTGTTCTCACAATGTTTTGGATGATGTAACCTCCTCCGACTTTCTTCAAATGCATCTTGTTAAACTCATGAATCTGTATGGAATATCAAACAAATCCATGGGGGCAGCTTGCTCTCGAAATTCCCTATAGATTCCTGAGTTCAGCATAAAAATAAACTTTGTTCATGGAAGTTCTGTTTGGTTTTAGGCACACAGAGGAATGAATTATGTTCTCTGTCAGAATGTTCCGAGGCACGACACTAAACGGACACCCTTGGGCGAGTTGTTCAACCCAACGACCACCTCGAAATTCATCTTTCCTGTCCCTTTTTACATTATTTATTTTTCTGCCTACCCTACTTCCCAACTCTATAAACTATTCAAACTACCTCCACCTCGGTCCTGGGTATGATATTAAACTAAATCCGTTAGTGAGGCCTCAATTTGGGGAGTATGAAGTAACCGCTTAATTGCCATCACTTAACTGGGTTCCATCTATGAGTTAAATAGAATCTATTTGTAGACTATTAACAAAATATATGCTTACGAAAGAAATGAATCCACAAATATTTGAAGATATTAAGAACTTGAAGCATCATAGCTTTTACCAAAATGACTGAATTCAGCATTAAATGACCCAAAAAGGTTGGTATGACATTAAAAAAAACAAAAAAAAAACAGAGTTAGAATATTCTCACAATATAACTTCCGACCGTCTTCAGGTGTGTCTCGTCGAACTCGGGAATCTGAATGTCCAACTCGGGAATCTGTATGGTTCTGCGCATTTCTAGGGGGTCTACCCTCCCAGGCTTTACCTTCTTTCTTTGGGAAGCAGTTAGTTTATTCTTAGTCGCCTGAGGCGTCCCTACCGGGGAATGCCAACGAGGTTGCTCAGGCATTTTTGTAGGCCAGAGTGCTCTTCTTTTTGAGCGCTGGTATTTCAATCTCCACCTTCCAACCTTGTGTCCTATCTTGCTGCAGTTGGAAGGAGAAAAATACTAGATCATTTGGAGTTTGACAATGCTTTTCTTTTTTTTGGGGGGGGGGGTATTTTACAGTATACATACATAATACTCCATGAGTATTCATCCAACCCATCCTGCATTGGGGTGGGAGGGGGGTCAACTATCCCAAACATAACCGCTCTCCTTTGTGGTTCATAAAAAAAAGAGAAAGATTTTATCAGCTTTACCGCTATGTGTCACTGGCAACTTCCCGCTTGTGATGCAATATTGTGAACACGTAGCTCTAATTCTACTCTAATGGAATTTTCCGATTTCTCCTCACTCTAGCCTTATATTGAAAATTCCGTTTTTAACATTATTTTTACACACCCACATATAATCTTACTCAATTGTTAGCTAAAATTATATTCATCTTTTTCTTTGTGTAGATCAAATAGTTTTCCTTCCTCTTTCAGAAGGATTTTATTTAGCCTAATACTGTCATGACTTAAAGAATTGGCTACAAAATTAATATTTCATCGTGAATAGCCAGTATTGTTTTTTGTGGATCATTGTACCATGTTCTTCAGAAAAATTAAATCTAATTCGATTTAATTCCTTACAGAAAATACTTTATCTGACTAGGAATATTTTTCAGATGGGTGTCAGCTTTATCAGCACAAATTTTAATTAAAATTACTGTTCTAAGCAGCAAATGTAGCTAATAATAGTAAATACTAATACATTATCGCATTTCATCATCATCAGCATCATCATCATCAAATTCAGTTTAACGTCCATTTTACATGCTGACATGTGTTGGATGGCTTTTATAAATTTAGTTCCAAACTAACCTATCTCTGGCCAGGTTTTTATTTATCTCAAGTCCATTCTTATCACATCCTCCCATGTTTTCCTTGACCTTCCCTTGCCAACTGACCCTGCTACCTCAACTGTTCTACATCTATTAACGCAAGCAGTCTCATCCATTCTTTCGATGTGACCTATACTGTCCAGATTTAATCTTCCTCTGTTGCTAAGGTAGCTGGAAAAATGGTGAGATCATTGTATCGCTCCAGTAAGTACCTGACCCCTAATCCTCTACCCGTCTACGCGTGAGGTGCATCCTCAGATGGAGTACTGCTGTCATATCTGGGGTGGTGCCGCTCGGAGCACTCAAAACCAACTTCGCCACCTAGTGAGTGATGATCTCTTCTCTTCCCTACATTCCCTTTCTCACAGAAGAGACGTTGCTAGTCTCTCTCTACTCTATCCTTATTTTCATGGTAGGTGCTCGAATGAGCTACAATCTGATTCTCCCTGTGAAACCTTCAAAGCAAGTACCCGCCATTGCAAAGAATTTTCCACTCTTCCTCTGTGTAACTAAAACCAAACCGAACCTCCATGAGCAGAGCTTCTTTCCAAGAATTACCCGTCTGTGGAATACAACACTATGGGATTGCTTCCCTGCTCACTACAACATAGTTGTCTTCAAGTTCAATGTCAACAAATATTTATCAAGCCGAGAACTCCTAAGTAATCAAATCCTGCCCTTTCTACCCATCATTTCCAACCCCCTCATAGTATTGTTCATCATCCAATTGACAATCTCATTAATCTTTATCCTCGAGTGGCCCTTGGGCCTTGATAAGTGGTGACTCATTAGTATAAAAAAACAGTTTACAAAAGGTATTGATTTGGCATTAGATAACTCAAAAAGGGTTGATTTGCCGTAAAACAAACAACCAAATCAAAATGGTAATTGCTCAGGAATTTGAGTTGTCAGCTTTTTAACAGAATTTTTTTTATTCTAGAAAAAGCTAATTTCCACTTAAATTTCTAGAGCCTCTCATGAATTTTCTTTACTTTTTTTGATCGAAATCCGTTTTTTTTTTTTCTTAAATAAAAAAAAACTGATTTCTGCCAAATCGTTAGTCTTACCTTATTTTTTCGTTGTTATTTGGTTGGATTTTACTCTCTTTTTCTTTCCGTTTTTCTCTTCCTCTGTGAATTTTGCCGTGAATTAAACGATTTGTGAAAAAGGTAGGGGAGTTAGATAACTTTTGTTTCATCAAAGAATGACTTCCTGTCTCCTTCCTCCCCACATTCGTACTCAGTGTCTTTTAAAAAAATTTTACTTTCTTAGTTGAAACTGATTGGAACTGTTTAGGAAAAAGTTGTTTTTGCGCTGCCCTCTACACACGCACGCACACACACACACACGCAGTGCTGTGGCCCCTTAGGTTATGAAGTTCATCTCGATTTCAGCTTTTTTTACCATTGGCTACTGCTGTATGTTAGTGCACAAAATTTTAATCATCGCAGTTGCGGATAGCAAACTGGAAGCTCTAGCTGAGTTCTGCTACCTGGGCGACTCCCTTTCATCTGATAGTAGTTGTGAGACTGCTGCTATTACCTGATGCAAGTCTGCCTGGAAGGGCTTTAGAGAACTCCTGCCTATCTTGACAAATAAGCATCTGGCGATCACAACTAGAGGACCGGTGTACACCAGCTGTGTGAGGAGTGTTATGCTTTATGGCTCTGAAACATGGGCTGCATCGGAGAGCACTATCAAGAGACTGCAGTGTAACGAAAGAGCCATGATTAGATGGATGTGTCATGTCAGGCCTGAAGACGACACTCTCTTTAAAACTCTTCTCTCTAGGCTTGGTATACGGGAAATAACTGATATCCTTAAGCTGGACAGGATGAGATGGCTTGGCCATGTCGAGCGAAGCTCAAGATGGATCTCCTGGGTCAGAAACATGTCCATCGCATCAAGTCAGCAGGCTGGAAGACCAGAGCTTTTTTGGTATGAGCTGTGTAAACGTGACTTTGCAGCCCTGGGGATTACAAACTTTGATCCTCGAGACCGCCGAGCCTAGAGTGAAAGACTTCGATCAAGACTGACAAACATCTTATAGAGGACTAATCAAACGCTTGTTCAAAAGTAAATTAAATTAAATGAAGAAAAAGAAGAAGGAGGAGAAGAAGAAGAAGAAGTCTGCTTGTGCATTCAATCAATAATCAAATTTGTTGTTATGCAATTGGCCAACTTATGCAGTTGACAACATCGTAACAAAATTTTAATAAACGTAACCGGGAGCCTCCAGTTATAAATAACAAAAGAAATGAAACTGAATAAAAATGCAATTTCAATAGAATTGCTGAAAATAATCAATTGCTATCAACATCACTTAACGACATGTCAAAAGAGGCTGAGTCGGATTGATGAGTCTGACTCATCATAGTCCCTCCTCCCTCTTTGTTCTTTCCCCGGATTAGCAAGCTCATTCTGTCTATCTGCAATATGACGCTTATTATATAACTGTTCAGATTGAAGAAAGAAAAAAAATTGTTAATCATCGTCGTTTTAAATAAATGATGTCATTAATGTGCATTTCGATCGGGTTACATTTCAAGTTTTGTCTACCTCAACAAGAAATCTATTCACAGAGAAACGTGCTGCAAAATCTTAGCGGGCCAAATTATCTCTATTTATATAAAATTACGTATGTGTATACGTTTCTATATTCCTATGTATAGGATTCACTACTAAACTAATTAACCGATCATTATGGATTTTGGAACACAGCTGCTAGGCGTAAGGGTGCGTATTGTGGGCTATATTTAGTTTACTTTAGTCTTCTGCAAAGATGTCAAAGAAGATGTTGAAGCCCTTTGTGAAAATTCAGATACCTCCGACTTTTTTATGAAATTTTAACAATAGGTATTAGACATCAATTAATAAATATTCCCCAAATTTCAGTTTCTATGGCATATTTAAAAATGTTTTTCAAGGGTGCATAATAAGGTCACCACCTTTCATTTGAAAATTAAAATATTTCAGATTTGCATTGAATTTGAAATATTTGCTAGTCATTAGAAATCAACAAAGCAAGATTTTTTCTTAAGACCCCTTACGAAATGATATAATGGGGTTTAATAAAAATTAGAATAAGGATTCTAGACATAAGGTTTAGTAGCATTATATCTTGATTTTAATCTTCGTAAGGGTCATAAAAGTGGTGCAAAACTATTTTATTTCTTAATTTTTGAGATGAGGATTGATAATTTGCATAATTTTCGTTATTCGGACTACATTTCTCATCTTGAGTGTTATCATCACAACGTTTCAGCCGCTGTAACCTCCAGCCTTCTGCAGGTATATCTCCTCGAACTCGGGAATATTTCTGTGGAACTCGGGAATCTGGACGGAATTTCGAATGGAATCCTTTATTTAATCCATGGGGGTAGCATGCTCTTATTCCGTCTAGGAGAAGTCTTCAGTAATTCGCAATTCTTTGTATCGCCTGCACCGAGGATTGAACCTTCAACCTTCAGATGACTATCACTTGGAACTGAATTTAACTTAGTACTATATCCACTGTGCCAGGGGTTCTGAGTTCGAAGAGATACACCTAAAGAAGGCGGGAGGTTACAACGGCCGAAACGTTGTGATGATAACACTCAAGATGAGAAATGCAGTCCGAATAACCAAAAATTATGTAAAACTATTTTGTTTGAGGAATTAATTTTACTCATCCTGGAATAGGTATTCTTTTAGTTATATATACAGTTCTATGCAAAAGTTTTAGGTGGCCTTAAACTATAGTAAGTTTTTAATAAATTGTTTATGTTTACATATTCGCTGGCAGAGTAAGTTGATACACTCCACCTATTTTACTTGTATAGATTTCAAAAAGTAACCAATGCTACCAGCGATATTTAAAATCAAACTTGTTTTCCGTTTTTCAAGTTTTCTTTTCCTCTCTGATCGTGTTTTCGATTAAGGTGTCAATTTCTCAATTTTCTAAACCAGTTTCCTAAAATAATTAATATCACATAGTTTTCTTTTACTTTTGCTGTTCTAACAAAAAACGGATTTTGATTTCATTCATAAAACAGATTTCGCTTTCATTAATACTTTCTTTATAACAGAAAAGTAATTATTTAAAGCAGATACATTCATTTGAATGCAGATTAGCAGATTATAAACAAATAAATCAATCAAGTATTACTACTTGATCATAAACAAATAATTAAATCAAGTATTACTACTTGATTATAAACAAATAATTAAATCAATCAAGTATTAATACTTGATTATAAACAAATAAATCAATCAAGTATTACTACTTGATCATAAACAAATAATTAAATCAAGTATTACTACTTGATTATAAACAAATAATTAAATCAATCAAGTATTAATACTTGATTATAAACAAATAAATCAATCAAGTATTACTACTTGATTATAAACAAATAAATCAATCAAGTATTACTACTTGATCATAAACAAATAATTAAATCAAGTATTACTACTTGATTATAAACAAATAATTAAATCAATCAAGTATTAATACTTGATTATAAACAAATAAATCAATCAAGTATTACTACTTGATCATAAACAAATAATTAAATCAAGTATTACTACTTGATTATAAACAAATAATTAAATCAATCAAGTATTAATACTTGATTATAAACAAATAAATCAATCAAGTATTACTACTTGATTATAAACAAATAATTAAATCAATCAAGTATTAATACTTGATTATAAACAAATAAATCAATCAAGTATTACTACTTGATTATAAACAAATAATTAAATCAATCAAGTATTAATACTTGATTATAAACAAATAATTAAATCAATCAAGTATTACTACTTGATTATAAACAAATAATTAAATCAATCAAGTATTACTACTTGATTATAAACAAATAATTAAATCAATCAAGTATTAATACTTGATTATAAACAAATAATTAAATCAATCAAGTATTACGACTTGATTATAAACAAATAATTAAATCAATCAAGTATTACTACTTGATTATAAACAAATAATTAAATCAATCAAGTATTAATACTTGATTATAAACAAATAAATCAATCAAGTATTACTACTTGATTATAAACAAATAATTTAATCAATCAAGTATTAATACTTGATTTTTATTTCTGTTTGTGATTCTTTCATACTACAGTGGTTCTCTAATCCACAACTAACAAAAATACAATATTTAGTTTCTTTACTTTTTTTATATAATATATATATATGTATATAAAAGGAAATTGTAGTTTGAAGCATTGCTGGTAAATAGAAATGTAAGTTCGTAATCCGAGGCAGGAGCAATGCGATATAGGTACCGGAAGGTGGAACAGATGAACAAAAATAAATGAGAAGAGAAAATATGAATGGAATCTCAAATCAATTTATTAATATTTCAGTTTAAATACCAAAACAGTAAATAGAAAAAAAGATTTACTGTCAAGCAATTTAAAAGATCCGGAATAAACTTATATATATATATATATATATATTTTTCATGATTTTTGGGGGAGTACAAAATTTTATTATCACAAGCATGAAGAGAAGACAAATTTTATCGTTCATGATTAAAATTTAATCAAGAAAAAAAAAAAACGCCAGCCGACCGGTGTCGCCCTCTCTTAACAAAGGCTGTATCGAGGGATTTAAAAAAGGGGGGGGGAGTACAGAATATAAATGTTATATGTACAATGAAGGATGAATCTTAGAGACTGATCACATCTAGTTCCAATAGACACTCCCTTTGTTTACAAAGGGAGGGACGTTTAAGACGAACGTGGATCGTCTTCAAGATTTTTAGATGGTATGAGTGAGCATGACTGAGAATGGTGAAGGAGGCCACGGTGGGTTTTTAAGTAAATGGTCTGTAATGGAAGACCCGTATGTGTTATTTTGAACGTCTGTTATATATGTCCAACTATATGCAAAGTGTTTTTATCAAGTCATAATTTTATTGAGGCACCTACTTTATATATAAGATGCAAACTGTAGTTTGAGAGAGTTAAAATATGAAATAAAAATTTCAGACAAAATGAAATATTAGTTTATGAAATAGTGGATAAGTGTGATACAATGAAGGGTGCGAGTATAGGAAGTGACTCATCGAAAGAGACAAAAGACAATGCGGGAGTGGTCAATTTCCATTGTTCAGGACAGGTCACTAAGAAAAGAATACTGGACACGACATTTTAGGAGTGACAGTGTTTTACGACACCTGACTACAGTAAGGTAGGTTAGTTTTACGACAGTTGACGACAGTAAAGTTTATAGCAAAAGTTGACGAGTTTAGGTTTCGGAGAGAAGACAAATAGTTAGGATCGAACCTCCCGAGAGAGCAGATCGGACAGGGAAAACGATGAGATGAGCTGACGACTTGAGCAACGACAATGGGGGTCTCGACAGGACGGTGTCACACACACTCATAGTTCAAACTAAGTTATAAACAACGTATATGTGTTTGTGTTCTTTCTCGAGAGTTGTGTTTCTTTTGTTTAACTTGTGGACCAGTGCTGTGCCCTCGACGATTCGTCAGTAGATAGACGACTCGGCTGGACGATGAAGACAAAGAAGAAGGCAACGGAAACACAACGTTGGGGTTGACGGTCGTCTAATGGGACAACATGGTTCTACATAAGCATGGCAACAGATTAGTAAAAATGAGGACGCAAACACATCCTTAAAGCTGAACCAAGATATTTCGGTCAATTCGTTCGACCATATTCATTTGATTTTTTTTGTAAACCTTGTAATTTAGGTTTAATCAATAATATTTGTAAAGAAAAATGGATAAAATATCAGCAGAAATGTTTAACACATTTATTACAACTGAACACAGAATAAAATAATGAGTTAATTGCAGCTGTAACGCGGGATGAAATAAGACAGTCTGATCCGTTGTCAATGTTTTCTTTTCTCCAGGCAAGACTCTATCGACAAGGGCGATAACTCCGAAAATGGTCCAAGGGAGATAATCGTGTTTTCTTTAGTTGTCCTAACAGGTTTAAATAAGCTTTATTAAGCAGAACTCAACATTTTATACAGTGAAGCTAGGGAAAAATAACAACACAATAAAGTAATAAAACTTATTTATACCAAATCAATATGGTTGAATGAATCGACCAAAATATCTTGATTTAGCTTTAATGATGTGTTAGTGTCTTTATTTTTACTAGTTTGTTGTCATGCTTATCTACTATTCAATAAATTAATATATTTCAAACTGCAGTTTGCCTCTTCTATATAAAGTAGAACTAATTTCATAAATTCTGACCCAACTCATCCGATAAATGTTAGTTGAAAGAAATGAATTCATTTTTATTATTTTTCTATTTCTTTTATATTTAATTTTCTTTTCCAGTTTGGAGCTTCCAGTCCACTTTTTCTGCCGTTCATAACTCCCCAGTCTCCAGGATTTACTGCTGTCATTCTCACCTATGACCGTCCAGAGTCACTTTTTAACGTAATCCAACAGGTCGCGCGTGTTCCTAGTCTCGCCAAAGTTTTGGTGGTGTGGAATAATCAAAATAAATCCCCTCCAATCAGTAAGGAAAATTTTATTCTTTTTTTTTTTTTTTTTTTGCATTATTTTTTATTTATTTATTGTAAAATAACTTTTGACATTTCTACAAGACAAGCTTTTTGATTATTCATTATCATCGAAATGTTTGGCGTTCGAGTTGGGTCAAATTTATTCCTCCGAATAAAAAAAATTATATATAATGAAAAAAAATAAAAGACTTAACTATGCATCACTTGCTTTGTAGCAATATTTGGTCGAGGGTGTGTTAAAAATAGAATTCTCCACAAGTTAAAAATTAGAATTAGACCTACGTGTGGGGATATGACGTCATGTACAGCTGTTGTATTTCTACTGTGCTTAAAAGTATGACAAGACTGACATATAAAAAATATATGATATATCTTTATTGTCGGTAGCAGTGAACGAATGAGAGTTGATGAGGAAAGAGAACACACGCATAGGAATTTGACGGAGGTGGTTTTCTCGGGCCCAAATTGCAAATTGACGATAATAATTTCGGGTTGATATCATATAACAATTTGTGACACCTATGCATCTATCTGCAAACGCCCATTGTGCGATTTCGCTGTCAATGTATCCATGCTCCAAGGACATTTAATTCGCAATGAGGTATTTCCTTCCGCCGCTAACCTTTGCAGGTGGTTTCAATTAACAATTATTTTATTGTTGACAATCCACCATGTTTGTTTCTCCCGACCAGGTGGTTTGACGCAATCAACGATTATTTTATTTTTGACAATCAGTCATGTTATGTTGGGGTTTTTTTTTTTTCAGCAATATGCGTGTTTGTGTCAAGTGTGTTTATTCCTGCCAGATGACCTTCTCGGTACACCCGGCCTAGATATTTAACGCAGGAAGTGACACGTAGCGAAAAAGATAGAAAAATTGCTTTTGCTGGCAAACTGATCGAAATCGGACCTCTTTTTCAAAGTTCTGAGAGCAGCCTATGAGAAGCTCACACAATAAGTAACTTAACAGTGGTGTCAAACATAAAACAACATAACAACATGACGCATAAGAAAAAAGAAAGAAAAACTTTTGCTGCTATATTTCCACAACAACAACTACCACTTTTTTTTTTTTTTTGCCACTGTAAACGTAAGGGGCTACTGAGAATTAGGGTGAAAGTTTTAGGGGGCATCCTAAATTGGGAGCTGTGCAGCGAGATGCTTGTTAACATTAGTTTTAAATTTCTGCATGTCGGTACAGCCAGGGGAGCAGGGAGGGAGTTCTAAAGGCCGGCAGCTCGAGGAAAGAAGCTATTGGAGCATCTGGGGACCTCCACAGTGAATGGATGGGATTTAGCTGATTGTCGGGTTGGTAGAGTGTATTTACGTAGATGGGAAACCAGAGCAGCAAGTTCATCGGAGCACATTCCATTGAAGTACTTGTAAAACAAGCACAATGATGTAATTCTACATTGTGGCGATGGGACAGGGGCTGTAGCTTGGTGGATAGTGAGGGACCTATCAGATTAGCGACTCTTTTTTGGACCTTGTCTAAGAGGGAGAGATTAGTGGATGGTGCACCAGCCCAAATGTGACAACAATTACTCCATGAATGGGCAGATGGTGGCTTTGTAGAAATATAGGATAATGGCAGGTGTGAGAAGTTTTCTAGCACGGTAGAAGGAACCCACTTCTTTGCAGCAGACTTGGCAATGTCTTCTATGTATTTGTTCCAATTCATGTTAGCTGTGAATGTTAGGCCGAGGAGTTTGAACACTGAGTTCTCAGGTAGGGTGTTATTTGCCATGGCAATCGGTAGTTGAAGAGGTTCCTTGTAGTTGTTGAAGGAGCTTTGTCTACTACAGAGAGACGCTGCTACCCATTTAAGCCGACGGTCTACAACGTGTCGACAAGACTCCAGCTGCTTCTGTCAATGAGATGACTATGGTCAATCTGACGGGTTCAAAAGAATTGTTCATGTAACAACGTATTAGTGCCATAACATTACAGTTAATAATAAAGCAACAAAACAATACAGCTAAGTGTGCAAAAGTAAAAGTTTTTAAAAAGTCCCGTCAATGCCAGATAGATAGATCTAGTGTGTGTGTGAGTGTGTATGTATATATATATATATATATATATTTTACGATTTAAATCGTTTCTCAACTCCAGCTCCCAAAAAAGAGCATATACAAAGCTATTATAGTTGTTTACAGCTGTTTCAAGGCAGTGTTTATTTGAAGTATATGTGTGTGTGTGTGTGTGTGATATAGTGTAATTAGCAATACACATGAAAAAATTTAAATTGCTTAAAATATTTCAATAATGGCATATATAGAAAGAGCTTGATGATCTAAGAAAGAATCTTTTTAAATTTTTTAAATCTGACTAAAAATAAGGAAGTTATGACTATTTTTGTGCCTCGCACAATTGGATATTTTCCCCTCTTTAAGACCATATGCGTTTCGTCACATTTTTTACACTAATCTTTTAGTAAAAATGTTATATCTTTGTTAAAACACAAGATTAAGCAATGAAATTTACCATATAAGTGTATTTTTGTACAAGGAATCAGAATGTGCCACTGAAAATCTCCAGAAATTAATGGTTTCCAAGTAATCTGCACTAAGTGCACATAAATATGCTGCAATACCTTAAAAATACCATGTATCCATTAAAAGAAAGAAGTTAGAAAACTCAAAGTTGAATTGTAATACATTTTATGTACAAAAACTAAAATCTAATACTAGGACTGTTTAAAAATGAATATATTCCAAGATTTCTTTGGCATTATTGTAGATTAACACCTTCCGCTAACTCATCCCTTACCTCCCCAAAATATGAGATTCTACTTTATTACATGTTAACACCCTGAAAAACTTGGCAGAAATAAAGAAACAAAAACAATTATTTTAGAATTTAGAGTGGAGATCAGTTTCACATGAATTGAATATAAATTAATCCCCCATTTCAAGGCCATTCTAGCGTTTTAGGACAGTTAATTATTTTTTCTATGGGAGATAAATCCTGTGCGTTTTTCTTGTTTTGTTTGTTTGGGTCTTTGTGGGAGGAGGGGGGGGGGGCTTACCACTTGAACTTCAGGTTATGTGAACACCCTGAAAACTTAGCAGAAAGAAAGAAAAAAAACAATTAATTTAGAATTTAGAGTGGGAGATTAGTTTCACATATATTTAATGTAGAATAATTCACCATTTCCGGGCCATTCTAGCGTTTTAGGGCATTAACCAATTTTTTTCTATGGAAAATAAATCGTGTGCGTTTTTTTTATGGGTGTCTGTTTTTTTAAATTCATTTATTTTTTTTATTTTTTTAGACGATTATGTGTGGTTTTAATGGGCTTTTTGTGGGATTAGGGCTTGCCACTCGGACTTAGGGTTAGTGATAAGGTTAAGGAAGAGGTTTTGTTTTAGATGGAGGTTGCCATTCGGACTTAGTGTTAGGGTTAAGGGAGTCTTTTAGGGGGTGGCTTGCCACTTATATTTAAGGTAAATGGTACGATACATTTCAAGAAGGCATTTTTAGGAGGTGGGCTTGTTAGTCGTACCTAGAGTTAGTGGTAGAGTAATTATTTATTTTATGAATTTCACTAAAAGGCAAGAATGGCCGGGAAATCGGAGATCATTTTACATTAAATTTATATGCGAAACTGATCCCCCACTCTAAATTCTAAATTATTATTATATATGTTTTGTTTTTTTTTCGCCAAGACTAAGGGTGTTCACACGTAATCGTCTAAAAAAGTAGAATCTTATTTTTTTTAAATTGGCGACTAGAAAGTCATTACTACTAGAAGTTCGAAAGTTGAGTGAAAACCAGTATTTCTTGAAGTATTTTTTATAAAAGAACCAAATAGGATTAACTTTTTTAAGCACAAAAAGTATTTTTATCTTACTTTTAAAAGAAGTTTATAAACGAATTTTACAAAGCTTTACAAGACTTAGCTGCTGCTGATTGATTGTTATATCAGCAATACTAGCAGCCATTGTTGACTTTCATCAAAAAAAGGACAATATTTTTTCGGATAAGGTAATTTAAAATTACTATTACCGAAAGACAAAACAACGTACAATTATAATTTTAATTCATAAAAAAAGATGAAAGATTAATTTATTTACTAGTTGGGGTACGAAAAATGTAACAACATTTTCTATATTCATATTTTAAAATTTTTTAAATTTAGAATGAAAATAAACAAAAATCGCCTCGTGTTTATAGCTGCTATTACTGCAGCTACTACAGTCAGTTTTTCAAACTATAAATAGAAAACTTTTCTTTTTTTTTCGGATAGGGTAATGAATTATTATTACTACAAAAAGAGAACACATATATACAATTATAATTTTAATGCATAAAAAAGTAAAAAGATTGATTTACTCACTAATTGGGCGACGGAAATGTATTTCTCAAAAATGTTCAACCGACGCCGTGTTGAAGTCTTATTTTTAAAATTTCAAAGAAAATGAATGAGCCGAATTACTTTGTACACTGACAAACATTAAAAGTGATGCTTTCCCTGATTGGTTTCCAAATTTCAGGACGAAATTCCACACAGAGCAATGGTACGAGACTTTTAAACAAAGGGGGGGTTAAAAAAAAAGTGCCGTAAATCGACGAAAATGGTGTTAACATTTTTTTGCCTTTATTTGCTCAAAACTCTTAAAAATATATAATGTATATTATTATTCATGAATGCACCTGAAAGGATATTCATTTCCTAACAAAATGATGGTATTTTGAGCACTTAAAGTGCTTTAGTTTTTAAGATATGACTATTTTAATAAAACTACTCTAAAATCTGTGATTATCCAAACCGTTTTCTCGTCGATGTCTATTGCTAGTGTAATGATGCAAATCTGACAAAATATTTTTATAAGAAAAATAAAATGAAACAAAGAATAAACGAAGGCCAAATACAAGAAACTCTGAAGAAACACAAGCAATGTTGTAAAAATCGATATTTCACCTCTAGTTTATTAGAAGCTTATTCATGATATATATATATTTCGTTGAATAAGATAAACATCCTGCGTCTTTCCAAAACTCTAAGAAGTAAGGGAGATGCACATTTTCCGAAAGTCATGCTTTAAGCTTTCAACTAGAGCTTTCAACTAACTTTTAGCCATTTTCAGGATGACTTGTACAGCATGTCTATATCTCGTCCGATCAACTGCGGGAGAGACAAATAAGAATAGATATTTGTAACACACAGATGTGACCACGAAAGTATTGTTCTATGCAGTTTTAGGATGTCTATTCTCCCAGGTGTTCCTTTCTCTCTTTTGAGAAGGGGGTTAGTTTATTTCTAATTGCCTGAGACGCCCTTACCAGGAAATGCCAACGGGTCTGTTCAGGCATTTTTAGTAGGTCAGAGTGCATTTCTTCTAGTACGCTGCTTTTTCGACCTCTACCTTCCGACCTTGTGTCTAACCTTCCTGAGGAGGTAAATAAAGTCACTTTATTATTAATTTTCACGTTAAAATGTAAAACGTTTATTCATTTATTATTTTTCATTTCAGATTGGCCCAATATTAACAAACCATTAAAAGTTGTCAGAACGCGGAAGAATAAATTGAGTAACAGGTAAATGCACTTCCTTTAGTTTCTTTGAATTGTATTATATTATTAGCTGCCCCTAACCGGCATTGCCCGGGATTATGTTTATTTACGTAATTATTTACGTGACTGAAATCTAAAAAAATGTGTCTCCTGTTCAAAAAAACGAGAAAAGTAGACTAAACAAAGGGAAAATGTCTGTATTCGTTGATAGTTACTTTCTTTTTTTTTTTTTTTTTTTTTTAAAGGTAAGTCTACCAAATAAGGTAGGTATTCACGAATGTATGTTGTTTTAAAATGGCATCATTTAAAAAATTATACCAGTCAGATGAAATAATTTCTCAAACAAATTAAATTGTATTACATTTTTTTTATTGCTAAGAACATGTACCAGCGTTGCTAAGAACATGTACCAGCGTTGCGCAAAAAAAAACTGATGAACCAGAATCAAATACTAATTTTGTAGGACGACTTTTGGCTAAGATCAAAGTGTACTATCTGTTCCGATGGATACTGCATCCCATAGACTGGTATTGTCTTGGCCTTCGGGGCTTGATTTACGCCGGTCTATGAGTCTGTCCTGTGCAGTTCTAGGAGGTCCACCCTCCCAGGCTTTGCCTCCCCTCTTTGGGAAGGAGTAAGTTTATTGCTTACTGCTTGAGGCGCCCCTACCGGGGAATGCCGGCGGGGCTGCCCAGGCATTTTTTAATGGCCAGAGTGCTCACCTTCTTGGCCGCTGGCTTTTCAAATCCCACTTTCCGACCTTGTGTCACATACTCCTATTGTGGGTAGGTGTTGACTAACACTTTTGGTAAGTTTGAAAATCAGTGTATGATGCTGAGCAACATTTGATAGCATGTTACTGCTGTAACTGAAATGCATTCAAATGAAACAGTGTCTCTAGAAGCACTAATGAATTCAAGCAGGTCTAAATAAAACAGACGCCTAATTTCATTGTTGCATTTATAGACCAAAGATGTTGGAAAGAACCCAACGCGTTTATATGTGATAAATCTCTCGAAAGCCGCATCTTCCTCTCATGCGCTACCAGTATAGGTCTACAAAGTGACTAAACTAAGAAAAAGATTCAATTATGAGAATAGGTTGGAATCGTTAGGTTTAACTACTTGACTAGATATAAGAATGAAGGGTGACGTAATTGAGACCTTCAAAATAATCGTTGGGATTTCTAAAATATCACTCATCGTACTGGTAATTTATTGGCAAGAATGAAAAGCTAAATCAGCAAAAATGTGGTATAGTTAACAATGCAAAAAGGTAGTGAAAAAACAAATATAAAACAAATAACTATTACCAAATGCAAGAAAATTTAATTTACTGTCGCCATGCATCATTTTTCAGTTTTTACCCTTTTTGCAATTATTTTTTTTGGTTTGTTGTTTTTTTGGGTTTTGTTTTTCAGATTTTATTTTGTAGCCTCAAAGACGTGTTAAAACAAAATGAACAACCATTTTAGACCAAAGGCGTTGATGTACTGCAGCTTACTTTGACTGTGGGTTTTCATGAGCATAATCTTTTGCCTCATAGCAACAAACCACTTCCTTATTACCGATACGTCGATGATACATTTTGCGTGTTTAACGCTGAGTTAAATAAGTATTTCTTTATGTACTCAATCAATTACACCCAGCCTTACAGTTCACCTGTTAGAAGGGACATAATTCCACCCTTCCTTTCCTGGATGTATTAGTGCATAAATCTGGTCCGTCGTTTCTTACATCTGTTTACCGCAGACCAACATTCCCTGGCTTATACTGCCATTGGGACGTTTTTTGTCCCAAACAAAGAAAAATAAATCCGATAAAATGTTTGGTTCATCGTGCTTTAAAAATTTTCTCTGAATCCCTGATTGATTCGAATGTTCATTTTATCAAAGAGATTCTTATCGATAATGGTTACTCTCCTGATGTTGTGAGTTCAAATATCGGCGCCAAGATAACCCATATTCATGAACCTAAACTCTTTGGTCCCCCAAAATTGTCTGACGTACCTCGGATTGCCTTGGTAAAGTAATGTTAGCATAAAATTTGCTAACTAAATCCCTGCAACTGTACGTTGCTGTTATCAGGCTTCGAACATTAGAATCGTGTTTTTTTCTACTCGACGTTTATTAAAACCCGTGCACAAGGATGTTCTCCCATCCCACCATATTAGTAATATTCTTTATCAATTTAAATGTCTGTCCGATGCCGAAGATGTGGGTAGGATGGTGCAAAGGTTTGAATCCAAAATCAAACAACACATGCCCTCTAAAATATACCAGGTCCGACTAAACAATTGAAATTGTTTAGTAAACACATCCGGGTCATCTATTGCCCAACACCTTATAAATAACGCCGAACGTGCGTCTGCTTACACCAGTGACAGTTTCTGTCATGAGTAGATCACGTTCATCACTCCATCTTAAAGTCCTGGAAACAATTTATATTAAGTTAGTAAAACGCTCTCTATGTAAGCAAAAAAAGTGGCTTCTAGGACTTAATGTGAACCACTTGTGATTACCCCTCATTTTCTTTTCTCCTCACTACAATATTTTATGTTTTAATGGCTATACATAAACTTTACTTCCACGTATTCTGATGAGTTTGGACGAAAGCCAGCTTAGTAAATTAATGTTATTATATCTTGTCTCTCGTTTTTCCCACTTTTCAATTTCCACCCCATAAATTTCCATATTCCGTACCGTAATATATATATATATATATATATATATATATATATATATATATATATATATATAAAATAAATGAAACAAGTTCAAATATATTGATAAAATGAACTATATTTTTTCAAAAGTGCTCAATACAATTACAAACTTTGAGCCCCGATGAAGTGCAAGCAGTACTGAAACATAATTGCATTTATGTAGGCCATTTTAAATGTTTATATAATGTATATTTATAGTCAATAAATGCATTGACATAGCAGCTATAATAAAAATGAATTTAAGACCTCAAAAAAAATATTTTAATATAAAAAAAGGAGAAAATGCTGCTAGAGTGCTCAATTCCAAATACAAGGGCTAAAGTATATTTATTATGGTGACATACAATTAGTTAACCATAACAAACCCTCAGTTTCATGCAACGAGTGAATTTCTGCTGTGGTGCACATGGTATATTTACCATGTGTGTGCCACGGTAAACTGCAGATCGCATTAGACATTCACTTGCTGCATGAATTTCCAAGGTAGCCGCTCGACTGAGCTCCAATTTCTGGTTACTCCCTGTAAAACATTCACAGCAAAAACTCGTCAAGCGTCAACCACGGTAAAGAATTTTCCTTTGTTCCTCTGTGGACCTAAAACTAAAGGAACTATCATGAACAAAGTTTATTTCCAAGAAATCTCCATCTGTGGAATACAATACTGCAGAGCTGCTTCCCAGCTAGATACAACATGGTCGTTTTTAAGCCCAATGTTAATAAATTCTTGTCGAGCCCCCCACTTAAATAATAAAATTCTGACCATTTAGGCCATCGTTTCAAAGGTGTTGTTCATCGCCAACTAACAAACTCATTAACCCACATCTGGAGGGATGCTACTCATAGCATCCTTTCCTGCCTTGACAAAGTAAAAAAACCTAGTGGGACGAGGTCCTCTTCTCCTCCCTACTACGTCTTTCGCACTGAAGAGAAGTCGCTAGTCTTTCTCTATCGTTATTTTCATGGCAAGTGCTCGGCTGAGCTTGAATCTATCGTTATTTTCATGGCAAATGCTCGGCTGAGCTTGAATCTATCGTTCCCCTCCTCCTATAAAACATTTACAGCAAAATCTTGTCTAACTACAATCACTGCCAAAGATTTCCCTTTCCCCTCTCCCTCTCCCTGTGCCTAAAACTAAACAAAACTTCCATGAGCAAAGTTAATTTACTAGAATGACCTGTCTGTGAAACTCAATACTGCAGGACTGCTTCCCAGCTGACTACAACATTGTCGTTTTCAAGTCCAATGTAAATCAATTCTTGTTAAGCCATCCTCCTAAATAATCAAATTCTTCCAAACTTCCACCATCATTACCAATCATCTCGGTGTTTTCTCACTGTCCACCTGACACTCATTAACCCTTATCCTCAAGTGGCCTTCAGGCCTTGATAAGCAATGACACATTAGTATATATGTATAAAAAAATTTAATAAAGAAACGACAGTTTCTGTTTTGGTTAACTAATTGTATAATTTTACCATAATATATATATATATGTGTGTGTGTGTGTGTGTGTGTGTGTCATATATAATGTAAGGATGTAAATCCAAGAAAATGTATATAAAAAATAAAATGGAACAAGGAATAAACAAAGACCAAATATAAGACAAAAAAACCCAAACTGGCCATGTGGGAAGAATTGATATTTTGCCTCTTGTTTATTGGAAACTTATTGATGACCCGGAAACGGGATGAATTCAAATATAAATGTATGTGGAGAGAGGGTGGAAAAATGAGGGCAATGTTGTTGGGAACATGTGTATGGGAGAGGTGGTGGAGGCTAGTGTAGCTGAGATGGAATGTGGGTAGGTCAAAAGGAATGTGGTCAGTTACTCTGAGGAAAAATCAAGAATTAAAGGAACCGGGATGAAAAAAAATGGGTCATTATAAATAACTGTGGTTGGAGGAAAATGAGTTGGAAATAGATATATGTGTCTGTCTGTCTATCTGTTTGTGTGATAATATAAAACCTCAATTCTTTAATATAGTTCAGATCGATTGTTATGAGAATCAATTTCCAAAGAAAAATGAAACTCAATATTCAACCTTTAAACCGTTAAAAAGTTATTTAAAAAATTGCAATAGATTTGCTATAATTTCAAAAATTGCAATAGATTTGCTATAATTTCAAAAATTGCAATAGATTTGCTATAATTTCAAAAGTTGCAATAGATTTGCTATAATTTCAAAAATTGCAATAGATTTGCTATAATTTCAAAAATTGCAATAGATTTGCTATAATTTCAAAAATTGCAATAGATTTGCTATAATTTCAAAAATTGCAATAGATTTGCTATAATTTCAAAAATTGCAATAGATTTGCTATAATTTCAAAAATTGCAATAGATTTGCTATAATTTCAAAAATTGCAATAGATTTGCTATAATTTCAAAAATTGCAATAGATTTGCAATAATTTCAAAAATTGCAATAGATTTGCTATAATTTCAAAAATTGCAATAGATTTGCTATAATTTCAAAAATTGCAATAGATTTGCTATAAAATAAATCGAATTAAAGATTGACGTTTTTTTTTACTTTTCTGAAGGTTTTTTAGCATGAAAATTCGCTTTGATGTTGTATGGTTTTCATCTGGCAATTTAATCTGAAGATGGAATGTTCATGTGGTAATTTGGATTTGTTCAAGTATGCTCTGAATTCTTTCTAGAAACACATGTAAGATTTCTTTTGCTCCGAAATTGACATTAAATCATAGTATGATATAACTCTCATCTGTCATTTTATTCATTTATTTTATATAAACACTGATGGAGACAATATTATTGCATGGTAACCATTTCTGGGAAAAGGGGATGAAGAACAAATGGAAACCATTCCTAGGATGCACATCATTTCTTTTCTGTTAACATCTAATTACGATCAGCCGAAGTGGAAAATAGTGCTTGATAGGAACACAGAATAGGCTGTATTGCAATAGGCGAGATACGTTAAAATCAGCTCTGGATTTAAACCTATCTCATCTTAATATATGACAAAAGAAAAAGTAGTTAAACATTTTTTTACATCATCATCTCTGTTTTTATTTCTGCATATAATTAAAAAAAAAAGTGGCTGCTAATAGAATGTTACGAGTTTATATATATTTTTTTTTAAAAAGTGGCTGCTAATAGAATGTTACGAGTTTATATTTTTTTTTTTTTTTAAAGTGGCTGCTAATAGAATGTTACGAGTTTATATATATTTTTTTTAAAAAAGTGCCTGCTAATAGAATGTTACGAGTTTATATATATTTATTTTTAAAAAGTGGCTGCTAATAGAATGTTACGAGTTTATATATATATTTTTTTTTAAAGTGGCTGCTAATAGAATGTTACGAGTTTATATATATATTTTTTTAAAAAGTGGCTGCTAATAGAATGTTACGAGTTTATATATATTTTTTTTTAAAAAGTGGCTGCTAATAGAATGTTACGAGTTTATATATATATTTTTTTAAAAAGTGGCTGCTAATAGAATGTTACGAGTTTATATATATTTTTTAAAAAAAAGTGGCTGCTAATAGAATGTTACGAGTTTATATATATTTTTTTTTTAAAAGTGGCTGCTAATAGAATATTACGAGTTTATATATATTTTTTTTTAAAAAGTGGCTGCTAATAGAATGTTACGAGTTTATATATATTTTTTTTTAAAAAGTGGCTGCTAATAGAATGTTACGAGTTTATATATATTTTTTTTAAAAAAGTGGCTGCTAATAGAATGTTACGAGTTTATATATATTTTTTTTAAAAAAGTGGCTGCTAATAGAATGTTACGAGTTTATATATATTTTTTTTAAAAAAGTGGCTGCTAATAGAATGTTACGAGTTTATATATATTTTTTTTTAAAAAGTGGCTGCTAATAGAATGTTACGAGTTTATATATATTTGTTTTTAAAAAGTGGCTGCTAATAGAATGTTACGAGTTTATATATATATTTTTTTAAAAAGTGGCTGCTAATAGAATGTTACGAGTTTATATATATATTTTTTTAAAAAGTGGCTGCTAATAGAATGTTACGAGTTTATATATATTTTTTTTTTTAAAAGTGGCTGCTAATAGAATGTTACGAGTTTATATATATATTTTTTTTAAAAGTGGCTGCTAATAGAATGTTACGAGTTTATATATATTTTTTTTTAAAAAGTGGCTGCTAATAGAATGTTACGAGTTTATATATATTTTTTTTTTAAAAGTGGCTGCTAATAGAATGTTACGAGTTTATATATATATTTTTTTTTAAAGTGGCTGCTAATAGAATGTTACGAGTTTATATACATTTTTTTTTTAAAAGTGGCTGCTAATAGAATGTTACGAGTTTATATATATTTTTTTTTTAAAAGTGGCTGCTAATAGAATGTTACGAGTTTATATATATTTTTTTTTTAAAAGTGGCTGCTAATAGAATGTTACGAGTTTATATATATTTTTTTTTAAAAAGTGGCTGCTACTAGAATGTTACGAGTTTATATATATTTTTTAAAAAAAAGTGGCTGCTAATAGAATGTTACGAGTTTATATATATTTTTTTTTAAAAAGTGGCTGCTAATAGAATGTTACGAGTTTATATATATTTTTTTTTAAAAAGTGGCTGCTAATAGAATGTTACGAGTTTATATATATTTTTAAAAAAAAAGTGGCTGCTAATAGAATGTTACGAGTTTATATATATTTTTTTTTAAAAGTGGCTGCTAATAGAATGTTACGAGTTTATATATATTTTTTTTAAAAAGTGGCTGCTAATAGAATGTTACGAGTTTATATATATTTTTTAAAAAAAGTGGCTGCTAATAGAATGTTACGAGTTTATATATATTTTTTTTTAAAAGTGGCTGCTAATAGAATGTTACGAGTTTATATATATTTTTTTTTTAAAGTGGCTGCTAATAGAATGTTACGAGTTTATATATATTTTTAAAAAAAAAGTGGCTGCTAATAGAATGTTACGAGTTTATATATATTTGTTGTTTCTCATGTTCTGTCTGCTCTTCCTTAATTCTAAATAAAAAATGTAATTATCTTTTAATTTTATTTTCAGATTTTTCCCTTATACTGAAATAAAAACTGATTGCATCTTAGCGTTGGACGATGACATTGTCATGTTGACAGCTGATGAGCTGGAATTCGGATATCAGGTAAGACTTAATCTTTTATATAAGGCAAAGTTGTCTAAAAAAAACTCAGAAATTACCAAAAATAGTCTGATTTAGTATAGTCTCAAGCAGGTTAGGGTAAAAAAAAAGTTACTGTAATATTCATTCATTTGGGTATAAATTAGTGACTGTCAAATCAGGAAAAATGTCTTTTTGTCATGCAATAAATCAAGGGAGGTAACTCTATAAATAGTTTTAAAGTTATTTCCCCTGGACTAATTTAATTGTAAAAATCATCGAAATTAAAAAGAATGAGAATGGTAATATAGGGAGCAGAAATGCACATGAGTCTTTATTCATTTCCTGGCAATGTCGAGTATCCCTGATAGTCTTATATAAAGTACGAAAATTGTCTTCTTTTCGTGATGTCCTCATTCAATGCAGACCTAACGAATTATAAATTGCTGAATCCTTAGAATTGTGCTTATATCCACCAAAAAACATTTTTTACCGGTTTTTATTGTTTAATCAAGGAGTTCCCCACCTTATTCTGCTTGTGGACTCATTGAGAGCTATTTTCATCTGTGAACCCCATATGCACACACACACACATATATATATATATATATATATATATTTCTTTTTTAATCAAATATTACTAATAGATTTTTATCAGCATATGCATAATGTGTCATGACCATAAAAAATACATTTATAGCAGATAACATGTTATAAATGATATACAAAGCATGAAAACCAATAAGAAATGTTTGCCTACATGAGATCAGAAATAGCGCCATGTACACGGCGATCATACATCTGTCCGACTGACCCTATAATACATACTAACCAAAGACGGAAGCGTTTACCTATATTACATATTCTTTTTATACTATTATTATAGATTTACAATATAATTGTTATATATAATCATTCATGTTAAACAGGTTTTCATTTGAATCACCTTATTACTTACTATGGACCCACAAAGTACACTTTTCTTTTCATGGGCCCCCTTGAACCTTCTGTGAACCCCAGGGCTCCATATGGACCCTTCTTGGGAATCCCTGGTTTAAACGAAATAAACGAAACAATTGAAATTGTAAGGACTAATACACCGGA
The DNA here is from genome assembly GCA_963556195.1 of Sepiola atlantica. Classification (NCBI taxonomy): domain Eukaryota; kingdom Metazoa; phylum Mollusca; class Cephalopoda; order Sepiida; family Sepiolidae; genus Sepiola; species Sepiola atlantica. The sequence continues at coordinate 34,624,612 of OY744527.1, read as the reverse complement.
GCCAATCAGATGGTTCAAAATTAAACATATGACAGCCCTAATACAGACGGTTGCAACTCCGTGCGTAAATCTACCACATCATGACAACAGCATTCTTCTATCCTCATGCACCCTCATCAAAAAGACGAGCCTTGAAGATGTGACAAGGAAGGTCCCGAAGATCCCTAGGAATTATTAGCAACAGCATAAAACAACGACCGTTTTCCATTTTTCAGTGTTTTTATTAGTTTTATACTTTATATTATTTTTACATTACTAACCTGCAAAGTGTTACCATTGTCGACCAAGGGAAGAATCCCTTGGTCGAGAGTGGTAACGCTCTATTAGGTATGTGCATGTAATGTGATGATGTATGGAAGTGAAACCTGGCCAGTGAGGGTAAAGGAAATATGATAGCTTTTTAATGTGAGTCTTAAAGACTGACTTAGATCTGATGATCTCAGAGGAAGGTTAAATCTGGACAGTATAGGGAGATGCGTGCAGGACAGGAAACTTCGATGATATATATATATATATATATATATATATATATATATATATATATTTTTTAAATTTATAACGGTAAGATACCAAACTGAATGCAGAAATCGGTGCTTCGAACAGTGGAAATATTTTTACTACTTATTCACACGTGCGCACCAACACATTATACTTCTGTAATCGGACATTAAACCAGTATGTTCGATAACACCAGAAGAACACAACCAAGTGGCAAGATGTCACGGAAGAAAAAAAATATGTCTCTACTCTTCCTGATGATGATTTTTTAAGTCGAAAATTAGAATTTTTAATAAATAAATAAATGTTTATTTAAAAAAAAAAATCTGCATTGAGTTTGGTTTCTAGCCATTATAAATTCTTCAAAATATCGGTGCTTCAAAACAGTGCAAATATTTTTACTACTTTTTTTTTTTTTTTGACTCGAGGAAAATTTAAAAGATCCCATTTGATGTTTATTTTCTAGGTTTGGCGTGAGTTTTCTGACCGGCTTGTTGGCTTCCCATCGCGAGTTCATTTGTTAGATAATACAACACTAAAATGGAAATATGAATCGGAATGGACAAACGCTATTTCTATGGTTCTGACAGGAGCAGCTTTCTATCATAAAGTAAGTTCGAAATCAGTTCTGAAGTTGACTTATTTTATTCTATTTACATGTTTCAGACTGTTTATTTTTAAGCCTCTTTGGGGATCATCTCTTATATTAATTACTAATCAACGTTTTAATTCTTTTTTTTGGGGGGGGGGGGTTCAACGTTTTAATCAAAAAAAAGAATATATATATATATATATATATGAAGCAATCCAACAAAAGATATAAGCATCAACTAATATCTTATAATTAGTGAAACATCCGGATAAAAACTGAAGCTCAATATACTGGATAGAGCATTAATATTATAATATAAAATGAAGTAATAAAATAAGGTGTCAATCAAATTTTATTAGAATTCAAAGTTCAAGCAAAGTATCTTAACTCATGAGTTTTCAAAGATAATTCTTCTCTTCAAAGGACCATTACCACAGTTATACCACTACAGGTAATAAAATTAAACTTTGAAAATATATACACAAATACATAAAAATACATAACATCAAATATATCAACCCAAAAACATACTTTTTTGTTAAATCTATACAATCCATCCAGGTCATACAATTTGAAAAACATAATCAGGAAAGACATTATATTAATATATATATATATATATATATATATATATATATATATATATATAAAAATTTGGAGACGGTCAACATTGCTGACCATTTTATGTTCTAAAATACACAAAGCAGGAGATTTTCCAATCGCCATGTACTGTTCATGTTGTCTCCAAACTTAGACCTACATAAGCTCTATCATCCATATTGAGCACTTTTCGCTATTACTATAGCAGTTAATACAACTGTTTATTATTAATATATTGTTTATATACTACTAAAACTCATGTTTGCTTACTTGTTTGTTGCTGTGCACCTTGGATGACGTCACAAAGGGATAATGTCATCCAGTTAGAAAAAGTTGGAATACACTGGACAAATCCTTTATAACGTCTGAAAGGGAGAGCGTCATCAACTAAAACAGATTGAAGATATCGGAAAGAGATCCTTTATAATGTAATAAATGCTGAAGTAACAAAGTGATGAAGTCCTCCATTAAAAGAGAACATAGAAGGGTTCGTCTATGTCAACAATAACTCTGTGTGTGTATATATATATATATATATATATGGAAAGTGAAAAAGGAAAAACAAACATCATTTATGTATTTACGTTTCGTCTTTATTTCCAGACTTCCTTAAGATGATTGATTTGAAGAGATAACATACAAGTACAATATTTGAAAATATTTAGTGCGTTTTTGTTTGTTTTTTTGACTAGAGGAAAATTTAAAAGATCACGTTTAATGTTTATTTTCTAGGTTTGGCGTGAGTTTTCTGACCGACACAAACGCACCAAATATTTTCAAATAAAATAAAGACGAAATGTTGATGAATATATAAATAATTTTGGTTTTCCTTTTTAATTTTCCATCACGTTGGAATATTATTTCCATAATTCTCATCATATATATATATATACAGGGTGATTCATAAGTCACTTCACTTAGCTATTTAAAATGATTACCATATGAAGCAAAAACATACTATGAACTTTTGATAATTGTTATCTTACTCACTAATTACTGCTATTTGTTATTTTAAATGTGTTCGTTGTGAACATAAAGCCTCCTTCGCACAACACCATAATCAATCAAATATGCTACAAAGAGTCGTAAATTCCTTGCAAAAAAGAATGAAGCTATGCATGCAGAACGAAGGTGGAAATTTTGAAAATTTGCTGTAATTTTAAACTCCCATAAATGAATTTGTTGAATAAACTTTCTGTTTTGTATTACCATATTTTTTAACTTTAGAATTTCAAAAATAAATAGCTAAGTGACTTATGAATCACCCTATATATATATGTATATATATATATATATATATATATATATATGTATATATAAATGAAGTCTTGTTAAAAACCAGAGAACTTTATCTTTTGATGAGCTTTCTGTGATTTTATTTTTCTTGTTCCTGTACAAGTTTTTGTATATTTGGAAGTAGATGATGAAGAAAAGACCCTCGTTTTGTGTATTTTTCCGACAAGTGCTTTTGATCTTCTTTGATCATATTCATGGTAGACAGTATATTACAATGGTTGCTACATTTAAAGTATTACTTTTTTCTTTTTTTTTCCTTTTTGTATTTGGGACGTTTTTTTTTTAGAAAGAGTTCATTAAAGTCTAGGGGAGGGGTAGTTATTGAAAATATTTAATATATATATCAGACGAACCATCTAGACCCAGAGGGTCTATTATATAAGAAAATTGTCAGATAAGGTATCTTTTGCCTGTGGGAATTCTATGTTCAAACATGATTTCTTTAAATTAACTTTTTTCAATATATGTTATGATTTTAAACAATTTCATTCAATTAATATAATGACCATATGACGCCATAAGTAATTCAATTTTTATACTATATGATATATATATATATATATAAATATGAGATCAATGTTACTACAGTTGAAGCATCGGTGTAACAATAAATTTGAAAATTAGTTAAGAAAGCAGATAACACGATGCAGGATTTTTTTCAAATAAATGAATTATTTATTCATTTTTTTTTAAATCCAAATTTTCGGTTTTATAAACCTTCATCAGGGTAATACAGACAATTTTTTTTTTTTTGTCAATATCTTATGGCGTTGTCAAAGATCGACGATTTCTTGTTGAAGAAACTGTTTTTTAATGTCTGATAGCCATAGTGTACGAATAATGAGATCAATGTTACTACAGTTAGAAGCATCGATGTAACGATATATTTGAAAATTAGTTCAAATTTATATATATATATATATATATATATATATATATTATTACTTCGTACAACGTCAAATATATATTATTACTTTGTACGTCTAATTTTCTAACTATGAACCACAAGTTTTCAGTTTCAGCCTATTATCATAATAGAACAAAATTCATTATTTATAAATAAAAGAGTTTTAAAAAGTCGAAAGTATTTATGGGCTTTAAATTTCAACATTTCATAAGACGTCTTATAGATTTTTATTTCAAACCCCATTTTTTTAATGGGACACATACTGTCCTTGAATTATATTTCTAAAAAAAATTTTTTTTTTCTCTAAAATTAAGAGAAACGGCAAACGCGCGAAACAGAAATAAACATAAAAAGACTTTTGAGCAACATTCGATAGATACAGCTAGTATATATATATATATACTTATACAGGGTCCGCCATATATAACAATATGATTTTATGTCAACCTAATAAATGTAACATGCAAGAAATATGCAACTGCAATATAGAAACTAACAATGGGTAAAACATGCAAGTTTATTGCAACATAAAAAATGTTCATTAACACATTTATTAAAGCTTTGTGTTTTCTCTATGGAGCTCAATGCACTTTGCTCATCATTCAGGGACTGAGCGGCGGCAAACTTTGGAGCACAGCTTCAACGGCACTTAAGCAATGGCAGCCCGTATTTGTTCCTGAAGTTCAACGATGCTATATAAATATTCTTTTTCCGCGTTCGAATGACATATGGAACAGAAGAAATGCTTAAATATCAACAAAGTTACAAACAAAAGATATTGCGATATTAGAAAAACAATTCCATTGTGTGGAAGATTTAGTTTTAAAAATCTTATCTTCATCTTGTCACATCCACGCATTTTGACCACTCTACTCTACGGCCTTCTTCAGGTGCGTTTTCTCATAGTTATTGCATTTAGTAGCTAGTGTTCTGGTGTCTGACTAGTTTAGTTAGACCTTCAACATTAACAGAGTATGACTGCTCTTTCTTGCAGTCCACAAGAAAGAGGAAGATTTTCTCAGCTTATCTGTTACGTATCTTTGATGACTTGCTGTCTGATGCAATATCCTGGCACGTAGTTGTAATTCTAAACTTCTCACTTCTAATAGAATTTTCCACTGCTCTAACCTTATGTGAAAAATACCGTTTTTAACATTATTTCAAACATCTGCATCTAAATATTGCTACTTTCTTAAGATGCATCCATTCAATTTTCACATTTAACAATGAAAATTCTATTTCAAACTTAAGCATGACAGACTGGCCGAAATGGTATTTCAAACTTAAGCATGACGGACTGACTGACACAGATTCTTATAGAGATGCAAAAACGCATCTAAAAATATAAACATCTGAAAAGTCTGCTGTCCACAGCAGCTCTGTATTATCTTAGTTGCTCTTGGACAAACTTTGCTTATCTATATTTATTCTTGAACGTTTCAACATGACTCATTCGTGTTGGGATCAAAGTGTAGTTAACCGTTCCATCCTCGGTCCGTGAAGGAGAGGTCCTTCTAAGTTGAGCAATTTTTATTCTTGTCCCAATCCAAAGTGCCCATTTTTGTAGAGCTGGATTTTTCCCCATATTAAAAACCGACTTTGTGTCTAACTCTGCCCTCGTGGGGAGATAATTATACAGGGACTCAAATGTTTACATTTATTTTGGTCAGAAAAAAAGAAGATTCCTATAATATAATAATGTGCATCGTCTCTGTTTTAATATGAATATTTATAAATAGATATTCCTTTGTATGTAACGCTAAGGGAGGCAAATAATTCGGTATATATTCAAGAGAACGTAAGCATCGGCAGCAGCTGACTCAAAGTATTAGTATTGTTGGTAATGCAAACATGATTTTTCGTTTTTTAATTTAATTATAAAAAGTTGCAAAACATCAAATTCGTTGACATGCTTTCTTTTAATAATCTTATTCCTTTTTCTTTTCGTTCTGCATATCCAAACTTGAAAGTGCATTGATTGCATTATTTAATCTTAGCAATTAAAACATGCACCTGCATTTATGTGCAACTGAATTATGTAATAAATAGAAGAAATGAAAAAAATGTGCAGTCATTTTTTATGGTACGATCTCACTAGTATAATTAATAAGAATAAATAAATCATTTCCTAAAAATAACAAAAAAAAATACACAACATATATATTTTATAAATATTTATTATTCACAGAAAATACACAACACACACACACACATATATATATATATATATATATATGCATCCATTTGAAACATTTAAATAGTTTCAAAAAGAATTCTCATGATTCTTACTTTCTGAAACTTTATTTAATTACATTTTAAATCCGTCTATACTTACATAATAGCTCTACTTTATGGAACCGTTAAGTTATTGAGCTTACATTTATTTCCAGATTGGAATGTTTTAAGTAGAGTTTTTTCTAAGCGATTTTGAATTGAATTGTTTAATTACTTATACATATATATATATATATATATATATATTTATTCTGGTACAGAAAAATTAGTACAACATTCGTACCGTCGGTTTCAAGCACGGAAGGTCTTACCCATCCGGCTCTCTTCAGCTTCTGTTGTCATCTCAGAAGCTGAAGAGAGCCGGATGGGTAAGACCTTCCGTGCTTGAAACCGACGGTACGAATGTTGTACTAATTTTTCTGTACCAGAATAAATAAATATTATGCTCTTAATTTTTAACTTTAATTCTTAATTAATCGAGCACTCTGCTGGGATTTTTCCTACCATTCTACAAAGAAGTATATATATATATATATATATATATATCTTGTTCTATAGTTATTTGCTTATTCCCCTTCATACCTATATATATATATATATATATAATTATTTTTTTATAAATAAATATTTATTATTCACAGACATATGTCTCATGTTCACAAACAATCATCAGTGTGGCTTATATAACTGTACCGTCGGTCGTTCGATTGGAACCCTGGATCCGAGTAACTCCAATCCAACATTCTTAACCATTCGGCCACGGTGATATTCATACCAAATGTGAGAGAAATAAACCCTATATTTTATTTACGAATATAGTAAGTCTCAAAGTGTTTGATATCTTGTTAGAAGCTTTTGTTGAATATGTTCGTCTTTTTAGGCCACAGCCAGAAAACAGTAAGTTTTCAAGGTATGCCTATGTCTTTTTCAAGTGAGGAAAGGCTTTCCCATACCAATCCTGCTCTCTAAACGACTGCCACCCTGACCCAAAAAGAAGATTAAGTCTACATCATTGGAAGTAACAATCGCTGTAGGTGTTATATAAGAATTTTTCATCTAGATACTTGCCTTGGCAAAGCTTGATGTGCCCTCGAACACTAACCTGAGCATTTCTAGGTCTTTGAACATGAGCATATCTAGCACTTCCGCCAACGATACCTAAGGAGAATCCTCGGTGTATGTTGGCAAATATGTGTTAGTGATGTTGAGCCATTTGTCTGAGCATAGAGTCAGTCATATTTTAACATCGATTAAGATGGAGTGATGTTGAGGTATTTGAACCAGCCATCTGTCTGAGCATAAGGTCAGTCATATTTTAATATTGCTCCAGGTTCAGTTCCCACTTGGAGGCTCAGACGACTTCTTTGGAGTAGATCTTCTAAGAAATGCACTTCGAATTTTGAGACTACATTAATTAATGGCCAAAATATGTTTTTTTTCTCTTTCCTTTCCAAAAAATATCACATTTATCCTGAACACCCTGTAAATTCTATTTTCACATCTTTAAAGTTTAATATTTTTTTTTTCAAAATAACATTGATAACATTTGATATTTAAACTTGAAAAATTTATTGAATATTCCTTTCATTTGCAGTTCTATAATTATCTCTACACGTATTCAATGCCGGGAAATATCAAAGCCTGGGTCGATGATCACATGAACTGTGAAGATATAGCGTTCAACTTCCTGATTACGAACGCTACAGGAAAATCTCCCATCAAGGTGACGCCACGAAAGAAGTTCAAATGTCCGGAATGCGTGAACAATGAAATGCTGTCGATGGATCTTACGCATATGGTGGAACGATCTGAGTGTATCAATCAGTTTGTCGCAACTTACGGCACAGTCGCCCTCAGGACTGTAGAGTTCCGTGCAGATCCAGTTCTTTACAAGGATAGCTTCCCATCCATTTTGAAAAAGTTCACCGATATCGGCAGTTTATGATGAAAAGGGGAAAAAAAGAAACTGCATCATTATTTTCTTTCATCTTTCAGAATTGATAACGTGATTATAAAAAAAAAAAATGTCATGAAGGTCAACACAATCGGTAATTAAAAAAAAAAAAGAGGTCCTTTATCAGGAAAATCAAATTAAATATTGGGTGCCACCGCCCAAATGCCAGCCATGGAATTGTTATAAAATTCATAATCAGTTCTGCAATCCAATCATGTTTGATACAAAGAACCTTCAGTCTGTCCCTAAGTTGTTCAATTGTCTGTGTTTTATTGTCATTGAATTGCGTATGGGGACACTTTGATAATCGTCTCATCAGTAGGAGGTGTTATCCTGGAACTTAACCTCTCCCCGCAGAGTTTTATCCGTGGGGTTATCTTAAAGATAATGTCTATCAAAAGAATGTCCAGGGCAATGCGAAGAGAGGAGTGTGACGTCAGAGTGATTGACAATTTTTGTGACGTCAGAGTGATTGGCAATTTTTGTGACGTCAGAGTGATTGGCAATTTTTGTGACGTCAGAGTGATTGACAATTTTTGTGACGTCAGAGTGATTGGCAATTTTTGTGACGTCAGAGTGATTGGCAATTTTTGTGACGTCAGAGTGATTGGCAATTTTTGTGACGTCAGAGTGATTGGCAATTTTACACATCATATCCAGATGTGCTTATCATTGAACGGTGATAAAGCAAAGACTGTTGGACATTCATGACTGAAACTTGGTGGACAAGTCAGACAGTCACTGAAGTGTGTTTCTACCAAATGTGATTGGATTGAAGAAAGGATTGAATTAACGATTCCAAGGGCAGGTTACATTTAATTTGGATCACCCTGTATGTATTATTTTATTTTATTTTCACATAAAAGATATTTTGATAACAATTCTTATATAAAAGTATGTGTATTGACAATGACTAAAATGTTATTTAAAACAAATCAGGTTGTTTACAAGAAAGTGCAAGAAATTACAGAATAGTATACAAAAAATATATGATAACCGTTACGGATTAATGCTGGAAAAAGACATATACGCTGACCATTACTGCAGTTTCATACTCGTCTGCAATCTTTAGAATTTTGAAGAAAATTGCAAACTGAAATGAAACTACAGTAATTTTAAATGTATTTCTTTCATTTATTTTATATATATATATATATGTGTGTGTGTAATTTTTTTTAAAGAAAGGGATAAATTTCTGACGGAATGTGTTGGTATATATCTGAATAAGGTAATAAACAAAAAACATACTAGTTAGAACATGAAAAAATCAACACAAAAACATACTTATATTGTTTTTGATATTGCGTTTCAATTACAAAACTTCTTGGAATTAAATATTTATTTTGCTTAAACAATTTTTAATATACAAAGATTAGGAGCGGTAGTGTGAGTCTTTGAAGGGTGGGGGGGTCAGTAAAATACGTTTGTTAGCTGGTAGATTGCCTTTAATTTTACCCACCCCTTAAAAAGATGCACCTTACCCCCTTCCACAATCTTTGTAGAATTAAACTAGTCTCAGCAAAATATATATTTCACTCGAGAAGAAGTTACGTAATTGAAACGAAATATCCTGTTAAAACATGTATAGGAATAAGGTAATAAGCACAACATACTAGTTTTAAATTACCTTATTCCTACACACACACATGTATAGTTAAATTGGATGACCAATCCAACAATTAATAAATATTATTAAATGAAAAACAAAATATTCAAATTGTTAGATCTTCGCTGTTGGCTCATCTAATCGATGTTTCGGTCAATGAGACCTTCCTCAGGGCACAGTATGTTTGATGCTGGGAGGCGAATTTATGACTATGTGAACAGAAATACTATACTTGATATTGAGCACATTTTACTCATAAATAAGTAACATCCTGACAAATAATGAAATAAATATATATATATATATATATATATATAACATAAAAATAAACTTCTCACAATTGGAACAGAGCCGAATAAAGACAGCCGACCTTTCATAGACAAACGGCTCAATATCGTTTCAGATAGTTTTATGACAATAATGCGTAGTAAATCTTATCTTAACTTATCTTAACTTATCTTATCTTATGTGTGATAGCCACGATTATGTGTACTCGTTATTATGTGTACTTATGTGTACAGGTTGTGTACTTATATACTTAATTATATACTTATGAAATATACTTATAATTATATACTTAATTATATACTTGTGTACTGGATGTGTACTTATGAGTACTTATGTGTATAATATGTACATATTATGTGTACTTATCACACATATGTGTGATTCTGAAATCTTAACATATCTTAACTTAACAAGTGTGAGATAAGTCACATTTAGTATTATTGTTCTATTTCATATATATATATATATATATATATATATATATATATATATATATATATATATATATGAGAAAAGAAGATATACATCTTGCTTCCACACGAGGACAAAAAGAAAGACAGCAAAACTGAAGTCACCTAAAATACGGATATAAAATTATAACAAAGGAAAAGAAATAAGATGACTAAAAACCCTAAGAAAAAAGGAAATAACTGATTGAAACAACAAAGTACGGTCAGTGAAAATATGTTTTAATTCAGGAACATTTAGATTAATAATTATAGCGGATGATGAATAGATAAAAGGATAGGATACATATGGTACCACTTGCATATAACAAGACCATTGTTACATGTGAAGAAAAAAAATTAAATATATATATAATATAATATATATATCTATATATATATATAGGGAGAGAGGAGTATAAGAAGGCTATCACATGTTGATAATGAGTATTGCTCGCTTAGTTTTTCATGTTTTTTTGTATTTTTGCTTTGTTTTGTACAATTATCACTGAAGATAGCCACACCAAGAAATAAATGCACAAGAGCATTTTACAAATATCTTGATGTTAGCCGAAACAATTGTATGTTGAATAAAAAATAAGTTTTATGAAATGACGTGAATCAGTCTTTTATAATAACATTGAAATGGTATAAAAATTACATAAAAAATATTGAATATAGCATAGCTGTGGCCTTACACTATTGAGCTATTATAATTACTTTATTTTATAACATTTATATTTGAATATATATAAAAAATTCTAAATATAAATGTAAAACACACACACACACGCACACACATATATATATATATATATCTCACTCTTTCATATATATACTTATAACATATTACATATATATTTTTTGTTTCCGTATTTACTTCAACAGTGCTCTATACATGAGTAGAGCTTAGTTATAGTAAAATAATATTTATGTGAACTCACCTGATGATTTCCCTTGGGAATGAAACACAAATATTTCTGTGTAGCTTACTTGCTATAAGTATATGTTTATATATATATATATATATATATATATATATGTGTTTATAATTGATTATTCACTACACATATTTCAAAATATGTGAGCATTTAATTTCTTCTATATATAATATTTATTGAAACCTTGTGCAATATCGTGAACTGAATGAAATATATTTGAGCACAACAAGACTAACGAGGAAAGGGACTGACTTTATCTTGTTATCTGAATTTAAAAATGGAATAGTATAAAATTTAAAAAAAAAAGAAGACTCCATTTTCTCAGAATAAACCAAACTCATCGAGCTTCATTTAAAACTTTTATTGGGTTTTGTCAAAAGTTATTTCATTATATAATTTTTTATTTTTATTTAGCATTTTGAATTTGTTTTCTGGTTTTGCAACAGAAACTTCTGATAAAATAAATCAAATTTCTTTCTTTTTATATTTTTTGTTTTGTTATAATTATTTTTTCTTTTTTTTCTTGGTATGTAAAAAATATCTTGAAGCTTTTTAGCTAGGAGCAACGTGTAGTATCTGTTCTGATACTATACTTCATTTTTTTTCTGCCCTCAGTGAGTGAAGGAGAAATCCTTCTTGACTGAGGCAGTTAAAATTTTTGTCCCAATCCAGAGTACCCATTTTGGGAAGCTAGATTTTCACCACATTAAAAACTGATTTTACGAGGGGCGTTCAATAAGTAATCTAGATGAAATTTTGCATGTGTAATGATTTATATTTGTATGGGTTACGTTGCAAAACAATTGTGGTTTCTGATTTACAGGTGTTTGAACTGAGTCAGGTGTGAAATGGAGCCAGTTGAGTGTCGCGCAGTGATCCGGTTTTTGTATTAGAAAGGACGCACACCAAAGGAGACTTTTGATGAAATGAAAGAAACTTATGGTGATGATGCCCCATCATATGACCTTGTAAAATGCTGGCATCGTGAATTCAAACATGGCCGGAAGTCTGTGGAAACAGCTCCCAGACCTGATCGTCCCTCTTCTGCCATTTATGAGGCATCTGTCCATCAAGTTGAGGGTGCCATTTTGGAAGATCGACGCATTACTATTCGCCAAATAGCCCAAGAGGTCAATATTAGTACAGGGTCTGTGGAAACTATCATTCATGACCATTTGCATATGCATAAGGTGTCCGCCAGATGGATTCCCAGGTTGCTCACACCTTTCCAGAAGCAAGAACGCGTTGAGTGCTCGAGGATGCATTTGGAGATGTGCCAAGAAGATGAGTCAAAGTTTTTCAAAAGACTGATTACACAGGATGAAACTTGGGTCTATCACCATGATCCAGAGACCAAAGCCTAGTCAATGCAGTGGAAGCACTTGGACTCGCCACCTCCAAAGAAGGCAAGGGTGCAGCCCTCCGCTGGCAAGGTCATGCTCACAGTCTTCTGGGACCAGGACAGAGTAGTGATGACAGATTTCCTGGCAAAGGGTACCACAATTACAGGAGCCAATTACGCTTCACTTTTGATGAAATTAAAAGAAGCTATCAAAATCAAGAGGCGGTGCAAGATCAGCAAAGGTATCCTCCTCCTGCAGGACAACGCTCCGGTCCACAACTCGCATGTCGCCAGATCAGAAACACGGGTGTGTGGCTATGAAATCATCCCCCTTACTCTCCTGACCTTGCACCCTCTGACTTTCATCTCTTCCCAGCCATGAAGTTGTTATTGAAAAGAAAGCGTTTCCCAGATGATGCAGCCTTGATTTCTTAAGTTACAACGTGGTTGGAGGACCAACCTGGGTTGTTTTACAAAAACGGTGTCCATAGCTGCATCAAACGATGGGAGAAATGCATAACTATGGGTGGTTCTTATGTAGAAGAAGACTAATAACTGTGCCAAGTTCCATTAATCTGATGCTATTGGAATTGGGTCAGAGGCATTACTTATTGAACGCCCCTCGTATGTCTAACTCTGCACTCGGGGGTTGGGGTGGGGGTAAATAGCGACTTGCCAAACTCAGTCTATATCGGTGATTCACAGCTCCTTTTTTGTACCCAGACATATATGAAAAATAAAGATATCGTTGCACACCTGGCAAAATTTAAGAGTCTACATTAAAATTTAATGAGATAATTTAGCAATATAAGGACCGATTCTTTGATCCCCGCAGATTATCCGGACAGCGGCTCATCAGATTGAGCTCGGTTGATTTTGTGACGTTTACTATCAATTTATTTCCTCTCCTTTCTCGTCGTCCTCACCTGCTTCTTCTTGAAAACAGTATTCGTCAAAATTATTGAAAAAAATGCAAACAAAATAGAACAAAATTTTAGGGATTTCATTGTTCTTCTCAAGTATACATTATTGATCATCCTCTATGAGGGAATGGGAGTACTGTCACAAAACTGACTGCTCCCTCCCGTGGTCCAGAAAGAAAGATGAAGATCTGATCAGTTTATTCGACACATATCACTAGTGACTTCCTTCTTGTGACCCAAGATCCTTCAACATAGTCTCAATTGTAAACTTTAGGCTTCTAGTTCTAATCGAAATTTTCACTTTCTTAATTTTAATGAGGAAATTTCTGACCATAACCTTTTTACATACCCACATGCGTTCTCTGGTGCATAAATGAAGAGATGGCCACACAAATATGAACCTTTTTAGATACCCACATCTAAATATTGCTACACTAAAACCATAGATTAAAAACCCACACAAATATGAACCTTTTTACATACTCACATCTAAATATTGCTACACTAAAACCATAGATTTAAAAACACACAAATATGAACCTTTTTAGATACCCACATCTAAATATTGCTACACTAAAACCATAGATTTAAAAACACACAAATATGAACCTTTTTACATACCCACATCTAAATATTGCTACACTAAAACCATAGATTTAAAAACACACAAATATGAACCTTTTTAGATACCCACATCTAAATATTGCTACACTAAAACCATAGATTAAAAACCCACACAAATATGAACCTTTTTACATACTCACATCTAAATATTGCTACACTAAAACCATAGATTTAAAAACACACAAATATGAACCTTTTTAGATACCCACATCTAAATATTGCTACACTAAAACCATAGATTTAAAAACACACAAATATGAACCTTTTTACATACCCACATCTAAATATTGCTACACTAAAACCATAGATTTAAAAACACACAAATATGAACCTTTTTAGATACCCACATCTAAATATTGCTACACTAAAACCATAGATTAAAAACCCACACAAATATGAACCTTTTTACATACTCACATCTAAATATTGCTACACTAAAACCATAGATTTAAAAACACACAAATATGAACCTTTTTAGATACCCACATCTAAATATTGCTACACTAAAACCATAGATTAAAAACCCACACAAATATGAACCTTTTTACATACTCACATCTAAATATTGCTACACTAAAACCATAGATTTAAAAACACACAAATATGAACCTTTTTAGATACCCACATCTAAATATTGCTACACTAAAACCATAGATTTAAAAACACACAAATATGAACCTTTTTACATACCCACATCTAAATATTGCTACACTAAAACCATAGATTTAAAAACACACAAATATGAACCTTTTTACATACCCACATTTAAATATTGCTACGCTAAAACCATAGATTAAAAAACACACATAAATATGAACCTTTTTAGATACCCACATCTAAATGTTGCTACACTAAAACCATAGATTTAAAAACACACACAAATATGAACCTTTTTAGATACCCACATCTAAATATTGCTACACTAAAACCATAGTTTAAAAAACACTCACAAATATGAACTTAATTTCAATGTTTTTATTCAGGTCATTGGCTGCTTATTTAGTGTGAACCCTGTGGTCGTGTTTTTTTTTGTGATTTCTTCCATTTTTGGTTGAATGTATTATAAACAGAACCTTGTTTCTTCTTCTTCGTAGGGAAGCCCAATTCACATAAATAAAATGTAGAAAGTTTAAATAAAACTTTTATTTTTTGACGAAGATGATCTCCAAGTTTGGTGTTTAATTGGTAGTAATGATATATTTTCACTTCCCGATGCATATAAAAACTATTATACACCCGTGTCGTCATCATTGGGAACCCAGGTTCTTGCTTGTCTGTGGATACAAAATCGCTCGGATGCCGATGTTGATTTATAAAAAAGGTTCATTTAAGAAATTACAGAAAACATCAGAGGGACAGGTTACTTTCGTATGCGTGAGAGAGAGGGAAAGGCAGACAGATAGGATAGCTCGCCTCGCTACATCTAGTTACCCTGTGCCCCCCCCCCCTCCAGCACCCCAGACACGTCTTCCTGCTTGAAGTCTCACTAGCCAAGAGACAGAAAATCTGTGGGAAGTCATGAGTTTTGCGACATCCATCTGGGGTCACCTCTGACCCTTAGATGTCATTCAAACTTTTCCATTCAAACACAGCCCTCGTTATATTACAGTAAATTATTTCATTTCAGATTCAGTAACAATATGATTTTGACCATCTACCATCCAAAGTCTACCGGGTTTTTATACAAGTATTTAGCTTCAACTGTGCAAGTTCTTCTAATTTCAATATTTAATAAAAATGTAAGAGGAGCTTTTGTCACTTTTTTTTTTTTTTTTTTTTTCCCCCGCATAAAGTGCGATTTCCCCCCCCCCCCCCCGCATAAAGTGCGATTTCCCCCCCCCCCCGCATAAAGTGCGATTTTTTTTTTCCTCCCCCCGCATAAAGTGCCATTCCCCCCCCCCCCCCCCCCCCGCATAAAGTGCGATTTTTTTTTTTTTTTTTTTTTTTTTTTTTTCCAAATAAAGTGCGATTTTTTTTAAATTTTTCTATTAATTCTTTGAAAAGATATCAAAAACTGGTTATCTGTTTGCTGAAAACATACTATTTATGATGTCTTAGAGGAAAAGCTGATCAGTTTATTTGTCATGTATCAGGGACTTCTTCCCTGTGACGCATTATCCTGCCACATAGTCTCAATTGTAAACTTTAAGCTTCTAATGCAAAGTTTCCACTTTTTACCTAATTTTAACCCGATCTGGAAATTTCCAACCATAACCATGAAGCTAAAAACAACCAAAAAATGAATTGGCACCAATAAAAAAAATTCTATTTTATTAAATATTGCTTAACTATGTCTAGAGCACATATGCAACCTCTGTTGCAGAGACTGTCACTCCTGCATCGGCCGCTACAGGTATAGAGATCGGTGTTCCAGCCAAAAAGATCACTGGGATGCTACTCCTGGTCAACAATACAACCTGAACCTACTACTACTACTACTGTATAACAAATAAATGTCTGATGCTTTTTCAGTACAAGTCATAAAACCAATTTGAAAACGTTTTTGCTACTTGAGTTGTATCAGCTCGATCCCTTACAGAAAATCTGATATAAATAGAGATTTTGTCCGTCAATCAGTCACAATTTTTTTTAAACATAACAAATACATTGCAGAATTTGTTTAATTTCAAAATATCAAATATCTTAACTACTTTTAGAAATGCATTAATAGTAAATAATAAATTTCAAATAAAGGGGATGTCATGGCTGGAAATTGAAACCGGACCCTTAAGATTTTCAGTCTGATGTTCTACCAATTGAGCTATATAGAGTTTGAAACATTACTTTAAAAAAATAATTATAGCTTTGCCTTGACATCATAGATTTATGATTTACATCATGTTTCAAAACATGAATTCAAACATAAGCGATAATAAAAAATAAGTGAATGGGTAAACATTATCAATAACGTTAGAAATTATTTTAATAGTCCAAAATAATTTATTTTATTTTAACTATGTATTGCCATTAAAAACAATTTAATATTCAATATTGTTTGTTAAAAATAACTAGAGTTAATGGGCAGTGGGGCCCATTAACTTTAGTATATTAAATTGATAAATGATGAGCCTATGAATGTCAATGTCACGTCACCCAATGAACCCGAAGAAGAACAGATGGGAAGAAACACAGGGTAGACACGCCTGGTTGAACCCCTACCATTAAGACTACCCTCATGTTGAAGGGTACAAGCGCCAAAAAGTTGATCCCCACGAATGCGTGGAAAAAATGCATGCGTTCTCTAGTGCATAAATGAAGAGATGACCACGTCCCTTCATCCCGTGGTCATGGGAGGGAAGGGGCATGTATAAGTAAAGTAGAGTAGAGTATATGTCCCTGGCAGATAACTATATATAGAACATGGTGACGGCTATTTGCAATTTTAGGATACACACGTGAAAACGTTCCGAGATAATAGATGTTATACAAAAAAGACATTTCCAGACATTCCATAGCTAGAAAGCTTGTCAAGCAAACGTTTGTGGAAAACCCTATCAAAGACCTTTGATATGTCAAGATCTAGTGTACTAGAAACGAAGACCCCATTAACAGATTCGCTGATCCTGTGTGATAACATAGTCAGCTGTTGATCTTGCAGGACGAAATCCATATTGCTTTTCACTAAATAAATTGTTTTTGTTAAAGTGATCGACAACATCTTAATTTATCAGATTCAAACAACTTACCCATGACGTAGAGGAGACTGATCGGGTCTGTACTGATGCAGAAGACCGATCTCTAGTATTTTAAAATACTAGCATCAAAGTTCTTAATAAGTTTGGCAGATATTTGGATGTTGCTTAGAGTATTTTCAGTAATAGGGAGGAGATTATGGTGGCAAAAGGTGGCCCTGATCGCAAAAGGTGGAATTTGATGCAAAGTTCTTTGCCAAAAATTTGGTTTTATTAGATTAACTTAAAATACAACAACTGTATGGTTTCTATGAAAGAGATTTCGTGTATGTATATTTTTTACTAAAATTTGGATAATATTTGGTTTTACATCTGTTTTATAAACAGGCATGTGTTGGACGGCTTACTCAAAACATGGCATTAAATAACACTGGTACATAAATAGATTGGACGTTATTTATCACTATTGTTGGATAATGGTCCTATGGGAATGGACGTATCTGTTGGAAATCGTTGGTTTGACTTGCGCGAATTAACGCGGGGTGGACCGGCAGTTGAGTGCAGAATAGGGCCTGTTCTCAGTCAGAAATCACAGACATGACAAGGTCACCGCGTGACGAGACCTGCGAGAGGCTCTGTGAAGACACAGGCCTTGCGTGGGAAACAGAGGGATCCGTGACGTCACTCGTTCTTCGTGAGAAGCGAGTTTCGTCAGTCTGGGTTTTGGAGGCAAGCCGATGAGATGTGACTGTTAAAATGTAATTTACAACAGATAAGGGAAATATTTCCCTAAGAAAATACAAGCGAGAGATATCTTCCCCCCCCCCCTCTCCACGAGTGATTAGAAAATAATTAACTAACTACGATAAAGCAGTGATTGCTCTCTCTCGACGTGGTGAATATTCCTAAGCTGATAAATAACAAACGCTTGTAATAAAAAGAATTGGAAGTTAAGGAGATCGTTGTTTGGCGAGTCGATCGTGGAGTTTTGTTGCAGACAACACGGCGTGGTTCACGGCAGGAAGAAAGAATTCATCCACTAGACGACATGATCCTCTACACGGCGAAGGAGAAAACTAAAGGTATGCAAACAATATATGAACTATGTGATTTATGATGTTTTTAAAATGACGAGTATTAAATGTGAACTTCGACGGCCCTTTCAGGGACGAGTATTACAAACGAGTAAAGCCACGGCACGTATCGGAAGAGAGATACGAAACGCGCACTGCCTCGGTCCAGGAGGAGTGGGCCATGCAACACTGTTTATCATTTAAAAAAGAAACAGAGTTTTGGCTAGAAACATACAAACACAAAATCTTCACTATAATTTAAAAAATTTATTTAAAAGTATTTTTTTTTAATGGAGGTCCATAATTTTGGAGCAAAGGAAAGGAAAAAGGTAATAAAGAGAGAAAAGAGAAACAAAGTAAAAAAGAAAAAGGAAAGCGTAAATAAGAAATAATGATAGAATAAAAAAGTAAAGAGAAAAAAGTGTAAAAAAGGAAACTGTACAAAGGAAAAAAAGAGTAAAAAGTCAAAAAAAGAGGAAAAAAGAGTAAAAAAAAAAAGGAAAAAAAAAAATTTTAAATGGAAGAAAATATTTAAAAAGTCAAATATCCTTCATTTTATTACATTTTGTTTGCTTCTACACATATACTTATCCGACCATTGTTCTTTTTCTGCCCCTGAGCCGCACTTCTTCCAGTTTTAGCATCACTTCCTGATAACCGGCACGATTCCCACCCTTATAACCATTCAATATGCTTTTGAATAAGCTGTCCAACTCGGGGTGTGTACTGAGCAAAGCCCGTTCCAGAACGTACAGATCAACTCCTTTATCTTCAGCGTTGTTTTCAAAATGGCTCAAGCCGAAATCAATGAAGACCAAGTCAAGCTCACTGGCAGAACCACGTAGTAAAATATTTGAGGACGTCAAATCGCCATGAATGATATTGTTGTTGTGCATCTGACCAATTATTTCACCAAGTTTCGTCATTACGTCGTTCAAAGAGTCAGGAGATTGCTGCTTACAACTGTCGATATATTCTTGAATGGTGACTGCATTTTCAATCTTTTCCATGATGATTATTCCGTGATCTAAGTCCGTCAAAAACACTGTTGGTGTAGAAATTCCTAAAACAAATAAATATGTTTTATATTACAAAACATACATTGAATATTTTTTCTTTCTAACAAATTAATTATGAAATAAAACGATGTACAGGATGATTAAAAATTAACCCTAACCCTATTTTAAAGCAGTTATGTTTTTTTAAATGCAGGTAAATTAAACTAGAATTTACCAGATGCATGGTGAGCTTACAGGAAAGTGTAGTGGTAGTAACACCAATGTAGCTATTAGCTTTTGAACGAGTCAATACAACGTTTCGGCAAAATAATGCGGCACTTTTTCTTCCTCTTCCGTTCACTTCAACCTCCCAACACATTTTTCAAAATCACGTTTTGTCGTGCTCCTTATAGCAGCGACATCTCACATATGCTAATGAGCTGCGCCATAAGCCACTCGCTGTTGTTTCCCGTCAAAAAATTAAATTACACTTTTCATAAAGGGGCGTTTCTGAGTTCGCGCCGGCAGCTCTCCTCCGCACAAGCAGCAAATCAAATGTTGTCTCTTTGATCGGCATCGACAAATGTCTTGGTTCACGGCAGTCGGCTGCTCCTCCTGCTCTCTGCTAAAGCTTCTTCTTCTTCGTCGTCGTCATTGCGCTCTTCTAAAGAACATCGGAACTTATAGATAACATTGGTTCTTTCTAATGTTTTTTGGTGTGGGGAGGAGTTGTTTGCATTTAGTAGAGAGACTTCACATGAACTGACTAAGATGTTCAATATACAGGGTGATTCATAAGTCACTTAGCTATTCATTTTTGAAATTCTAAAGTTACAAAATACGGTAATACAAAACAGAAAGTTTATTCAACAAATTCATTTATGGGAGTTTAAAATTACAGCAAATTTTCAAAATTTCCACCTTCGTTCTGCATGCATAGCTCCATTCTTTTTTGCAAGGAATTTACGACTCTTTGTAGCATATTTGATTGATTATGAAATAAATATATATAGAAACAAATATATAAACGAACAAATTTAAAATAACAAATAGCAGTAATTAGAGAGTAAGATAACAATTATCAAAAGTTCATAGTATGTTTGTGCTTCATATGGTAATCATTTTAAATAGCGAAGTGAAGTGACTTATGAATCACCCTGTGTGTGTGTATATATATATATATATCTGGTTGAACAGGAGTGCCAACTTCTGTTTGTTCCTTTTTTGATCCAATCTTTCTATCCGTCGGACGATAGATCTTGTGCTTTTAATAATGGAGTGTAAGAAATCTCCATATTTAACGCGAACGTTTTCGACCATCATTGGTCGTCTTCAATTATCAATCATCCGCCTGAAGACGACCAATGATGGTCGAAAACGTTCGCGTTAAATATGGAGATTTCTTACACTCCATTATTAAAAGCACAAGATCTATCGTCCGACGGATAGAAAGATTGGATCAAAAAAGGAACAAACAGAAGTTGGCACTCCTGTTCAACCAGATATGTATAAAAGAAGGAATGTTACCTAACTATACAAAATATATATATATATATATATTGTTAATATAACAGACAACTTATGTCTGGATATCCGTTCATAAATCCTTTCCATTGTCCGAATTAGAATCTTAGTTTTTTATTTTTTTTTTTTGGGGGGGGGGGGGGTATTGGCCGATGAATCTGCCATAGTTTTCATTTGTGTCCCAAGTACTTTCAGACCCATCCAGGTCCATCTTCAGGGGAATGAGGTGAATCAAGTAAAGACCATGTGTTTGTATTATAGATGGTTTTAGCGGGAATTATATAATAAGTACGAAACTATAGTTAGCGTTGTAGACATTTTAGTATATTATTGCTGGTATTGAAGTTAATTCTGTTAATTACGTTTTTTTTTTAAATTTTATATTATTATTTGTTTTTTTTTATATAGAGCTTCTAATATATGGAGTTTTTGTTTGTTAGTACTATATTCTAAGATTTTGGTATTTTCTACTAAGAGTTTTCTGAATTCCAATCGGGGCAGGAATGGTCGTTAGTTAAGTGTTGGGCTATGGGTCTGAAAGTACTTCGGACACAAACGAAAACTATGGCAGATTTATCGGCCAATCCCCCCCCCCCGAAACTAAGATTCTGATTCGGACAATGGAAAGGATCTACGAAAGGATATCCAGACATAAGTTGTCTGTTATATTTAACAAGACTTGCCTTCAAGAAAAGATGCTGCCTAGATATATATATATATATATAAGTGTTACTACAGTTTTGAAAGCGTCGTTAGAAGAAATATTTGAAAATCTTTGAGAAACCAGTTAACAGACGCGTGAATTTATATCAAAAAATGAAAATTTATTTAATCATTTCTTTAAAATATTTTATAAATCTGAATTTCCAGTTTAAAAAACCATAATCATGGTAAACAGACATTGTATTTTTTCTTTTTCATGGTGAAAATCTGTGGCCGAAGATTGGCGATAAATATATCTTCTAACGACGCTTTCAAAACTGTAGTAGCGCTTATATTATTCATCTCAAGACTGCCAGGGCATTCACTACAAGCACTGGACATATAAACAAACTCTCTAATAACATCGGAGGAGATCGCCAATCTTCGGCCAGGCCGACAGATTTTCACCATGAAAAAGAAAAAAAAGTTTTAAAAATACAATGTCTGTTTACCATGAGTATGGTTTTTTAAACCGAAAATTCGGATTTATAAAATATTTTTAAAAAATAACTAAATTTTCATTTTTTGATATAAATTCACGCGTCTGTTAACTGGTTTCTCAAAAAATTTTCAAATATATAAATATTAATATTTTTATAGTAAATCTTACTTGTTTAGTCACAATGTCTACACAGTGATCTAATCTGAGTCACTGTGTTCCATAATATATTTCGAGGTAAAACCTCTTTATCAAATTGTGGGTGTTTCAAATCTGAAACTCGCCTTGACTGGTAATGTCTTTTTTCATGGCATTACTGTAGTAAATGTGCTGGAGTTGAATGGATACCCCAACACTACCATCACGCACCTCAAGAACCCTAAAAACCCCTGGATGAGACACTTTCCATCCAGCACCTGCTTCTTAAAACTGCCTCACCTCAGTGATAAAATCACAACAGCAGTACGCAAGGTCATTAGGAGGGAGGGTTTCAATATGCAGTTTGCTCATTCAGGACCATCACTAAGACAGCAACTAGCCACATGACAGACCATTGGTCGACCAACACCGTGCACCCTGGCTAACTGTCGAATGAATACTATGGACATTTTAGTGAAAAAAAAAAAAAAAAAAAGATAAAAATAATGTTTTTCTTTATTTTTTTTATTTACCATTTGAAAAAAGAAAGAAAAGAAAGAAAAAAAGACAATTGTGAAATCATGGGTTCTGGATTTGTTTATGAAGATGGTGACTATATTTTTTGAACGAGTTTTCATTTCAGCGTTTCACGTGTATGATGAAGCTTTTTAGAACTTAGTGTTTTTAATTTTATTATTATTGTTTTTTTACTAAAACATGGTTTAAGTAAAAATAATGTTCAGAATAATGCCGAAACCCATTTCATTCTAAATAATTTGGATGACTGAAACAAAAATTAACAAATTCAAATAAACAATTTTTTCTTTGAAACAACTTGCTATGGGTGAGGAGGAGGTAAAAAAAACCCAATAAAATGAAAACAATCGAAATGAAGTGTTGACAGGTTCGTCATTATAGCACAACGTGATGACGTATTCACACGCGATTAGACGTCCATAGGATACAAAGAATAAAATCCAGACTATTAAAAAACATCATTAGCCGCTTTTTTTCTTTTATTTTCAAAAGAAAATTTAATTCTGTTTGGTAATTCTGATAATCTAACTTTCGCAGGTGAAATTGACTTTTAATGGTCCCGTTACGCCCACTGCCTTTTTTCTGTATTGTCCCCTAGACTTAAGGTTAGTGTTAATAAAAAGCATTTGTTTTTGTTTTTTCATTCAACAATTTATTATTCCTAACACTACTTCTATTCACAGCAACATGTGGTTTACTTAAAATGGCATTGCAAACCTTCCTGTTATCAAATTGACATCCTCTATTTTATCAACGGCATAAACACAAAAACACAAAGCAATACCAAATTCACTTCTACAACAAAAGCTAAAACTGGGGCCATAAAAATCAGCTCCCAGAGACAATCTAACAAAAAGGCGCAAAAAAGCCAAAAATGTTGATCACGTGTAGTGCTCTCAACTACGTCTGCCAAACCACTGCTCAAACAATATAAAAGCCGACCGCGCAACAAAATCTGCCTCGTTTACCTTCATCAGAGAATACAAGTTCGGCTACCCTCGCCTTTGGGTGAGCGCGTCGGCTGACTACTAAACACACACACATACACAAAGGCTTACACTGCTATCATTCTTCAACGCATACAACCACACACTGCTGACACACACACACACATACAAGTGCCTAAACGAATTATCAACTCTCACGCATACACATTCGTACAACTACGAACAAAAGGCGGCACGCACATTCACACACTTCGACGTACTAACGCCAAGCCTCACACATAGCTACACTACACACATACATACATACACACTCATAAATCACAGGCATGAACATTTACCGTTTCTCTAACTAGACACTTGAAATGAACACTTAATGCTCTGTAATTTGTAAATCTATAAATATTTTGTGTTACTTTTAAACTACGTTTTATTCTTCCTTCAACTTATGCATGCTTTATCTTTCATTCAACTTTCATACATGTTTTTCCATGTTTTATATGTTTTTACTCTTTTAAACATTTCTTTAACAATTCTAATGTAAGCGTGGATCTTAGCATTTTCTCTGAGACAAAATATCTTACTAAGCTAAGGTCCGCATTCCTACACTAAATTCTCCTCCTATACATGAGCAAGTGAACAAGACAGCCAAAACTTTGTTAGTGTTATTGTTATACATTCTTGAGTGGTACATTGTCCCACACTAACATTTTTAATAATAAATTTAGTACTTCTATAGGAGGGGACCTATATCGACCCGAATGTTTCCGATTGCGATTTATAGGGTTGCCAGACTATAATAAATGTTTGAGGCCAAATTTTTCGGGAGAAAAGGCCAAATTGAAGTCTCTGAGAGGTGCCATATAAACGTTTAGCAAATAGATGTCAACACAAATTTGAACATTTCAAAAGGTCTCATAAACATACATGAACTCTAGAATATTCACTCTTGTATCATAGTTTACCAAAAAAAAGCCAATCTGGGAGTAGGATTTTCTCAGTGTGATCCTTAGAACAAGATAAATATTTGCTTTTTTTCCTTAAATGACAAATATACAGATATTTATGTAAATTCTGGGCCCTGGAGCTATTTTTCTGATGCAAATCCATGAATCGAAAAAGAAAAAGCCAAAAATTAAAAAAAAAAGCCTACAAGTTTTGAAATACAAACTACTTTAAAGTGGCATTTTCTTTAATTATTACTAATATTATTTTATATAAATAATTATTACTAATATTAATTTATATAAATAATTATTACTAATATTATTTTATATAAATAATTATTACTAATAAATTTTATATAAATAATTATTATTAATATTATTTTGAATAAATAATTATTACTAATATTATTTAGTATAAATAATTATTACCAATATTATTTTATATAAATAATTATTACTAATATTATTTCATATAAATAATTATTACTAATATTATTTTATATAAATAATTATTACTAATATTATTTTATATAAATAATTGTTACTAATAAATTTTATATAAATAATTATTACTAATATTATTTTATATAAATAATTATTACTAATATACTTTTATATAAATAATTATTACTAATAAATTGTATATAAATAATTATTACTAATAAATTGTATATAAATAATTATTACTAATAAATTTTATATAAATAATTATTACTAATAAATTTTATACAAATAATTATTACTAATATTATTTCATATAAATAATTATTACTAATATTATTTCATATAAATAATTATTACTAATAAATTGTATATAAATAATTATTACTAATATTATTTCATATAAATAATTATTACTGATATTATTTTATATAAATAATTATTACTGATATTATTTTATATAAATAATGATTACTAATATTATTTATATAAATAATTATTACTAATATTATTATATATAAATAATTATTACTAATATTATTTTATATAAATAATTGTTACTAATAAATTTTATATAAATAATTATTACTAATAAATTTTATATAAATAATTATTACTTATATTATTTTATATAAATAACTATTACTAATAAATGTTATATAAATAATTATTACTAATATTATTTTATATAAATAATTATTACTAATAAATTTTATATAAATAATTATTACTAATAAATTTTATATAAATAATTATTACTAATAAGTTTTATATAAATAATTATTACTAATAAGTTTTATATAAATAATTATTACTAATATTATTTTATATAAATAATTATTACTAATAAATTGTATATAAATAATTATTCCTAATAAATTTTATATAAATAATTATTCCTAATAAATTTTATATAAATAATTATTACTAATATAATTTTATATAAATAACTATTACTAATATTATTTTATATAAATAATTATTACTAATATTATTTTATATAAATAATTATTACTAATAAATTGTATATAAATAATTATTACTAATAAATTGTATATAAATAATTATTACTAATAAATTGTATATAAATAATTATTACTAATAAATTGTATATAAATAATTATTACTAATAAATTGTATATAAATAATTATTACTTATAAATTGTATATAAATAATTATTACTAATATTATTTTATATAAATAATTATTACTAATATTATTTTATATAAATAATTATTACTAATATTATTTTATATAAATAATTATTACTAATATTATTTTATATAAATAATTATTACTAATATTATTTCATATAAATAATTATTACTAATAAATTTTATATAAATAATTATTACTAATAAAATTTTATATAAATAATTATTACTTATATTATTTTATATAAATAATTATTACTAATATTATTTTATATAAATAATTATTACTAATATTATTTTATATAAATAATTATTACTAAGAAATTTTATATAAATAATTATTACTCATAAATTTTATATAAATAATTATTACTAATATTATTTCATATAAATAATTATTACTAATATTATTTCATATAAATAATTATTACCAATAATCTTTATATGAATAATTGTTACTAATAAATTTTATATAAATAATTATTACTAATAAATTTTATATAAATAATTATTACTAATATTATTTCATATAAATAATTATTACTAATAAATTTTGTATAAATAATTATTACTATTATTATATATAAATATTATTACTAATATTATTTTATATAAATAATTATTACTAATATTATTTTATATAAATAATTATTACTAATATTACTTCATATAAATAATTATTACGAATAAATTTTATATAAATAATTATTACTAATATAATTTTATATAAATAACTATTACTAATATTATTTAATATAAATAATTATTACTAATAAATTGTATATAATTAATTATTACTAATAAATTTTATATAAAGCATTATTACTAATAAATTTTATATAAATAAGTATTACTAATATTATTTTATATAAATAATTCTTACTAATATTATATTATTTTATATAAATAATTATTACTTATATTATTTTATATGAATAATTATTACTTATATTATTTTATATGAATAATTATTACTTATATTATTTTATATGAATAATTATTACTAATATTATTTTATATAAATAATTATTACTAATAAATTTTATATAAATAATTATTACTAATAAATTTTATATAAATAATTATTACTAATATAATTTTATATAAATAACTATTACTAATATTATTTTATATAAATAATTCTTACTAATATTATATTATTTTATATAAATAATTATTACTTATATTATTTTATATGAATAATTAATACTTATAGTATTTTATATGAATAATTATTACTAATATTATTTAATATAAATAATTATTACTAATATTATTTTATATAAATAATTATTACTAATATTATTTTATATAAATAATTATTACTAATATTATTTTATATAAATAATTATTACTAACATTTATTTTATATAAATAATTATTACTAATATTATTTCATATAAATAATTATTACTAATATTATTTCATATAAATAATTATTACCAATAATCTTTATATAAATAATTGTTACTAATAAATTTTATATAAATAATTATTACTAATAAATTTTATATAAATAATTATTACTATTATTATATATAAATAATTATTACTAATATTATTTTATATAAATAATTATTACTAATATTATTTTATATAAATAATTATTACTAATAAATTTTATGTAAATAATTATTACTAATAAATTTTATATAAATAATTATTACTAATATAATTTTATATAAATAACTATTACTAATATAATTTTATATAAATAACTATTACTAATATTATTTCATATAAATAATTCTTACTAATATTATATTATTTTATATAAACAATTATTACTTATATTATTTTATATGAATAATTATTACTAATATTATTTAATATAAATATTACTAATATTATTTTATATAAATAATTATTACTAATATTATTTCATATAAATAATTATTACTAATATTATTTTATATAAATAATTACTAATATTATTTCATATAAATAATTATTACTAATATTATTTCATATAAATAATTATTACTAATAAATTTTATATAAATAATTATTACTAATACATTTTATATAAATAATTATTACTAATATTATTTTATATAAATAATTGTTACTAATAAATTTTATATAAATAATTATTACTAATATAATTATATATAAATAATTATTACTTATATTATTTTATCTAAATAATTATACTAATTAATTGTATATATATAATTATTACTAATATTATTTTATATAAATAATTATTACTAATATTATTTTATATAAATAATTATTACTAATATTATTTTATATAAATAATTATTACTCATAAATTTTATATAAATAATTATTACTAATATTATTTCATATAAATAATTATTACCAATAATTTTTATATAAATAATTATTACTAATATTATTTCATATAAATAATTATTACTAATATTATTTTATATAAATAATTATTACTAATATTATTTCATATAAATAATTATTACTAATATTATTTCATATAAATAATTATTACTAATATTATTTTATATAAATAATTATTACTAATATTATTTTATATAAATAATTGTTACTAATATTATTTTATATAAATAATTGTTACTAATATTATTTTATATAAATAATTGTTACTAATATTTTATATAAATAATTTTTACTAATACATTTTAAATAAATAATTATTACTAATTGTATATAAATAATTATTACTAATAAATTGTATATAAATAATTATTACTAATAAATTGTATATAAATAATTATTACTAATATTATTTCATATAAATAATTAATACTAATAAATTTTATATAACTAATTATTACTATTATTTTATATAACTAATTATTACTAATATTATTTTATATAAATAATTATTACTAATATTATTTTATATAAATAATTATTACTAATATTATTTCATATAAATAATTATTACTAATATTATTTCATATAAATAATTATTACTAATATTATTTCATATAAATAATTATTACTAATACATTTTATATAAATAATTATTACTAATATAATTTTATATAAATAATTATTACTTATATTATTTTATATAAATAATTATTACTAATATTATTTTATATAAATAATTATTACTAATTAATTTTATATAAATAATTTTAACTAATATTATTTTATATAAATAATTATTACTCATAAATTTTATATAAATAATTGTTACTAATATTATTTCATATAAATAATTATTACTAATAACTTTTATATAAATTATTATACTAATAAATTGTATATAAATAATTATTACTAATATTATTTTATATAAATAATTATTACTAATATTATTTCATAAAAATAATTATTACTAATATTATTTTATATAAATAATTATTACTAATATTATTTTATATAAATAATTGTTACTAATATTATTTTATATAAATAATTGTTACTAATATTTTATATACATAATTGTTACTAATAAATTTTATATAAATAATTATTACTAATAAATTTTATATAAATAATTATTACTAATATCATTTCATATAAATAATTTTTACTAATAAATTTTATATAAATAATTATTACTAATATTATTTGATATAAATAATTATTACTAATAAATTTTATATAAATAATTATTACTAATAAATTGTATATAAATAATTATTACTTATTGTATATAAATAATTATTACTAATATTATTTCATATAAATAATTATTACCAATAATTTTTATATAAATAATTATTACTAATATTATTTCATATAAATAATTATTACTAATATTATTTTATATAAATAATTATTACTAATATTATTTCATATAAATAATTATTACTAATATTATTTCATATAAATAATTATTACTAATATTATTTTATATAAATAATTATTACTAATATTATTTTATATTAATAATTGTTACTAATATTATTTTATATAAATAATTGTTACTAATATTATTTTATATAAATAATTGTTACTAATATTATTTTATATAAATAATTGTTACTAATATTTTATATAAATAATTTTTACTAATACATTTTAAATAAATAATTATTACTAATTGTATATAAATAATTATTACTAATAAATTGTATATAAATAATTATTACTAATAAATTGTATATAAATAATTATTACTAATATTATTTCATATAAATAATTCATACTAATAAATTTTATATAACTAATTATTACTATTATTTTATATAACTAATTATTACTAATATTATTTTATATAAATAATTATTACTAATATTATTTTATATAAATAATTATTACTAATATTATTTCATATAAATAATTATTACTAATATTATTTCATATAAATAATTATTACTAATATTATTTCATATAAATAATTATTACTAATAAATTTTATATAAATAATTATTACTAATATAATTTTATATAAATAATTATTACTTATATTATTTTATATAAATAATTATTACTTATATTATTTTATATAAATAATTATTACTAATAAATTGTATATAAATAATTATTACTAATATTATTTCATATAAATAATTATTACTAATATTATTTTATATAAATAATTATTACTAATATTATTTTATATAAATAATTATTACTAATAAATTTTATATAAATAATTATTACTAATAAATTTTATATAAATAATTATTACTAATATTATTTTGAATAAATAATTATTACTAATATTATTTAGTATAAATAATTATTACCAATATTATTTTATATAAATAATTATTACCAATAATTTTTATATAAATAATTATTACTAATAATTTTTATATAAATTATTACTAATATTATTTTATATAAATAATTGTTACTAATATTATTTTATATAAATAATTGTTACTAATATTTTATATAAATAATTGTTACTAATAAATTTTATATAAAAAATTGTTACTAATATTATTTCATATAAATAATTATTACTAATAACTTTTATATAAATAATTATACTAATAAATTGTATATAAATAATTATACTCATAAATTGTATATAAATAATTATTACTAATATTATTTTATATAAATAATTATTACTAATATTATTTTATATAAATAATTATTACTAATATTATTTTATATAAATAATTATTACTAATTAATTTTATATAAATAATTTTAACTAATATTATTTTATATAAATAATTATTACTCATAAATTTTATATAAATAATTGTTACTAATATTATTTCATATAAATAATTATTACTAATAACTTTTATATAAATAATTATACTAATAAATTGTATATAAATAATTATTACTAATATTATTTTATATAAATAATTATTACTAATATTATTTCATAAAAATAATTATTACTAATATTATTTTATATAAATAATTATTACTAATATTATTTTATATAAATAATTATTACTAATATTATTTTATATAAATAATTATTACTAATATTATTTTATATAAATAATTATTACTAATAAATTGTATATAAATAATTATTACTAATATTATTTCATATAAATAAGTATTACTAATAAATTTTATATAAATAATTATTACTAATAAATTTTATATAAATAATTATTACTAATATTATTTTGAATAAATAATTATTAATAATATTATTTTGAATAAGTAATTATTACTAATATTATTTAGTATAAATAATTATTACCAATATTATTTTATATAAATAATTATTACCAATAATTTTTATATAAATAATTATTACTAATAATTTTTATATAAATTATTACTAATATTATTTATATAAATAATTGTTACTAATATTATTTTATATAAATAATTGTTACTAATATTTTATATAAATAATTGTTACTAATAAATTTTATATAAATAATTGTTACTAATATTATTTCATATAAATAATTATTACTAATAAATTGTATATAAATAATTATTACTAATATTATTTTATATAAATAATTATTACTAATATTATTTTATATAAATAATTATTACTAATTAATTTTATATAAATAATTTTAACTAATATTATTTTATATAAATAATTATTACTCATAAATTTTATATAAATAATTATTTCTAATATTATTTAATATAAACAATTATTACCAATAATTGTTATATAAATAATTATTACTAATATTATTTCATATAAATAATTATTACTAATATTATTTTATATAAATAATTATTACTAATATTATTTCATAAAAATAATTATTACTAATATTATTTTATATAAATAATTATTACTAATATTATTTTATATAAATAATTGTTACTAATATTATTTTATATAAATAATTGTTACTAATATTTTATATAAATAATTGTTACTAATAAATTTTATATAAATAATTATTACTAATAAATTTTATATAAATAATTATTACTAATATTATTTCATATAAATAATTTTTACTAATAAATTTTATATAAATAATTATTACTAATAAATTGTATATAAATAATTATTACTAATAAATTTAATATAAATAATTATTACTAATATTATTTTATATAAATAATTATTACTAATATTATTTTATATAAATAATTATTACTAATACTATTTTATATAAATAATTATTACTAATAAATCGTATATAAATAATTATTACTAATAAATTGTATATAAATAATTATTACTAATATTATTTTATATAAATAATTATTACTAATATTATTTTATATAAATAATTATTACTAATAAATTTTGTATAAAGCATTATTACTAATAAATTTTGTATAAAGCATTATTACTAATAAATTTTATATAACTAATTATTACTAATATTATTTTATATAACTAATTATTACTAATATTATTTTATATAAATAATTATTACTAATAAATTTTATATAAATAATTATTACTAATAAATTGTATATAAATAATTATTACTAATATTATTTTATATAAATAATTATTACTAATATTATTTTATATAAATAATTATTACTAATAAATTTTATATAAATAATTATTACTAATATTATTTCATATAAATAATGATTACCAATAATTTTTATATAAATAATTATTACTAATATTATTTCATATAAATAATTATTACTAATATTATTTTATATAAATAATTGTTACTAATATTATTTTATATAAATAATTGTTACTAATATTATTTTATATAAATAATTGTTACTAATATTATTTTATATAAATAATTGTTACTAATATTATTTTATATAAATAATTATTACTAATATTATTTTATATCAATAATTATTACTAATAAATGTCATATAAATAATTATTACTAATATTATTTTATATAAATAATTATTACTAATATTATTTTGATATAAATAATTATTACTAATATTATTTTATATAAATAATTATTACTAATATAATTTTATATAAATAATTATTACTAATATTATTTTATATAAATAATTATTACTAATAAATTTTATATAAATAATTATTACTAATATTATTTTATATAAATAATTATTACTAATAAATTGTATATAAATAATTATTACTAATAAATTGTATATAAATAATTATTACTAATATTATTTTATATAAATAATTATTACTAATATTATTTCATATAAATAATTATTACTAATATTATTTTATATGAATAATTATTACTAATAAATTTTATATAAATAATTATTACTAATATTATTTAGTAAAAATAATTATTACCAATATTATTTTATATAAATAATTATTACCAATAATTTTTATATAAATAATTATTACTAATAATTTTTATATAAATTATTACTAATATTATTTTATATAAATAATTGTTACTAATATTATTTTATATAAATAATTGTTACTAATATTTTACATAAATAATTGTTACTAATAAATTTTATATAAATAATTGTTACTAATATTATTTTATATAATTATTACTAATAAATTTCATATAAATAATTATTACTAATATTATTTTATATAAATAATTATTACTAATAAATTTTATATAAATAATTGTTACTAATATTATCTTATATAAATAATTATTACTAATATTATTTTATATAAATAATTATTTCTAATATTATTTTATATAAATAATTGTTACTAATATTATTTTATATAAATAATTGTTACTAATATTTTATATAAATAATTGTTACTAATAAATTTTATATAAATAATTATTACTAATAAATTTTATATAAATAATTATTACTAATATTATTTCATATAAATAATTTTTACTAATATTATTTTATATAAATAATTGTTACTAATATTATTTTATATAAATAATTGTTACTAATATTTTATATAAATAATTGTTACTAATAAATTTTATATAAATAATTATTACTAATAAATTTTATATAAATAATTATTACTAATATTATTTCATATAAATAATTTTTACTAATAAATTTTATATAAATAATTATTACTAATTGTATATAAATAATTATTACTAATAAATTGTATATAAATAATTATTACTAATAAATTGTATATAAATAATTATTACTAATATTATTTTATATAAATAATTGTTACTAATATTATTTTATATAAATAATTATTACTAATATAATTTTATATAAATAATTGTTACTAATAAATTTTATATAAATAATTATTACTAATATAATTTTATATAAATAATTATTACTAATAAATGTCATATAAATAATTATTACTTATATTATTTCATATAAATAACTATTACTAATATTATTTTATATAAATAATTATTACTAATATTATTTCATATAACTAATTATTACTATTATTTTATATAACTAATTATTGCTATTATTTTATATAACTAATTATTACTATTATTTTATATAACTAATTATTACTAATATTATTTTATATAAATAATTATTACTGATATTATTTTATATAAATAATTATTTCTAATATTATTTCATATAAATAATTATTACTAATAAATTTTATATAAATAATTATTACTAATAAATTTAATATAAATAATTATTACTAATATTATTTTATATAAATAATTATTACTAATATTATTTTATATAAATAATTATTACTAATAAATTCTATATAAATAATTATTACTTATAAATTGTATATAAATAATTATTACTAATATTATTTCATATAAATAATTATTACTAATATTATTTTATATAAATAATTATTACTAATATTATTTTATATAAATAATTATTACTAATAAATTTTATATAAATAATTATTACTAATAAATTTTATATAAATAATTATTACTAATATTATTTTGAATAAATAATTATTACTAATATTATTTAGTATAAATAATTATTACCAATATTATTTTATATGAATAATTATTACCAATAATTTTTATATAAATAATTATTACTAATAATTTTTATATAAATTATTACTAATATTATTTTATATAAATAATTGTTACTAATATTATTTTATATAAATAATTGTTACTAATATTTTATATAAATAATTGTTACTAATAAATTTTATATAAAAAATTGTTACTAATATTATTTCATATAAATAATTATTACTAATAACTTTTATATAAATAATTATACTAATAAATTGTATATAAATAATTATTACTAATATTATTTTATATAAATAATTATTACTAATATTATTTTATATAAATAATTATTACTAATTAATTTTATATAAATAATTTTAACTAATATTATTTTATATAAATAATTATTACTCATAAATTTTATATAAATAATTGTTACTAATATTATTTCATATAAATAATTATTACTAATAACTTTTATATAAATAATTATACTAATAAATTGTATATAAATAATTATTACTAATATTATTTTATATAAATAATTATTACTAATATTATTTCATAAAAATAATTATTACTAATATTATTTTATATAAATAATTATTACTAATATTATTTTATATAAATAATTATTACTAATATTATTTTATATAAATAATTATTACTAATATTATTTTATATAAATAATTATTACTAATAAATTGTATATAAATAATTATTACTAATATTATTTCATATAAATAAGTATTACTAATAAATTTTATATAAATAATTATTACTAATAAATTTTATATAAATAATTATTACTAATATTATTTTGAATAAATAATTATTAATAATATTATTTTGAATAAGTAATTATTACTAATATTATTTAGTATAAATAATTATTACCAATATTATTTTATATAAATAATTATTACCAATAATTTTTATATAAATAATTATTACTAATAATTTTTATATAAATTATTACTAATATTATTTTATATAAATAATTGTTACTAATATTATTTTATATAAATAATTGTTACTAATATTTTATATAAATAATTGTTACTAATAAATTTTATATAAATAATTGTTACTAATATTATTTCATATAAATAATTATTACTAATAAATTGTATATAAATAATTATTACTAATATTATTTTATATAAATAATTATTACTAATATTATTTTATATAAATAATTATTACTAATTAATTTTAACTAATATTATTTTATATAAATAATTATTACTCATAAATTTTATATAAATAATTATTTCTAATATTATTTAATATAAACAATTATTACCAATAATTGTTATATAAATAATTATTACTAATATTATTTCATATAAATAATTATTACTAATATTATTTTATATAAATAATTATTACTAATATTATTTCATAAAAATAATTATTACTAATATTATTTTATATAAATAATTATTACTAATATTATTTTATATAAATAATTGTTACTAATATTATTTTATATAAATAATTGTTACTAATATTTTATATAAATAATTGTTACTAATAAATTTTATATAAATAATTATTACTAATAAATTTTATATAAATAATTATTACTAATATTATTTCATATAAATAATTTTTACTAATAAATTTTATATAAATAATTATTACTAATTGTATATAAATAATTATTACTAATAAATTGTATATCAATAATTATTACTAATAAATGTCATATAAATAATTATTACTAATATTATTTTATATAAATAATTATTACTAATATTATTTTGATATAAATAATTATTACTAATATTATTTTATATAAATAATTATTACTAATATAATTTTATATAAATAATTATTACTAATATTATTTTATATAAATAATTATTACTAATAAATTTTATATAAATAATTATTACTAATATTATTTTATATAAATAATTATTACTAATAAATTGTATATAAATAATTATTACTAATAAATTGTATATAAATAATTATTACTAATATTATTTTATATAAATAATTATTACTAATATTATTTCATATAAATAATTATTACTAATATTATTTTATGTGAATAATTATTACTAATAAATTTTATATAAATAATTATTACTAATATTATTTAGTAAAAATAATTATTACCAATATTATTTTATATAAATAATTATTACCAATAATTTTTATATAAATAATTATTACTAATAATTTTTATATAAATTATTACTAATATTATTTTATATAAATAATTGTTACTAATATTATTTTATATAAATAATTGTTACTAATATTTTACATAAATAATTGTTACTAATAAATTTTATATAAATAATTGTTACTAATATTTTACATAAATAATTGTTACTAATAAATTTTATATAAATAATTGTTACTAATATTATTTTATATAATTATTACTAATAAATTTCATATAAATAATTATTACTAATATTATTTTATATAAATAATTATTACTAATAAATTTTATATAAATAATTGTTACTAATATTATCTTATATAAATAATTATTACTAATATTATTTTATATAAATAATTATTTCTAATATTATTTCATATAAATAATTATTACCAATAATTTTGATATAAATAATTATTACTAATATTATTTCATATAAATAATTATTACTAATATTATTTTATATAAATAATTATTACTAATATTATTTCATAAAAATAATTATTACTAATATTATTTTATATAAATAATTGTTACTAATATTATTTTATATAAATAATTGTTACTAATATTTTATATAAATAATTGTTACTAATAAATTTTATATAAATAATTATTACTAATAAATTTTATATAAATAATTATTACTAATATTATTTCATATAAATAATTTTTACTAATAAATTTTATATAAATAATTATTACTAATTGTATATAAATAATTATTACTAATAAATTGTATATAAATAATTATTACTAATAAATTGTATATAAATAATTATTACTAATATTATTTTATATAAATAATTGTTACTAATATTATTTTATATAAATAATTATTACTAATATAATTTTATATAAATAATTGTTACTAATAAATTTTATATAAATAATTATTACTAATATAATTTTATATAAATAATTATTACTAATAAATGTCATATAAATAATTATTACTTATATTATTTCATATAAATAACTATTACTAATATTATTTTATATAAATAATTATTACTAATATTATTTCATATAACTAATTATTACTATTATTTTATATAACTAATTATTGCTATTATTTTATATAACTAATTATTACTATTATTTTATATAACTAATTATTACTAATATTATTTTATATAAATAATTATTACTGATATTATTTTATATAAATAATTATTTCTAATATTATTTCATATAAATAATTATTACTAATAAATTTTATATAAATAATTATTACTAATAAATTTAATATAAATAATTATTACTAATATTATTTTATATAAATAATTATTACTAATATTATTTTATATAAATAATTATTACTAATAAATTCTATATAAATAATTATTACTTATAAATTGTATATAAATAATTATTACTAATATTATTTCATATAAATAATTATTACTAATATTATTTTATATAACTAATTATTACTAATAAATTATATATAAATAATTATTACTTATATTATTTTATATAAATAATTATTACTAATAAATTGTATATAAATAATTATTACTAATAAATTTAATATAAATAATTATTACTAATATTATTTTATATAAATAATTATTACTAATATTATTTTATATAAATAATTATTACTAATAAATTCTATATAAATAATTATTACTTATAAATTGTATATAAATAATTATTACTAATATTATTTCATATAAATAATTATTACTAATATTATTTTATATAACTAATTATTACTAATATTATTTTATATAACTAATTATTACTAATAAATTATATATAAATAATTATTACTTATATTATTTTATATACATAATTATTACTAATAAATTGTATATAAATAATTATTACTAATATTATTTCATATAAATAATTCATACTAATAAATTTTATATAACTAATTATTACTATTATTTTATATAACTAATTATTACTAATATTATTTTATATAAATAATTATTACTAATATTATTTTATATAAATAATTATTACTAATATTATTTCATATAAATAATTATTACTAATATTATTTCATATAAATAATTATTACTAATATTATTTCATATAAATAATTATTACTAATAAATTTTATATAAATAATTATTACTAATATAATTTTATATAAATAATTATTACTTATATTATTTTATATAAATAATTATTACTTATATTATTTTATATAAATAATTATTACTAATAAATTGTATATAAATAATTATTACTAATATTATTTCATATAAATAATTACTAATATTATTTTATATAAATAATTATTACTAATATTATTTTATATAAATAATTATTACTAATAAATTTTATATAAATAATTATTACTAATAAATTTTATATAAATAATTATTACTAATATTATTTTGAATAAATAATTATTACTAATATTATTTAGTATAAATAATTATTACCAATATTATTTTATATAAATAATTATTACCAATAATTTTTATATAAATAATTATTACTAATAATTTTTATATAAATTATTACTAATATTATTTTATATAAATAATTGTTACTAATATTATTTTATATAAATAATTGTTACTAATATTTTATATAAATAATTGTTACTAATAAATTTTATATAAAAAATTGTTACTAATATTATTTCATATAAATAATTATTACTAATAACTTTTATATAAATAATTATACTAATAAATTGTATATAAATAATTATTACTAATATTATTTTATATAAATAATTATTACTAATATTATTTTATATAAATAATTATTACTAATTAATTTTATATAAATAATTTTAACTAATATTATTTTATATAAATAATTATTACTCATAAATTTTATATAAATAATTGTTACTAATATTATTTCATATAAATAATTATTACTAATAACTTTTATATAAATAATTATACTAATAAATTGTATATAAATAATTATTACTAATATTATTTTATATAAATAATTATTACTAATATTATTTCATAAAAATAATTATTACTAATATTATTTTATATAAATAATTATTACTAATATTATTTTATATAAATAATTATTACTAATATTATTTTATATAAATAATTATTACTAATATTATTTTATATAAATAATTATTACTAATAAATTGTATATAAATAATTATTACTAATATTATTTCATATAAATAAGTATTACTAATAAATTTTATATAAATAATTATTACTAATAAATTTTATATAAATAATTATTACTAATATTATTTTGAATAAATAATTATTAATAATATTATTTTGAATAAGTAATTATTACTAATATTATTTAGTATAAATAATTATTACCAATATTATTTTATATAAATAATTATTACCAATAATTTTTATATAAATAATTATTACTAATAATTTTTATATAAATTATTACTAATATTATTTTATATAAATAATTGTTACTAATATTATTTTATATAAATAATTGTTACTAATATTTTATATAAATAATTGTTACTAATAAATTTTATATAAATAATTGTTACTAATATTATTTCATATAAATAATTATTACTAATAAATTGTATATAAATAATTATTACTAATATTATTTTATATAAATAATTATTACTAATATTATTTTATATAAATAATTATTACTAATTAATTTTATATAAATAATTTTAACTAATATTATTTTATATAAATAATTATTACTCATAAATTTTATATAAATAATTATTTCTAATATTATTTAATATAAACAATTATTACCAATAATTGTTATATAAATAATTATTACTAATATTATTTCATATAAATAATTATTACTAATATTATTTTATATGAATAATTATTACTAATATTATTTCATAAAAATAATTATTACTAATATTATTTTATATAAATAATTATTACTAATATTATTTTATATAAATAATTGTTACTAATATTATTTTATATAAATAATTGTTACTAATATTTTATATAAATAATTGTTACTAATATTTTATATAAATAATTGTTACTAATAAATTTTATATAAATAATTATTACTAATAAATTTTATATAAATAATTATTACTAATATTATTTCATATAAATAATTTTTACTAATAAATTTTATATAAATAATTATTACTAATTGTATATAAATAATTATTACTAATAAATTGTATATAAATAATTATTACTAATAAATTGTATATAAATAATTATTACTAATATTATTTTATATAAATAATTATTACTAATAAATTTTATATAAATAATTATTACTAATATTATTTCATATAAATAATTATTACCAATAATTTTCTTATAAATAATTATTACTAATATTATTTCATATAAATAATTATTACTAATATTATTTTATATAAATAATTGTTACTAATATTATTTCATATAAAGAATTATTACTAATA
The DNA here is from genome assembly GCA_963556195.1 of Sepiola atlantica. Taxonomy (NCBI): domain Eukaryota; kingdom Metazoa; phylum Mollusca; class Cephalopoda; order Sepiida; family Sepiolidae; genus Sepiola; species Sepiola atlantica. The sequence continues at coordinate 34,582,124 of OY744527.1, read as the reverse complement.
TTATTTTATATAAATAATTATTACTAATAAATGTCATATAAATAATTATTACTAATAAATTTTATATAAATAATTATTACTAATATTATTTTATATAAATAATTATTACTAATATTATTTTATATAAATAATTATTACTAATATTATTTTATATAAATAATTATTACTAATATTATTTTATATAAATAATTATTACTAATAAATTGTATATAAATAATTATTACTAATAAATTGTATATAAATAATTATTACTTATAAATTGTATATAAATAATTATTACTAATAAATTGTATATAAATAATTATTACTAATATTATTTTATATAAATAATTATTACTAATATTATTTAATATAAATAATTATTGCTAATATTATTTTATATAAATAATTATTACTAATATTATTTTATATAACTAATTGTTACTAATAAATTTAATATAAATAATTATTACTAATATAATTTTATATAAATAATTATTACTTATATTATTTTATATAAATAATTAGTACTAATAAATTGTATATAAATAATTATTACTAATAAATTGTATATAAATAATTATTACTAATAAATTGTATATCAATAATTATTACTAATATTATTTTATATAAATAATTATTACTAATATAATTTTATATAAATAATTGTTACTAATAAATTTTATATAAATAATTATTACTAATATAAGTTTATATAAATAATTATTACTAATAAATGTCATATAAATAATTATTACTTATATTATTTTATATAAATAACTATTACTAATATTATTTTATATAAATAATTATTACTAATATTATTTCATATAAATAATTATTACTAATAAATTTTATATAACTAATTATTACTATTATTTTATATAACTAATTATTGCTATTATTTTATATAACTAATTATTGCTATTATTTTATATAACTAATTATTACTATTATTTTATATAACTAATTATTACTGATATTATTTTATATAACTAATTATTACTGATATTATTTTATATAAATAATTATTACTGATATTATTTTATATAAATAATTATTTCTAATATTATTTCATATAAATAATTATTACTAATAAATTTTATATAAATAATTATTACTAATAAATTTAATATAAATAATTATTACTAATATTATTTTATATAAATAATTATTACTAATATTATTTTATATAAATAATTATTACTAATAAATTTTATATAAATAATTATTACTTATAAATTGTATATAAATAATTATTACTAATATTATTTCATATAAATAATTATTACTAATATTATTTTATATAAATAATTATTACTAATAAATTTTATATAAATAATTATTACTAATATTATTTTATATAAATAATTATTACTAATAAATTGTATATAAATAATTATTACTAATAAATTGTATATAAATAATTATTACTAATATTATTTTATATAAATAATTATTACTAATATTATTTCATATAAATAATTATTACTAATATTATTTTATATAAATAATTATTACTAATATTATTTTATATAAATAATTATTACTAATATTATTTTATATAAATAATTATTACTAATATTATTTTATATAAATAATTATTACTAATATTATTTTATATAAATAATTATTACTAATATTATTTTATATAAATAATTATTACTAATAAATTTTGTATAAAGCATTATTACTACTAAATTTTATATAACTAATTATTACTAATATTATTTTATATAACTAATTATTACTAATATTATTTTATATAACTAATTATTACTAATATTATTTTATATAACTAATTATTACTAATATTATTTTATATAACTAATTATTACTAATATTATTTTATATAAATAATTATTACTAATATTATTTTATATAAATAATTCTTACTAATATTATTTTATATAAATAATTATTACTAATATTATTTTATATAAATAATTATTACTAATAAATTTTATATAAATAATTATTACTAATAAATTGTATATAAATAACTATTACTAATAAATTGTATATAAATAATTATTACTAATATTATTTTATATAAATAATTATTACGAATATTATTTTATATAAATAATTATTACGAATATTTTTTCATATAAATAATTATTACGAATATTATTTTATATAAATAATTATTACTAATATTATTTTATATAAATAATTATTACTTATATTGTTTTATATAAATAATTATTACTTATATTGTTTTATATAAATAATTATTACTTATATTATTTTATATAAATAATTATTACTAATATTATTTTATATAAATAATTATTACTAATATGATTTTATATAAATAATTATTACTAATAAATTTTATATAAATAATTATTACTAATAAATTTTATATAAATAATTATTACTAATAAATTTCATATAAATAATTATTACTAATAAATTTTATATAAATAATTATTACTAATAAATTTTATATAAATAATTATTACTAATATTATTTTATATAAATAATTATTACTAATATTATTTCATATAAATAATTATTACTAATAAATTGTATATAAATAATTATTACTAATAAATTGTATATAAATAATTATTACTAATAAATTGTATATAAATAATTATTACTAATAAATTGTGTATAAATAATTATTACTAATATCATTGTATATAAATAATTATTACTAATATTATTTTATATAAATAATTATTACTAATGTTTTATATAAATAATTATTACTAATATTATTTTATATAAATAATTATTACTAATATTATTTTATATAAATAATTATTACTAATAAATTTTATATAAATAATTATTACTAATAAATTTTGTATAAATAATTATTACTAATAGATTTTATATACATAATTATTACTAATAGATTTTATATAAATAATTATTACTAATATTATTTCACATAAATAATTATTACTAATATTATTTTATTTAAATAATTATTACTAATATTATTTTATATAAATAATTATTACTGATATTATTTTATATAAATAATTATTACTGATATTATTTTATATAAATAATTATTACTGATATTATTTTATATAAATAATTATTACTAATATTATTTTATATAAATAATTATTACTAATATTATTTTATATAAATAATTATTACTTATATTATTTATATAAATAATTATTACTAATATTATTTTATATAAATGATTATTACTAATATTGATTTATATAAATAATTGTTACTAATGAATCTTATATAAATAATTGTTACTAATAAATTTTATATAAATAATTATTACTAATAAATTGTATATAAATAATTATTACTAATATTATTTTATATAAATAATTATTACTAATATTGATTTATATAAATAATTATTACTAATAAATTTTATATAAATAATTATTACTAATAAATTTTATATAAATAATTATTACTAATAAATTTTATATAAATAATTATTACTAATAAATTTTATATAAATAATTATTACTAATAAATTTTATATAAATAATTATTACTAATAAATTTTATATAAATAATTATTACTAATAAATTTTATATAAATAATTATTACTAATAAATTTTATATAAATAATTATTACTAATAAATTTTATATAAATAATTATTACTAATAAATTTTATATGAATAATTATTACTAATATTATTTTATATAAATAATTATTACTAATAAATTTTATATAAATAATTATTACTAATAAATTTTATATAAATAATTATTACTAATATTATTCTATATTAATAATTATTACTAATATTATTCTATATTAATAATTATTACTAATATTATTTTATATAAATAATTATTACTAATAAATTTTATATAAATAATTATTACTAATAAATTTTATATAAATAATTATTACTAATATTAATTTATATAAATAATTATTACTAATATTATTTTATATAAATAATTATTACTAATATTATTTTATATAAATATTTACTTGATAGTAATTTACTATCAAGTAAATATTTATAAAAAATGATCGGAAAAGGGCCCAACAGAATTTTTGTTGGCCAAACTGCTTTAAAAAAGGCCAAATTCGTGAAATTTGGCCATAAGTTAATCAACTTTTTTGTTTTTTGAGGAAGTCTTTTAACTTCATATTTTTTTCTTTTCCTACCCTATATTCATTTGGTTGGGCATTCGTCTTCCTTTTATTTCGCGGCTTTCAAATTGTAACTGTTTTGGTCATTTCCAGTTTGATCCCTAAATTGCAAGTGAAAACATTCGGGTTGATATGCGGCAGCACTTTTATCCCCCGCCCAGGCCGCCCACTGCCGCCCAGCCCCCGGTGCCAGCATTTTTGCTCACGTTACTCAATCGTAGTCACTTATAAACAGAATATTCTTCGTTATTAACACTTAGTATATATCCCCCCCCCCCCTTCATTTTTTTGTTTATTAATTATTTACCTTACGAAATAGAATGAAGATTGATGGGCCGATTTAATACAACCAAAGAGATGCTATATGGCCACTTAGCAAATAGGTGTCAACACAAATTTGAACATTGCAAAAGGTTTGATAAACATAAGTGAACTCCAGAATGTCAGGTTACCCGGTCATAAAGTCTTTGAAATTAATGGAATCATTTAAACACACACATATATATATATGGTGGCTGTCTGAGAGGCTTGGGTGTGGATCTTCAAGCCTGCCAGACTTTTACAGACCATACCACACACACATATACGCACATACATGTGTACATATATATATAGAAATACATACACATGTGTATATATAGAAATACATACACATGTGTATATACATACACACGTGTATATACATACACACGTGTGTATACATAGAAATACATACACATGTGTATATACATACACACGTGTGTATACATAGAAATACATACACATGTGTATATACATACACACGTGTGTATACATAGAAATACATACACATGTGTATGTACATACACACGTGTATACATAGAAATACATAAACATGTGTATATACATACACACGTGTATACATAGAAATACATAAACATGTGTATATACATACACACGTGTATACATAGAAATACATACACATGTGTATATACATACACACGTGTATATACATAGAAATACATACACATGTGTATATACATACACACGTGTATATACATAGAAATACATACACATGTGTATATACATATATACATATACACGTGTATACATAGAAATACATACACATGTGTATATACATACACACGTGTATACATAGAAATACATACACATGTGTATATACATACACACGTGTATACATAGAAATACATACACATGTGTATATACATACACACGTGTATACATAGAAATACATACACATGTGTATATACATACACACGTGTATACATAGAAATACATACACATGTGTATATACATACACACGTGTATACATAGAAATACATACACATGTGTATATACATACACACGTGTATACATAGAAATACATACACATGTGTATATACATACACACGTGTATACATAGAAATACATACACATGTGTATATACATACACACGTGTATACATAGAAATACATACACATGTGTATATACATACACACGTGTATACATAGAAATACATACACATGTGTATATACATACACACGTGTATACATAGAAATACATACACACGTGTATACATAGAAATACATACACACGTGTATATACATACACACGTGTATACATAGAAATACATACACACGTGTATATACATACACACGTGTATACATAGAAATACATACACACGTGTATATACATACACACGTGTATACATAGAAATACATACACACGTGTATATACATACACACGTGTATACATAGAAATACATACACACGTGTATATACATACACACGTGTATACATAGAAATACATACACATGTGTATATACATACACACGTGTATACATAGAAATACATACACATACATACACATGTATACAAATACATACACACGTGTATATACATACACACGTGTATACATAGAAATACATACACACGTGTATACATAGAAATACATACACATGTGTATATACATACACGCACATGTGTATATACATACATACACACACACACATGTGTATATACATACACACACGTGTGTATATACATACACACACGTGTATATATACATACACACACGTGTATATATACATACACACACGTGTATATATACATACACACACGTGTATATATACATACACACACGTGTATATATACATACACACACGTGTATATATACATACACACACGTGTATATATACATACACACACGTGTATATATACATACACACACGTGTATATATACACACACACGTGTATATATACATACACACACATGTGTATATACATACACACACATGTGTATATACACACACACACGTGTATATACATACACACACGTGTATATACACACACACACATGTGTATATACATACACACACGTGTATATACACACACACACGTGTATATACACACACACGTGTATATACACACACACACACATGTGTATATACATACACACACATGTGTATATACATACACACACATGTGTATATACATACACACACATGTGTATATACATACACACACATGTGTATATACATACACACACATGTGTATATACATACACACACATGTGTATATACATATATATACATAAATATACATATGCATGTGTATATACATAATCATACATAAATATACATAATCATACACACACATATGTATACATAATCATACACACACATATATGTATACATAATCATACACACACACATATATATACATAATCATACACACACACATATATATATACATAATCATACACACACACATATATATATACATAATCATACACACACATATATATATACATAATCATACACACACATATATATATACATAATCATACACACACACATATATATATACATAATCATACACACACACATATATATATATACATAATCATACACACACACATATATATATACATAATCATACACACACACATATATATATACATAATCATACACACACACATATATATATATATACATATATATATATATGTATTTATTAACATATACCTATACATGTGTATATACATACACATATGTCTCTCTATATATATTAATACATACACAGGTCTATATACACACATGCATATACACATACATACAATTTAATCCTAAAATTGCAATGTATTATGCCAAATTTATTGGATTTGAAGTAATTGTACTTATATTTAAGTTAGTAATATCAAATAAAACTAAAAATCGCACTGAACAAAAAAAACAACAAAAACAATTACTACAAAAAGAAAAAGAAAAGCAAGAATTTTCTTCAATAAATGTTCTATGAATATGCTGAAATGGCAAAACAACACCTTTTCGGTGAAATTACGTACTTAAAGAAAGCGTTAGCGGATTTCTGGAGATTTTCTTTCTGATTTAGTGGGTTTGGAAAATTGCTAGTAGGTTTATGAAAAGTGGGGCATTGGCCGGACGGTATAGTAGATTTTTACCATATACATATATATATATATATATATATATTATATATGTTACCGCGTTCGTGAAAATTGAATTTGTGTTGCAGTATCTGTTCTAATGTTGCACTTACTTTATTCTGTCCTCGGTCAATAAAGGAGAAGTCATTCTAGACTGAGGCATTTTATTTTTGTTCCTATCCAGAGTTCCCGTTTTAGGGGAGCTACATTTTCTCCAGATTAAAAACCAACCTTGTGTCTAACTCTGCCCTAGTGGGAAGGCAACTAAATAGGAACGACAGAGTAAATGGTAAAAGTTCAGAATAGTTAGCAGTCGAGAAATCGTACACATATACGCACATACACTCATATATATATATATATATATATAGTAATCCAGGTAGGGTAGAAATCCAAAGGGAATCAAACCGGGCTTATAAAAGAGTGCTCAATAAAATATAGAGCTGTATTGTGAATGCTTTTATTCAAACATGTACAAGGTCTGCTACACTGGCATGTCGATGTTATCGATCTACAGCTCTCAAGAGCTGAGGTCTCATCAGGCAGAAAATTATTTTTTGATCCAACCTGGTTGCTGGATTCCAGGGAGAAACCAGCAACCAGGTTGGATCAAAAAATAATTTTCTGCCTGATGAAACCTACATATATACATATATGCATGTATACACATACATGTACACACATATATACATATATGCATGTATACACATACATGTACACACATATATACATATATGCATGTATACACATACATGTACACACATATATACATATATGCATGTATACACATACATGTACACACATATATACACATATGCATGTATACACATACATGTACACACATATACACACATATGCATGTATACACATACATGTACACACATATACACACATATGCATGTATACACATACATGTACACACATATACACACATATACATGTATACACATACATGTACACACATATACATGTATACACATACATGTACACACATATGCATGTATACACATACATGTACACACATATGCATGTATACACATACATGTACACACATATGCATGTATACACATACATGTACACACATATGCATGTATACACATACATGTACACACATATGCATGTATACACATACATGTACACACATATGCATGTATACACATACATGTACACACATATGCATGTATACACATACATGTACACACATATGCATGTATACACATACATGTACACACATATGCATGTATACACATACATGTACACACATATGCATGTATACACATACATGTACACACATATGCATGTATACACATATGCATGTATACACATACATGTACACACATATGCATGTATACACATACATGTACACACATATGCATGTATACACATACATGTACACACATACATGTACACACATACATGTACACACATACATGTACACACATATGCATGTACACACATACATGTACACACATATGCATGTATACACATACATGTACACACATACATGTACACACATATGCATGTATACACATACATGTACACACATACATGTACACACATACATGTACACACATATATACATATATGCATGTATACACATACATGTACACACATATATGCATGTATACACATACATGTACACACATATATACATATATGCATGTATACACATACATGTACACACATATATACATATATGCATGTATACACACATGTACACACATATATGCATGTATACACACATATATACATGTATACACACATATATGCATGTATACACACATGTACACATATATGCATGTATACACACATGTACACACATATATACATATATGCATGTATACACACATATATACATATATGCATGTATACACACACATGTACACACATATATACATATATGCATGTATACACACATGTACACACATATATACATATATGCATGTATACACACATGTACACACATATATACATATATGCATGTATACACACATGTACACACATATATACATATATGCATGTATACACACATGTACACACATATGCATGTATACACACATGTATACACACATGTACACACATATGCATGTATACACACATGTACACACATATATACATATATGCATGTATACACACATGTACACACATATATGCATGTATACACACATTACACACATATATACATATATGCATGTATACACACATTACACACATATATACATATATGCATGTATACACACATTACACACATATATACATATATGCATGTATACACACATTACACACATATATACATATATGCATGTATACACACATGTACACACATATATACATATATGCATGTATACACACATGTACACACATATATACATGTATACACACATGTACACATATATGCATGTATACACACATGTACACATATATGCATGTATACACACATGTACACATATATGCATGTATACACACATGTACACACATATGCATGTATACACACATATATGCATGTATACACACATATATACATATATGCATGTATACACACATATATACATGTATACACACATATATACATATATGCATGTATACACACATATATACACATACGTACATACACATATACACATACGTACATACACATATACATACACATACGTACATACACACAAATATATACATTCATATATACACACATTTCAGCGGTAAACAATTTTTTTACATATTTATTTCCGTATGTGGCCGGCGGTGGGCAAAAATCCATCGATCTTCATTCTATTTCGTAAGGTAAATAATTAATATACAAAAAAAAATGTATTAGGGGTGGGATACATGCTAATTGTTAATACGGAAGACTATTCTGTTCATAAGTGACTACGATTAAGTCACGTGAGCCAAATGCTGGCGCCGGGGCTGGGCGGGGATAAAAGTGCTACCCGGTTTATATGTGTCCTCCCTTTATAGAAGGACCATAAATTTTAATCAGAAACGTTAATTTTACAATATTTTTTTAGGGACCGTTAAAAGTCAATTTCACCTTTAAAACGTAAAAGATGAAACGTGCTTTTTCGGTATTTACGTGGGCATCAGCACCAGGGTTTTAGGGGGGGGAGGGTGCACTGGGACACTCCCATAGCAAAAAAAAAGCTAAAATAACCCGGAAACTGGCGATCATTTTACGTTAAATTTATATGCGAAGCTAATCCTTTTACTTTTGTTTTCTTTATTTGGGTATCTTTACGAATAGCCCTACAACGAAAACGCTGAAAAAACAAATATACAACAAATAAAAGTTACCGTAGCCGATAAAACTGAATTTCCAAGTTAACTGTGACAGTTATTAATGATTATAATCCGTTAAAAGTGCTATTTTCTATAAATTAGTAGTTTTAGCCTACGTGAAGTGAAGAGAAAAAAAAGTAATGGCCGCTTCTCGATAGAAAAAACCGAATCCAGAACGAGGCTGCAGTCTCGTTCTGGATTCGGTTGGTTTTTTACTGGGACTCATAGTCAAAGCGCAATTTTTGCATTTTTCAGCCAAGCAGAAGAACAAAACAAAACGGGAATGTTTTACAATAGCCCTACAGCTCGCGAGTCGGGTTGAAAAAAAGTTGTAGAACGTAGTCAAAAAAATGAATATGCAACAAATAAATGCAACGTATGTCGAGACCGGAGATTTTCCTAGTTTTCTATTCCATTTGTTTGTATGTTTACGTATGGTAAATGGGTTTTTATTAGACATGAAAAAAAAAAAAAAATTTTAATGTCTTCGTTTTTAAAAAACAAAATGGCGTCATTATTTTTTGCTGTCGGTGTCACGTGTGTGTGTGTTTTTTTTTTACCGGGACTCATAATCAAAGCGGCGTTTTTTTTTTGGGGGGGGGGGGTTGCATTTTTGAAATTTAATTTTATGAAACGAACATTTTAACGGTTTAAGGGTTAGGGCTGGGTTTAGGTTAGGGTTAGGGTTTAGGTTAGGGTTAGGGCTGGGTTTAGATTAGGGTTAGGGTTTAGGTTAGGTTTGGGTTTAGGTTAGGGTTAGGGTTTAGGTTAGGTTTGGGTTTAGGTTAGGGTTAGGGTTGGGTTTAGGTTAGGGTTAGGGCTGGGTTTAGGTTAGGGTTAGGTTTAGGTTTAGGGTTAGGGTTGGGTTTAGGGTTAGGTTAGGGTTAGGGCTGGGTTTAGGTTAGGGTTAGGGCTGGGTTTGGGTTAGGGTTAGGGCTGGGTTTAGGTTAGGGTTTAGGTTAGGGTTAGGGCTGGGTTTAGGTTAGGGTTAGGGCTGGGTTTAGGTTAGGGTTAGGGTTGGGTTTAGGTTAGGGTTTAGGTTAGGGTTAGGGCTGGGTTTAGGTTAGGGTTAGGGTTTAGGTTAGGGTTAGGGTTGGGTTTAGGTTAGGGTTGGGTTTAGGTTAGGGTTTAGGTTAGGGTTAGGGCTGGGTTTAGGTTAGGGTTAGGGTTGGATTTAGGTTAGGGCTGGGTTTAGGTTAGGGTTAGGCATTTTTTTAAGAAACAGGAAAAATAAACATTACGGTGTGACGAATGAAAATAATATGTAAATAAAAGCACACTGACATGTAAATAAAAAGAAAATTATTTTATTCCTTTTGCTTAGAATGTAGTTTTGTTTTGTTCTTCTGCTTGGCTGAAAAATGCAAACATTGCGCTTTGACTATGAGTCCCAGTAAAAAAACAATTGAAACGAGACGAGAACGAGAGCGGCCATTAACTTTTTTTTTTTTTCATTTCACGTAAGCTAAAACTATTAACTTATAGAAAATAGCACTTTTAACGGATTATAATCATTAATAACTGTCACAGTTAACTTGGAAATTCAGTTTTATCGGCTACGGTAACTTTTATTTGTTGTATATTTGTTTTTTCAGCGTTTTCGTTGTTGGGCTATTATTAAAAATACCCAACAAAACTACATTTTAAGCAAAAGGAATAAAATAATTTTCTTTTGATTTACATGTCAGTGTGCTTTTATTTACATATTATTTTCATTCGTCACACCGTAATGTTTTTTTTTCTCCTGTTGTTTCTGTAAAAAATTCCATACCCTAACCTAACCCAAACCTAAATATAAACCGAACCCCAATTTTTCATATTTCAGTAAAGCAAAAGAACAAAACCAAAAAAAAAAAAACGCCGCTTTGATTATGAGTCCCGGTAAAAAAAAAACACACACACGTGACACCGATAGCCGAAACTAAGAGACGCCATTTTTTTTTTAATAAGAAGACAAAATTTTTTTTTTTTTTTTCATGTCTAATAAAAACCCATTTACCATACGTAAACATACAAACAAATGGAATAGAAAACTAGGAAAATCTCCGGTCTCTACGTACGTCGCATTTATTTGTTGCATATTCATTTTTTTGACTACGTTCTACAACTTTTTTTCAACCCGACTCGCGAGTTGTAGGGATATTGTTAAACATTCCCCTTTATTTCGTCAAGTTTTACGTAATCGCCTAAAAAAGTAGAATCTGGTTGGAGTTTTTTTTTGGGGGGGGGGCGAAGGTCAGCAGAGGGTGGTAATATACAAATTTATATCATAATAACAAAAATGATGTCGACACGTGTTTTTCTTCCGCGTCTCTCTCACCTTTCATTCGACACCTCAACATGGCACGCGCTTCCGACTTTAATCTTTGTTGAGTTAAACTTCGGTCGAGACATTCATGGCGATATGACTTGACGAAACGTTCTTTCACAATGCAGGGTCGCTTGTAAAAATCGCCTTCGTAGATTTTAGCTTCTGCACCTTGCTTGATCAAAGTCATGGATTCCTTCATGTTTATTAATTATTATTTGAAAGAATGGCGTCGATGATATTGTGACTAGGTAAATAACGGAAACGGTGTAACATTGAAAATTCCCCTTTTAAATAAAGGACAGGAGGATTCACAGTCAGTGGCTTCGTTTTATTAGACGTTGACACATATCAGTTGTTGCATCGTCGTGGTGCATGCATCTTCGTCACACGAGACGCAGCATCGAATTGGGTGGGAAAACCATTATTTTCCCGGACCAAGGATGATAACTCAATTTGGTAAGGCGCGCGCAAATCTTTAAATGTTACTTTAAAACAAATGTAGATTATTGAATTAAAAGACAAATTATTACCCGCCCGAATTAATATATTTTACCCTTTTTGCCTTTTTGTATTGCCACTCCGGACTTAGGGTTAGTGTTGGGTTTAATCAAGGGCATTTTTTTTGTTAAGAAAATATATTAAAAAATTTTTTTTTTTTTTTTCAGAACTAGTATAGGCTTATTTTATTTTATTTTTCCAATTGATCTCCAACCTTTCCAGAACTTAAGGTTAGTGTTGGGCTTGATGAGAGGCATGTTGTTTTTGTTTGTTTTTGTTTTTGCTGAAAAAAAAAAAAAAAAAAAAAAAATTCATTTCATTAACGCAAACACTAAGTCCAGGTTGGCAATACGAAAAAAATAAAAATAAAATAAACGCACATCGTTTTCATTTTTTTTTTTTTGCAGCAAAAAAACAAAAAACAAAAAAGTCATTTCATTAACGCGAACACTAAGTCCAGGTTGGCAATACGAAAAAAATATATATGTGAAATATAAAAATAAAATAAAGAGTGCACGTTCCTTAGCAAATTGAGGTATTCTCCTTGGTCCGTTTACTAACAATATATATATTACATTTATATTTGTATTGATATTTATCATTGGCTTCAACTTCTCTGGTGCTTCCGAATGGGGGTGGTTGCTTGAGAGGGAGAGAAAGAGAGAGAAAGAGAGAGAGAGAAAAAGAGAGAGAGAGAGAAAAAAGAGAGAAAAGAGAGAGAGAGAAAGAGAGATATTGTGACCACTGAAATGGCCACATAAAATGACCATGTGTCACATTCTATGAGTGTGGCATAGTCTGTTGGTAAATAATAATTTCCCACCGACGGAATGCTGATGAATCCAATCATTGCGGGTTGATATTGTCAATCACGTGCATAACACCCAGCAGCTTGAGATCGATACAAGCCGTCACAGCCAAAGTTCGCTACAGTGGAAGAAGGTGCGCTCCGCCATTTCTTCCTCCATACTGTCACAGCGCAGACAATCAAGCATTTCTGCTATGCTTGAATTGAAAAGTATGCCATTGAAGAGTCATGCGACCGTGACCAATCACCAGGTCAGAGAGTACTTAGAATTGCTGAGTGCCCAACTCCTTTGAGAGCAGATCTCCTCCATCAACCATCTCAGCCACATCTCCCCAAGTGAAATCCTAAATCCTATATGCAGGGAGTTCAAGACAAAGTTGACACTTTTTAGAAAGGAAAAAAAAGAAGTCATATCTTGGCTAATAATTGATGTATTCTCCAAATTCAAAATGCATCTCTTAGGGGATAGTTTGCCAAATGCAGTTCATTCAAAGAAGCTGCCCTGAACTTCTGCCATGGCCTTCAGGTAGGACATGAATCTGGAGCATGCGGATTTCACGATGTCTGATGAGAAATGCCTGAACATCAGTTTGATTCTGCTAATCAGCTCATTTTTGCTGTTGCAGGCGGTATGGTTGGTGTCGTTCTCACACATAATATTCCATGGGATTGCAATCAGGCTATTTGAGGGGCGGGGAGCAGATGTTGAGACTGGTAAAGTTCTCAGACAGCCATTTTGGGTTTTCTTGGATAGAACCACAGCTGAAATCTTTAATTCTATATTTAGCACAATTATAGGCTTGTAATTATTTAGTTCCTCCCCTCCTCCTCACCATGCATGTCCAGTTGTTTCTATGATTGAATACATCCGCCAAAAGCAGTATAAATATGTGAGACAGCCTCAAGAACACCCACTGGAAAATCTGTGGGGAAATACAGCTGGACAGACTGCAGAACACCTGGGAGCATAAGGGATGTCACTTTAAGTGTAAGACCCATAGCATCAAACGGAAAGGTGCTTCTCTGTCACTGTTCTATGACAAAGACATACAGGCGGGCAGATGCATAAAAAAAACAAGGCCATCAAACCAGACATCGTCATATAGAATAGACATGAAAGAATTTCTCTTATTATCGATATGACTGTCCCACATGACCTCAATAGAGCCGAGCATGAAAAAATTACAAAATATAAAAACCCCAAGAATGATTTGAAAACAAAATGGTCCTTGAAGAAAATAAATATTATACCGGTTGGGATAAGAGCAACTGGTCTAATAAAAAGAAATCTAAAAAAATTACCTAGACACAATCCCGCGAAGACAAAGCAGTAGCGACGCACAGATAGTAGCTCTAAAGAGGGCAATGTCAATAGTCAAAAGAGCCCTTGCGTTAATCATTACTATCGAGGATTTTTGGTCGACACTTGGCAGCGCCTGTGCGATACTTGGGCAACGTCGCTTCTTCCGTATATATTTATATGTTTAACTTATAAGCATGCCAATGCGAACAAAGTAAGAACTCGGAGACAATATATAATTCAAAAGACATTTATTGTTCGCGAACCCGACTGGGTTTGCTATGAAAATGTGTCTGTAAGATAGTGTACAAAGACAGTGTAATTAGAATCATGTGTGCGCACGTGTGTGTGTGTGTGAGTAGAGAAAGGTCTTACATACCAGAATAATGTGCTTGTGTATGAGCTCACATTGTGTGTGATGTGTTCGTCAAAGCAGCCAACAGACCGAGATGGTCTGCGGGGTGTCTGCTGTCGAGGCCAGACGGATGGAAAAGGAATTAATTTTTGCTGCTTGGTATCAAAGGGGAGATAACTCGAGTTTGAAAACGCCCTCTGGTGATGAGTCTGTACTTGTGTTGACAAAGGGAGGTAATGCTGCACTATTACCGGCAAATTATTTTAAAGAAAATACAGTTGGGAAAGTAATCAAAAACAATTTATTTTGCTTTACTCATTTGTGAACAATTTGCATTAAAAAAAAAAATCAAGGTGGTATTGAATTATTTACTTAGACACCGCTATTCCGAATTCGTGGCCCACCATCAGTGGACTGTTTCTCTTATACCAAACGGTAATTTAGACGGTTTCAAACCGATATAAATGATTACCTGCTAAAAATAATTAACTTAAAAAAAAATCGATTTTTTTAACTTGAATTATTTGATGATTTTTAGTAATCAAGTAAAAATTTCATTTTTATTTGATATTTAATTTTCATTTAAAAATTATTCTTGCAAAGTTTAATAAATTTTAATTATAAAATTTTACCTTTTATGTGACTTTGTTTTTTTTTAAAATTGTGACTGTTCGGTTCAGGAGAGGCAGTATATTGATGGCAGCTTGCTGTTGTGAATTCGGAATAGCGGCGCTTGGGTAAGATAATTCAGTATCGCCAAAATTAATATTTAATATCGAAAAGTTAAATTGCTTTGTGACCGAGTAAAATAATCCGCGTTCAGTCATTACAGGAAATAAGTACATAACCGGTTTATTTTATTCACAGTCTCTATTTACGGCAAAGTAAATTGATTTAAACTATTAAGAAAAAAAGGTGAGGGAGAGAGGTACATGCTGATTGTGGGTTCGGCCTTCGGCGGAGGGGGGTATATGACTGACAAGAGCAAAGAAAGATTGTTTTTGACTAATTTCATAAAATAATTTATGTCAGTAATAGTAATGAGTATCGCCCACCGGTATAAATGTAAATCATAAAGAAATCAAGAGTGAGACCCTTCGTCTCTTAGAACTAATTGAACTAAAATAAATTAAAAATGTAAAAAAAAAAACCCGAAAATATCGCTTGCGTTAGATGATCTAAGGGAGGTAACTCTTATTTTATCATATTTTTATTACTTCCCTTACATATTTTACGTGGAAATTGCTTGCTGGTAAAATTGGGTGCTATTTTACTTATAGGCCGATGCAGTTAATTGTTTTCATGTAAAAGCATTATTTTGTACTTACTCAGTCATATTTTATCTCTCACGCCCCGAAAAAGAATTTAAAAATATCAAGCAGAACTTTAATTAGAACGATTTTTCCATTTCGATGTCCAACCTGTATTTGTGCCCGAGCCGACATTTTGGGCTGTGAGCGGTCGGTAGAATAGACAAGGGCATTAACTCCGTTTTTATTGTTAGGATTATAAAAAGAAAGAAACACATAAGCAATAATAATATAATATATATTTATTAAATTAAAAAATAGAAAATTAAATAATTATTTTTACTTTGTTCACCGGGATACTTTCCACGATATAACTTTATTGTTTGTTTTTTTGGGGTTTTTTTCTTCGCAACACTTATCTGCCCTTAGTTAGCTAACCGGCCACTCCGAAAATCGCAGACTCGCCATTTCATATCACCCTTATGGAAATGGAAACATCGTTCTAATTACAGTTCTGCTTGATATTTTAAAATTCTTTTTCGGGGCGTGAGAGATAAAATATGACTGAGTAAGTACAAAATAATGCTTTTACATGAACACAACTGCATCGGCCTATAAGTAAAATAGCACCTGTAAAACTTATTTTTAAGTTGTTATTGTGATTCATCGAACGAAAAAAAAAAAAATGAAATTCAAATATTTTCTTACGCTGTAAAAGATTGACTTTAAATGCAAAAAAATTTAACTCCAATATGTAAAAATTTTCGCAATTCTTAACATGGAACTATTAGTAGATTTATCTCCCCATTAGCTTTTCTTTAAAAAAGAGTTCGTTTTTCTACAGATTGGGGTTGAGCACCAAATATTCAAGCCTGTCATGAATTATTTAAGTCCTATAAACAATTAAAGTGTATTATTCTACTCTTACGCCAGATGCTAGTTCACCCCCCCCCCCCAATGAGATTTTACTTTTTTTTTAGGTATTCACGTGCAAACAGCATGACAAACTTATTAATTTAGAATAAATAGTGAGGGATCAGTTTCGTGTATAAATTTAACGTAAAGCGATCACACACTTCCCTACCAGATAGCGTTTTAAGGACATGTAACCAATCTTTATTTTTAGTTAAATCTTAGCCATTTTCTTATTTTCTGAAGAAATCAATTGTGGGTATAGGTGTTGGGAGGATTGAAGAGGGGCGGGTTGTATTACCACCCGGACTCAGGGTTAGTCGTAAGGTAAACGGAGGGTATGTGATAATTAAAAAAAAATTTTTTTCAATTTTTACTGTCCAGACTATTTACATGTAATCCGTAGCCTATTGCTGTATCATCAACTTTTCAAACGACCATTTTTTTAGAGATGGTGCTATTTCTTAGAAATTGCCATTTATGCAGATGATATAGTCATGCGCACTAACAGAAGCAATTATGCACTCTACGAATAGCAGCAATTTGCGATTCTGCCTGCAGCAACATCATCATCAGCAGCAGCAGCAGCAGCAGCATCATCATCATCATCAGCAACAGCAGCAGCATCATCATCATCAGCAGCAGCAGCATCATCATCATCAGCAGCAACAGCAGCAGCATCATCATCATCAGCAGCAGCAGCATCATCATCATCAGCAACAGCAGCAGCATCATCATCAAAAACAGCAGCAGCACCAGCATCATCAGCATCATCATCATCATCATTATTATCATCATAATCATCATCATTATTAGCATCATTATTAGCATAATCATCATCAGTATCATAATCATCATAATCATTATCACCATAATCATTATTATCATCATCATCATCATCATTATTATCAAATTCATTATCATCATAATCATCATTATTATCATCATAATCATTATTTTTATCATCATCATTATCATAATCATCATCATTATTGTCATCATAATCATCATCATTATCATCATCATTATTATCA
Source organism: Sepiola atlantica (assembly GCA_963556195.1). Lineage (NCBI taxonomy): Eukaryota > Metazoa > Mollusca > Cephalopoda > Sepiida > Sepiolidae > Sepiola > Sepiola atlantica. The sequence continues at coordinate 34,562,887 of OY744527.1, read as the reverse complement.
AATTCATCATCATTATCATCATAATCATCATTATTATCATCATAATCATCATCATTATTATCATCATAATCATTATTATTATCATCATCATCATTATTATCAAATTCATCATCATTATCATAATCATAATCATTATTATCATCATCATCATCATCATCATAATCATCATCATTATCATCATAATCATCATCATTATCATCATAATCATCATCATTATCATCATAATCATCATAATCATCTACTCAAACGACACTTTCCGAGAGACGTATTTATTTCTAACAAAATCGAAATACTCTCATCTTTGTTCTATACCGTCGTTCGGCTTTTCTTTTGTTATCGTCACGTTCATCTCAAATCCTTTTACTTATTTTACTTGTCAGCACAAGTCGTGCTACACGACACAGCAAGAACACGTCTTCCTACCACAACTGCAAAGAACTTCCTCCGTAGCATTAAACGGAATAACCATGAACAGAGTTTCTTTCCAATAACTTCCCATCTGTGGAAAACATTACCACGGGCCTGCTCCCCTGCAAACTACAACATGGGCATCTCCAAATCAAATGTCAACATATACTTGTGCTCATGAGTAATCATATTTTGTTAATTGCATTCAGCATTTTCAATCCTCTCATAATATTCTTCATAATCCAACCGACAATCCATCCATTTCATTAACCCTTATGTTCGAGTGACCTTTGGCCTTGATAAGTGGTGACTCCTTAGTGAATAAAAATACAATAACAAAACAACCGGACATTTAAAAAATTTTATCCATGTTATTGCAACCATTAAATGATTAACTTAAATATTTCTATTTGATTACCTTGTTATAATATCTTATTATTTGAATTAGTAAATTCAAACTCTTGCACCGTATGCTAATTCACCCAAAAATAAAAATGAGATTCTACCTTTTTTAGGCAATTACATATAAACAGCCTGAAAAATTTTAGAATTTACAGTAGGAGATTTGTTACACATATAAATTTAATGCAAAATAATCACCAATTTCTGGGCTACTTGATAGGTATTCTGGAAATGCATGTAGATTTCATATTGTGTGGAAATGATTCATTTCAGAAAAATGTGATCTTAGAATTAAAAAAGATATTCAAAATTGGAAAGCATGAATATTGAACAGTCAAATTTTGGGGATTGCAAAACAAAAGCTGTGATTATTATAAATCAAAATCTATATGCTTCAGCCATATCCCCAATAAACATAAAGAAAGGAAGGTCCTTAAGGAAAAATGATGAGTTGCGTCAAGGGGAGCAAACAGATCTAAAAAGATTGACAAGTCAAATAATGTGAGTATCCACTCAGACTCGACCTGAATGAGTGATACTGGAAAATCATCAAAAGTGAACTTACTCTTCGAGGCAAACAAGTCACCGAATAAAGTTAAAATCAAAGACAGGTTCCATATCTTTTGCTTAGAAAACCTTGTGATCTGAATATTGTTAGCTTGGAGGATGGATCTGTAGCAGATGCTACTATGTGCGACCTTTCTTTCTTTGGTTACTCAGCCCTTCTTCGTCTCTGAGGTAGAGACACAGAGTGCATTTCTCTATAACGTTGGCCGGAATAATTCAAGGGAAATAACTCGGATATCAGTCGAAGGGAGATCACTCAAATAATTCTGAAGCCAACACTACAACTACGCTCAACGTGTATGCTGAAGGCGATACATTTTCAACTAGAATATTGAACGACAATTTTTGCTACAAAACTTTTCTTTGCTTTTCCTGTGTCAGAGTCATAAAAACAAACTTAAATAAGTGAGAATAATTGATGAATAAGTTTGGAGTTCAACCTGAATCTTGAACGCATCAGAATCTGCGATTTGGATGCACTTTTCAAAGGCAAAATAGCATAATTAGTGGCTATATATTATTCAAATGTCTTCCCACCAAAGTCTGAATGTGACATTAAGTCGGTTTAAGGGGCACTCTCAACTGAATACAAAAATAGTCATGTTTGGGCATGTTGGCATTCCCAGGGAGTAAATTCATCCGCCTCCTCCAAAGGAGAAGTTAATGCCTGGGAGGATGGCCTCCTGAATAGGCAGATAATCACTTTCAGCCCAGCCTGAAGAGTGAACAAGGCCGTTTTCTTTTACTAATAGGTCACCACTTATCAAGGCCAAAATCCACCAGAGGATAACGGTTAATGAGGTGGAATGATTGTCAGTTGAGAGATGAAGAACCTTATTGAGAATAATTGATGAATTGTTCGAATACTTGTGGGGACAGTTCATAACACGAATCTGTTGAAATTGGGTTTGAAGACGACTATATTGTAATCTGCCGGGAAGCAGTTTTGTGGTAATGTGTTCCAAAGACAGGAAGCCGTTGTGAAGAAGCTCTGTTTGTGGAAATTCTGCCTGACGGAGGAAGGAAGGAAAGATTGCAGGGAACACCACCAATTATTATCAGTGAGTAATCACCGATGATGACCTGGTTGAGAACTCCCAGTGAATAATAATAATAATAATAATAATAATAATAACAATAAAAATAATAATAATAATAATAATAGGGATAGCAGGAATAATGATACTAATGTGATAACAAGTAATGTATATGCTTATGATGATGATAGCTGTCTTTAATACGAAAGTGGGTTATAAAAATATAGGTTAGCAATTGGAATGTATCAGGTGAGATTTTAGTTCAAATTCAAAACAGATTTTTTTTTACAGTTTGTAATTTAGGAAAGTCGGTAGGTAAATTTGAAAAATAAACATTTGTATTTTTTGCTTAGAAAGGAATGTGTAAAAATATAAACAGTGAGATGATCCGAAAACGACGGAGAATAATCTTGATTCCAAGAAGCGAAGATGTCCTGTGCTTTGTTCTCTCGGTGGGGCTCTGGAATGGAGTCCACTTTACATAGAGAAATTAGTGTGAGGGTAAGATGATGCCGACATAAATAAAAATTGATATCTATGCAATATCTATGACGATGACAACGAAATTCGTTTATACAAACATAGATTGGAAATAGGAATGCAGATCTCGATCTCTTTTGGAATTCAAGGCTGAGTGTGTTTTGACAGTTTGTAATTCATGAAAATCATCAGTTAAATTAGTAAAATAAGCATTTAACTTTGTTGTTTAGAAAAGAATGTGTAAAATCAAAAACAGTTTTTAATAAATATAGTCAGTCCATCAAGAAACAAAACTAGAGTAAACTGAGTAGCAAGGACTTCCTGTATTTTACTTCCCTAGTGGTGCCTCACATATAAATAAATGAGGATAGGAGTAAAATAATGTTGACATACATCAGCAATAAAAGTGAGCAATCCGTTTGGTTTCGAGTCTTTATTTGTAATCAAACCTGCGGAAGAAAATACTTCTCAAAAGGCTAGATAAATGCACTGACCGAAGAAACCAAGTAATTGTCGATTTTCACTTTTATGTAATGTAGCATCTTGACAAGTTGCGAGCGAGTTCCGTCAACGAAAATAATAGCGTATTTATTAGTTTACTTTTTCGTATAATCCTCAGAAGATTTTTGCACACTTTCTGAATACACAATCCTTCTATATTGTTCGGTATATTGTTTTCAGGACGACCTCTTCTAACGCCGTGGCCAAACCAGCCTATTCCCCTTTTCTTGATAACCGTGATGATATCATTTCGAAAACAAGGAGGTTTTTTTTGCTTATTTGGGTTATTTCACAGCAATCCACACAACTTTTGCTTACCATGGTTCTCAAACAGTCATTTTTTTTTTCATACAGCTAGCTTGCGTTTTATAGCGTTTTTAGGCATTGGAACCACAACAGCACTGTAGTGTCTGAGTATCAAAGCATCAGACAAACGTTTTCTGCTCAGACAGTTTTCTTTTATTTACCAAAGGCAATCTTTCTCTTAACGTCGTTTGATACATTTGGATCCGAGAAAAATGTTTTGGTTTATTTTGATGTATCAATTGAGTTTATTAGTTGATGCCACAATTCAGTTCATTAGTTGATGTCACAATTGAGTTTATTAGTTGATGTCACAATTGAGTTTATTCGTTGATGTCACAATTGAGTTTATTCGTTGATGTCACAATTGAGTTTATTCGTTGATGTCACAATTGAGTTTATTATTTGATGTCACAATTGAGTTTATTATTTGATGTCACAATTGAGTTTATTAGTTGATGTCACAATTGAGTTTATTAGTTGATGTCACAATTGAGTTTATTATTTGATGTCACAATTGAATTTATTAGTTGATGTCACAATTGAATTTTTTAGTTTATGTCACAATTGAATTTTTTAGTTGATATCACAATTGAATTTTTTAGTTGATGTCACAATTGAATTTATTATTTGATGTCACAATTGAGTTTATTATTTGATGTCACAATTGAATTTTTTAGTTGATGTCACAATTGAATTTTTTAGTTGATGTCACAATTGAATTTATTATTTGATGTCACAATTGAGTTTATTATTTGATGTAACAATTGAATTTATTAGTTGATGTCACAATTGAGTTTATTCGTTGATGTCACAATTGAGTTTATTAGTTGATGTCAATTGAATTTATTCGTTGATGTCACAATTGAGTTTATTCGTTGATGTCACAATTGAGTTTATTATTTGATGTTACAATTGAATTTATTAGTTGATGTCACAATTGAATTTATTAGTTGATGTCACAATTGAATTTATTATTTGATATCACAATTGAGTTTATTCGTTGATGTCACAATTGAGTTTATTAGTTGATGTCACAATTGAGTTTATTCGTTGATGTCACAATTGAGTTTATTATTTGATGTAACAATTGAATTTATTAGTTGATGTCACAATTGAGTTTATTAGTTGATGTCACAATTAATTTTTTAGTTGATGTCACAATTGAATTTTTTAGTTGATGTCACAATTGAATTTATTATTTGATGTCACAATTGAGTTTATTATTTGATGTAAAAATTGAATTTATTAGTTGATGTCACAATTGAGTTTATTCGTTGATGTCACAATTGAGTTTATTAGTTGATGTCAATTGAATTTATTCGTTGATGTCACAATTGAGTTTATTCGTTGATGTCACAATTGAGTTTATTATTTGATGTTACAATTGAATTTATTAGTTGATGTCACAATTGAATTTATTATTTGATGACACAATTGAGTTTATTATTTGATGTCACAATTGAGTTTATTCGTTGATGTCACAATTGAGTTTATTCGTTGATGTCACAATTGAGTTTATTAGTTGATGTCACAATTGAGTTTATTCGTTGATGTCACAATTGAGTTTATTATTTGATGTCACAATTGAGTTTATTATTTGATGTTACAATTGAATTTATTAGTTGATGTCACAATTGAATTTATTATTTGATGTCACAATTGAATTTATTATTTGATGTCACAATTGAATTTATTATTTGATGTCACAATTGAGTTCATTAGTTGATGTCACAATTGAATTTATTAGTTAATGTCACAATTGAATTTATTATTTGATGTTACAATTGAATTTATAAGTTGATGTCACAATTCAATTTTTTAGTTGATGTCACAATTGAATTTATTATTTGATGTCACAATTGAGTTTATTATTTGATGTTACAATTGAATTTATTAGTTGATGTCACAATTGAATTTTTTAGTTGATGTCACAATTGAGTTTATTATTTGATGTCACAATTGAGTTTATTATTTGATGTCACAATTGAGTTTATTCGTTGATGTCACAATTGAATTTATTAGTTGATGTCACAATTGAATTTTTTAGTTGATGTCACAATTGAGTTTATTATTTGATGTCACAATTGAATTTATTAGTTGATGTCACAATTGAATTTATTAGTTGATGTCACAATTGAATTTATTATTTGATGTCAGAATTGAATTTATCAGTTGATGTCACAATTGAATTTATTATTTGATATCACAATTGAATTTATTAGTTGATGTCACAATTGAATTTATTATTTGATGTCACAATTGAGTTTATTATTTGATGTCACAATTGAGTTTATTAGTTGATGTAACAATTGAATTTATTATTTGTATGTCACAATTGAATTTTTTAGTTTATGTCACAATTGAGTTTATTATTTGATGTCACAATTGAATTTATTAGTTGATGTCACAATTTAATTTATTATTTGATGTCACAATTGAGTTTATTATTTGATGTCACAATTGAGTTTATTATTTGATGTTACAATTGGGTTTATTATTTGATATCACAATTGAGTTTATTATTTGATGTCACAATTGAATTTATTATTTGATGTTACAATTGAATTTATTATTTGATGTCACAATTGAATTTATTAGTTGATGTCACAATTGAATTTATTATTTGATGTTACAATTGAATTTATTATTTGATGTTACAATTGAGTTTATTATTTGATGTCACAATTGAATTTATTATTTGATGTTACAATTGAATTTATTATTTGATGTTACAATTGAATTTATTATTTGATGTCACAATTGAGTTTATTATTTGATGTCACAATTGAATTTATTAGTTGATGTCACAGTTTTGTTTAATGATTGTATGTTCATTATTTGATATCACAAGTGTCTTTGTGACACATAGCTATAAAAAGCAATGTCAGGCATAACCATTTGATAAACATATTTTCATATGTGGTGCTTGTAAGAAAATAGGGGACCACAACGTTTATTACCGCAAAGGAATGTTCAACATTACAAACTTTGTCCTTGTTGGGTGATATTGTTTTCTGGACATTTGAGTATATTGCAGTTGTCTTTTATTTTAATTTTGCATGCCTTCCTCCTAAACCAATTATATCACGCAGTCATAGCACATTCTCGACTAACCAGTGACGAGTCTTATTCATCTAATAAACAATCGGCAATTCTCCTCTCAAGGCAATAAAGTTAAGCTGTAATAAAAGCCTAACCTGTCCAAGATTGATGGATGGCGTGCTGCCATTTCCTTTCGACTGGACGACGCTCCACAGAAGTGACCAAATGGTTTTCCTAGCAAATAGCTGAATTAAAAAGCAGTTCAAAAACAAAAGCATTTAAGAAAACTATGCCAAATTTAGTTATCTTGAACATTTCAGCTCTGTAATGTCTGCCAAATGATTGCGATTAGTTTCGTCTTACATTGCAACCGGTGTAAGGGGTAAAAGAATATGCTGAATTATTTCGGCTTGTTTTTTTGGTTTTTTTAAAAAATTATTTGTTTTTGTGGTAACAAATGATAAAATCAAACAGTGTTTATTAAAAATAGAATTAAAATAGATTGAAAAAAATTTTCATTTTTATTTTGCAATAAATGATAAAATCAAACGTTTTTATCAAAAATAGAATAAAAATAGATTCAAAAAAAATTTTCATTTTTATTTTGCAATGAATGATAAAATCTAAGAGTGTTTATTAAAAATAGAATCGAAATAGATTGAAAAAAAAATTCATTTTTAATTTTGCAATAACTGATAAAATCAAACAGTGTTTATTAAAAATAGAATTGAAATAGATTAAAAATGTTTTCATTTTGCAATAAATGATAAAATCAAACAGTGTTTATTAAAAATAGAATTGAGATAGATTAAAAAAAATTTTCATTTTTATTTTGCAATAAGTGATGAAATATATCAGTTTTTATTAAAAATAGAATTGAAATAGATTTTTAAAAAATTTCCATTTTTAGCTTGCAATAAATGATAAAATCAAACAGTGTTTATTAAAAATAGAATTGAAATAGATTTTTAAAATATTTTTCATTTTTATTTTTCAATAAATGATAAAATCTAACAGTGTTTATTAAAAATAGAATTGAAATAGATTAAAAAAAAATTTCCATTTTTATTTTGCAATAAATGATAGAATCAAACAGTGTTTATTAAAAATAGAATTAAAATAGATTGAAAAACATTTCATTTTTATTTTGCCAGAAATGATAAAATCAAACAGTGTTTATTAAAAATAGAATTGTAATAGATTTTTAAAATTTTCATTTTTATTGGGCAATAAATGATAAAATCAAACAGTGTTTATTAAAAATAGAATTGAAATAGATTGAAAATAATTTTCATTTTTATTTTTCAATAAATGATTAAATCAAACAGTGTTTATTAAAAAAGGAATTAAAATAGATTTAAAAACATTTTCATTTTTATTTTGCAATAAATGATAAAATCAAATATTGTTTTTTTAAAATAGAATGTAAATAGATGAAAACATTGTTTAGTTTTTATTTTGCAAAAAATGATGAAATCAAACTTTTTATTAAAAATAGAATTAAAATAGATTTTTTAAAATGTTCATTTTTATTTTGCAATACATGATAAAATCAAACAGTGTTTATTAAAAATAGAATTGAAATAGATTAAAAAAATGTTCATTTTTATTTTGCAATAAATGATTGTTGTAGACCCGTGCTAGGGGTCACAAAGATAACAACCACAAATTGTGACAGGTTAAAATATACAATGTATTTATTCATAGCAATACAGTAACGCCACTAAATGTGGTAGGAGATGACCGGATTCCTACCATGCGGTAAAACATGAATAGGAATGTCCTCTGTTTGAGTCTTTGCAACCATGGTATTTATTATAGATGGTTGCTTCCATTAGTTCTTCAATAAGGGTGATTTGTACCCCACAACACCCCCCTCCCGAGCTTTTCATTCCCCTGGAATGATCGTATAGCTCTTTTTTCTGGGATTGATCTCTATGGGATTGATCCTTTTTTTTTCTCTGGAAGATTGGCGTTGTTCGGCTGCTTGTGGTGTTACCAGGTCGAACGTGTCATATATATGGTCCATTACTTCTTCTTGTTCAACAGGAGGTTGTCTGTCATCATCAGTGACACGTTTCCGAATTTGGTTCAAATGCTTCTTGTGAGTGAATTTTGGACCTTCGATTATGTAAACCATCCGCCCGATCCTCTGCTTGACCATTCCTAGTTCCCACATCATACTATTATTTTTATGTACCTGGAAAAAGACCTTTTCCCCAGGTAAATACCTCTTTTTAGGAACTGTAGTATTCGGCGGTTTTCTGAATATTGGTTTTGCTTCATCCAGCAATTCGAATCTCGCTTTTATTTTCGTGCAGCATCCAAGCTTTTCAGAAAAAACACTTGGAAAAGATTTTTTTAGATCTTTTTTTAGTTTGTCGGCTTCGGCCGTTAAATTTTCGATTTTTTGACAAAAATCACTCATTGGCGAGTCCCATAATTCAAATTCTTGGATAAATTTGATGTGTTCCTAAGAACGAATACTTTTAGCTTTTTTGTCTTTCTTTTTAGTGAAACATTAATAATTAATTCACCCTCAAAATGTATCTTTTCACCAGTTACCGATCTTGCGATTTTATTCGTCTTCATCATCGTGGGCTTACCTAATTTCTTCCACGTGTGAACATTTATAATCGATATATCCGACCCTGAATCGAGTTGCAGATTTACTTCTCTATTTCCGATTCTCACCGTAACATATTTCCTTATGTTCTCTGTTGGTGATGGGTCCCTTTTTGCAGTTTTTATGTAGTTCTTTTTTCCTACTTTTGCTCTGCAATATGAGGCCTTGTGCCCTGCTCGTTTGCATAGGTCACACGTTATTTTCTTATGGTACCAACATGCATTGTACCCATGAGGTCCTCCACATTTACTACAAGGGGTCCTAGGCTTTTGTCTATCCTGATAATTTTGTGAAGGGTTCTTTTTGCCTCTTGGTTGGTAATAGCTGGCGGGTGAGTGTCCTTTATTTTTGGAGCGTATCTTTTTAATGTGAGCGATACCTGCTTCCTCTATGTTTCGGGAATCTTGATCACTGCCACGAACCGTTGACAATCTTCAGCCAGTTTCTGAAGCGTTAAATCAGGTTCTAATTCCAGTTTATTTAGAGCACGACGTCTTATATCGGCGTCTTTTGTGGCTATCAAACCTTGTGTGAATATTAGGCATCTAAAATTATCTGCCGTTAATGATGACAACTTGAAGTCGTCACAGTTTTTATTAACTATAGACGCAAAAGTCGTATAATCATGATTTTCCTTATGTGTAATATTCATACATTTCCATCTTTTATGGAAAAGGCTTGTCTTTGGACAGTATAACTTCATTAACAGTTTGACTGCCTCGTCAAACGACAATTCGTTGGTTTTTCTTGGCAAAATATAATCCACGAATTTGTTATGTTGGGATGCACCCAACTTCCGTAGTAATAAACGAACCTTCTTTTGATCCGTCCATGAACCACAATCAATCTTGAATAAGTCTTCAAATCTTCTGAAGTATGTTTCAAACGTTAGGTCTTCCTCAGGAGCATAGCGAAATGTATCAATGGCTGACCAGATTGCATTTTGCGAAAAAGCCGTACTGTTTTCCTGTCCGTTGTCCTTATTCATTAAAACTTACGTTAACAAATCCATTTTTTTATCTGATTGGTTTTGATGCTCTAAATGTAATTTTTTCAATTCCAATATTTGTTCGTTCATTTCTTTCTTTTCTTCCGCGGCGTATTTCATCATTTCTTTTTTTTCTCTTCCCTGTTTTTCCTCGAAGTATTTCATTAAACTTAACTGCTTCTCGTCATTTTGTTTCTGTACTATCAATTGTTCTTCTCGAAACCTTTTTTCAAGTTCTAATTGTTGATTTTGTTGAAGTTTTATAATTTCCAAAATCTGTTTTGAAAAATCCTCCATTTTTTTTTTTTTATGACAAAAAAGCGTTTTCAGAAACAAACCAATTCTTTTTCTATAGTACCAACTCTACAAAAAAAACTTTTACAATTTTTGTATCTGGTTATATTGACGAGTATTTCCTTAATTTATTTTTTCCTTGTGTGGCAATTTTCCACTAGAAAATAATTCAGCGTTTGTGTTCATACAGAAAAAAGTTTGACCTTTTTTTTTTCTTCAATTTTCTTTTCGTAACGTGTAAGTATTTAGTTCAAATCCTTGTTGAACGTACACTTTTTTTTTCTTTTACAAAGAATTAGTTTTTTTTTTTGTGAAAAAAAAAACGAGTTCATAGCATTTATTTAAATATTGGCCATAATTTCCGCTTTAAGTGCGTAACAGAATATCATATTTTCTCATTAACACAAAGTGTTATGCCGTACCTGCTTGTCGAAAGTGTTTGTTTTTTTCAACGTGCCAGTCAGTCAGAGAAAAATTTATTTTAATCGGAAAAATCCGACGTAACTTTTTAATTTTGCGAATACTCACTTTAACCAAAATAAAATATACTATCATTTACTTGCTGTATTTTCGTAATTTTTTTTTTCAATGCTAATGTCTTTTTAAGCCAATCTTTTTAGAACGAACAAATTCTTTTTTTTTTTTGTACTTACTGAAACTTTGAGTCGTTTTTTTTTTTTTCAGTTGTAAATCCACGCCATTTATGAGTTCCGTTTTAACTCGTAGTTTAGGCTTCTTGTGGCTTTTTTTTCAACAGCAAGATAAGACTTTTTTTTTGACGACGTCTTTTGTTGTTTGACGTTTTTTTGGGGGGTTTTTCAAGTAAATCCTTGCGCGAATCTTCGTTATTCAGTTTTTTGTCGTATGATCCAGTAACTTTCTTGAGTAATCCTGGTAGCGTGTTGTCGTGACTGGTATAAGTCAGAATCCTCACGTTTGTTCTTTACTAAATTTCTCGTCGCCAGTGTTGTAGACCTGTGCTAGGGGTCACAAAGATAACAACCACAAATTGTGACAGGTTAAAATATACAATGTATTTATTCATAGCAATACAGTAACGCCACTAAATGTGGTAGGAGATAACCGGTTCCTACCATGCGGTAAAACATGAATAGGAATGTCCTCTATTTGAGTCTTTGCAACCATGGTATTTATTATAGATGGTTGCTTCCATTAGTTCTTCAATAGGGGTGATTTGTACCCCACAACAATGATAAAATCAAACAGTGTTTATTAAAAATAGAATTGAAATAGATTAATAAAAAATTTGATTTTTATTCCGCAATAAATGATAAAATAAAATATTGTTTTTTTAAAATAGAATGTAAATTTATGAAAAAATTGTTTAGTTTTTATTTTGCAATGAATGATAAAAGAAAACAGTGTTTATTTTATATAGAATTGAAAGAGATTGAAAAAAAATTCATTTTTATTTTGCAATAAATGATAAAATCAAATAGTGTTTATTAAAAATAGAATCGAAAAAGATTTTTAAAAATATTCATTTTTATTTTGCAATAAATGATAAAATCAAACAGTGTTTATTAAAAATAGAATTAAAATAGACTTTTTAAAAAAATGTTCATTTTTAATTTGCAATAAATGAAAAAATTCAACAGTGTTTATTAAAAATAGAATTGAAATCAGTGGAAAACGATTTTAATTTTTATTTTGCAATAAATGATAAAATCAAACAGTCTTTATTAAAAATAGAATTGAAATAAATTAAAAAATTGTTTAATTTTTATTTGGCAATGAATCATAAAATCAAACAGTGTTTATTAAAAATTGAAATAGAAATGGAGTAAAAAAAATTTTAATTTTTAATTTGTAATTAATGATGAAATCCAACAGTGTTGCTTAAAAATAGAATTTACATAGATAAAAAAATGTTCATTTTTATTTTGCTATAAATTATTTAATCAAACAGTGTTTATTAAAAATAGAATTGAAATAGATTAAAAAAATATCCATTTTTATTTTGCAATGAATGATAAAATCAAACAGTGTTTATTAAAAATAGAATTGAAATAGATTTAAAATTTTTCATTTTTATTTTGCAATAAATGATGAAATAAAATAGTGTTAATTAATAATAGAATTGAAATAGATTTGAAAAAATTTCATTTTCATTTTGCAATAATGATAAAATTAAACAGTATTTATTAAAAATAGAATTGAAATAAATTTTAAAAAAATGTAATTTTTATTTTGCAATAAATGATAAAATCAAACAGTGTTTATTAAAAATAGAATTGAAAAAGATTTTTTTTAATTTAATTTTTATCTTGCAATGAATGATAAAATCAAACAGTGTTTATTAAAAATAGAATTGAAATAGATTTGAAAAAAATTTTCATTTTAATTTTGCAATAAATGATCACATCAAACAGTGTTTATTAGAAAATACAATTGAAATATATTTTTTTAAAAAATTTATTTTGATAAAAATGATAAAATCAAACACAATTTATTAAAAATAGAATTCAAATAGATTTTTTAAAATTTCATTTTTAATTTGCAATAAATGATAAAATCAAACAGTGTTTATTAAAAATAGAATTGAAATAGATTACAAAATGTTTGCATTTTTATTTTGCAATAAATGATAAAATCAAACAGTGTTTATTAAAAATAGAATTTAAATAGATTACAAAATGTTTGCATTTTTATTTTGCAATAAATGATAAAATCAAAGTGTTTATGAAAAATAGAATTGATATAGCAAAAAAAATGTCATTTTCATTTTGCAATAAATGATAAAATCAAACAGTGTTTATTTTCAAACAGTGTTTATTAAACATAGAATTGAAATAGATTTTTAAAAATTAAATTTTTATCTTGCAATAAATAGTTAAATCAAACAGTGTTTATTAAAAATTGAATTGAAATAGATTAAAAGAAATATTTTCATTTTTATTTTGTAATCAATGATTAAATCAAACAGTGTTTATTAAAAATAAAATTAAAATAGATTAAAATAATTATTCATTTTTGTTTTGCCAGAAATACTAAAATAAAACAGTGTTTATTAAAAATAGAATTGAAACAGATTTTTAAAATTTTCATTTTTATTTGGCAATAAAGGATAAAATCAAATAGTGTTTATTTAAAATAGAATTTAAATAGATTACAAGAAATATTTTCATTTTTATATTGTATTCAATGATTAAATCAAACGGTGTTTATTAAAAATAAAATTAAAATAGATTAAAACAATTTTTCATTTTTATTTTGCCAGAAATACTAAAATCAAACAGTGTTTATTAAAAATAGAATTGAAACATATTTTTAAAATTTTCATTTTTATTTGGCAATAAATGATAACATCAAATAGTGTTTATTTAAAATAGAATTAAAATAGATTAAAAAAGTGTTTAGTTTTCATTTTTCAATAAATGATAAAAGAAAACAGTGTTTATAAATATATAGAATTGAAATAGATTGAAAATAATTTTCATATTTATTTTGCAATGAATGATAAAATAAAACAGTGTTTATTAAAAATAGAATTAAAATATATTGAAAAAACTTTCATTTTTATTTTGCAAAAAAATGTAGAAATCAAACAGTGTTTAATAAAAATAGAATTGAAATAGATTAAAACATGTTCATTTTTATTTTGCAATAAATGATAAAATCAAACAGTGTTTATTAAAAATAGAATTGAAATAGATTTCTAAAAGTTTTTCATTTTTATTTTGCAATAAATGATGAAATCAAACAGTGTTTTAAAAAAATAGAATTGAAATAGATTTAAAACATTTTTTTAATTTTTATTTTGCAATAAATGATAAAATCAAACAGTGTTCATTAAAAATGGAATTGAAATTGATATTTGAAAATGTTCATTTTTATTTTGCAATAAATGATAAAATCAAACAGTGTTTATTAAAAATGGAATTGAAATAGATTAAAAAATTGTTTAATTTTTATTTTGCAACAAATGATAAAATCAAATAGTGTTTATTAAAAATAGAATTGAAATAGATTAAAAAATGTTCATTTTTATTTTGCAACAGATGATAAAATCTAACAGTGTTTTTAAAAAATAGAATTGAAATAGATTAAAAAATTGTTCAATTTTCATTTTGCAACAGATGATAAAATCAAACAGTGTTTATTAAAAATAGAATTGTAATAGGTTAAAAAATGGCCATTTTCATTTTGCAATAAATGATAAAATCAAACAGTGTTTATTAAAAATAGAATTGAAATAGATTAAAAAAAATTTTAATTTTTATTTTGCAACAAATGATAAAATCAAACAGTGTTTATTAAAAATAGAATTGAAATAGATTTCTAAAAATTTTTCATTTTTATTTTGCAATAAATGATGAAATCAAACAGTGTTTTTTAAAAATAGAATTGAATTGATTTAAAACATTTTTTAAATTTTTATTTTGCAATAAATGATCAAATCAAACAGTGTTCATTAAAAATGGAATTGAAATAGATTAAAAAAATGTTCATTTTTATTTTGCAAAAAATGATAAAATCAAACAGTGTATATTAAAAATAGAATTGAAATAGATTAAAAAAATGTTCATTTTTATTTTGCAAAAAATGATAAAATCAAACAGTGTATATTAAAAATAGAATTGAAATAGATTTTTTAAAATTTGTATTTTAATTTGCAAAAAATGATAAAATCAAACAGTGTATATTAAAAATAGAATTGAAATAGATTTTTTAAAATTTGTATTTTAATTTGCAAAAAATGATAAAATCAAACAGTGTATATTAAAAATAGAATTGAAATAGATTTTTTAAAATTTGTATTTTAATTTGCAAAAAATGATAAAATCAAACAGTGTATATTAAAAATAGAATTGAAATAGATTTTTTAAAATTTGTATTTTAATTTGCAAAAAATGATAAAATCAAACAGTGTATATTAAAAATAGAATTGAAATAGATTTTTTAAAATTTGTATTTTAATTTGCAAAAAATGATAAAATCAAACAGTGTATATTAAAAATAGAATTGAAATAGATTTTTTAAAATTTGTATTTTAATTTGCAAAAAATGATAAAATCAAACAGTGTATATTAAAAATAGAATTGAAATAGATTTTTTAAAATTTGTATTTTAATTTGCAAAAAATGATAAAATCAAACAGTGTATATTAAAAATAGAATTGAAATAGATTTTTTAAAATTTGTATTTTAATTTGCAAAAAATGATAAAATCAAACAGTGTATATTAAAAATAGAATTGAAATAGATTTTTTAAAATTTGTATTTTAATTTGCAATAAATGATAAAATCAAACAGTGTATATTAAAAATAGAATTGAAATAGATTTTTTAAAATTTGTATTTTAATTTGCAAAAAATGATAAAATCAAACAGTGTATATTAAAAATAGAATTGAAATAGATTTTTTAAAATTTGTATTTTAATTTGCAAAAAATGATAAAATCAAACAGTGTATATTAAAAATAGAATTGAAATAGATTTTTTAAAATTTGTATTTTAATTTGCAAAAAATGATAAAATCAAACAGTGTATATTAAAAATAGAATTGAAATAGATTTTTTAAAATTTGTATTTTAATTTGCAAAAAATGATAAAATCAAACAGTGTATATTAAAAATAGAATTGAAATAGATTTTTTAAAATTTGTATTTTAATTTGCAAAAAATGATAAAATCAAACAGTGTATATTAAAAATAGAATTGAAATAGATTTTTTAAAATTTGTATTTTAATTTGCAAAAAATGATAAAATCAAACAGTGTATATTAAAAATAGAATTGAAATAGATTTTTTAAAATTTGTATTTTAATTTGCAAAAAATGATAAAATCAAACAGTGTATATTAAAAATAGAATTGAAATAGATTTTTTAAAATTTGTATTTTAATTTGCAAAAAATGATAAAATCAAACAGTGTATATTAAAAATAGAATTGAAATAGATTTTTTAAAATTTGTATTTTAATTTGCAAAAAATGATAAAATCAAACAGTGTATATTAAAAATAGAATTGAAATAGATTTTTTAAAATTTGTATTTTAATTTGCAAAAAATGATAAAATCAAACAGTGTATATTAAAAATAGAATTGAAATAGATTTTTTAAAATTTGTATTTTAATTTGCAAAAAATGATAAAATCAAACAGTGTATATTAAAAATAGAATTGAAATAGATTTTTTAAAATTTGTATTTTAATTTGCAATAAATGATAAAATCAAACAGTGTATATTAAAAATAGAATTGAAATAGATTTTTTAAAATTTGTATTTTAATTTGCAAAAAATGATAAAATCAAACAGTGTATATTAAAAATAGAATTGAAATAGATTTTTTAAAATTTGTATTTTAATTTGCAAAAAATGATAAAATCAAACAGTGTATATTAAAAATAGAATTGAAATAGATTTTTTAAAATTTGTATTTTAATTTGCAAAAAATGATAAAATCAAACAGTGTATATTAAAAATAGAATTGAAATAGATTTTTTAAAATTTGTATTTTAATTTGCAAAAAATGATAAAATCAAACAGTGTATATTAAAAATAGAATTGAAATAGATTTTTTAAAATTTGTATTTTAATTTGCAAAAAATGATAAAATCAAACAGTGTATATTAAAAATAGAATTGAAATAGATTTTTTAAAATTTGTATTTTAATTTGCAATAAATGATAAAATCAAACAGTGTATATTAAAAATAGAATTGAAATAGATTTTTTAAAATTTGTATTTTAATTTGCAATAAATGATAAAATCAAACAGTGTATATTAAAAATAGAATTGAAATAGATTTTTTAAAATTTGTATTTTAATTTGCAATAAATGATAAAATCAAACAGTGTATATTAAAAATAGAATTGAAATAGATTTTTTAAAATTTGTATTTTAATTTGCAAAAAATGATAAAATCAAACAGTGTATATTAAAAATAGAATTGAAATAGATTTTTTAAAATTTGTATTTTAATTTGCAAAAAATGATAAAATCAAACAGTGTATATTAAAAATAGAATTGAAATAGATTTTTTAAAATTTGTATTTTAATTTGCAAAAAATGATAAAATCAAACAGTGTATATTAAAAATAGAATTGAAATAGATTTTTTAAAATTTGTATTTTAATTTGCAAAAAATGATAAAATCAAACAGTGTATATTAAAAATAGAATTGAAATAGATTTTTTAAAATTTGTATTTTAATTTGCAATAAATGATAAAATCAAACAGTGTATATTAAAAATAGAATTGAAATAGATTTTTTAAAATTTGTATTTTAATTTGCAATAAATGATAAAATCAAACAGTGTATATTAAAAATAGAATTGAAATAGATTTTTTAAAATTTGTATTTTAATTTGCAAAAAATGATAAAATCAAACAGTGTATATTAAAAATAGAATTGAAATAGATTTTTTAAAATTTGTATTTTAATTTGCAAAAAATGATAAAATCAAACAGTGTATATTAAAAATAGAATTGAAATAGATTTTTTAAAATTTGTATTTTAATTTGCAAAAAATGATAAAATCAAACAGTGTATATTAAAAATAGAATTGAAATAGATTTTTTAAAATTTGTATTTTAATTTGCAAAAAATGATAAAATCAAACAGTGTATATTAAAAATAGAATTGAAATAGATTTTTTAAAATTTGTATTTTAATTTGCAAAAAATGATAAAATCAAACAGTGTATATTAAAAATAGAATTGAAATAGATTTTTTAAAATTTGTATTTTAATTTGCAATAAATGATAAAATCAAACAGTGTATATTAAAAATAGAATTGAAATAGATTTTTTAAAATTTGTATTTTAATTTGCAAAAAATGATAAAATCAAACAGTGTATATTAAAAATAGAATTGAAATAGATTTTTTAAAATTTGTATTTTAATTTGCAAAAAATGATAAAATCAAACAGTGTATATTAAAAATAGAATTGAAATAGATTTTTTAAAATTTGTATTTTAATTTGCAATAAATGATAAAATCAAACAGTGTATATTAAAAATAGAATTGAAATAGATTTTTTAAAATTTGTATTTTAATTTGCAAAAAATGATAAAATCAAACAGTGTATATTAAAAATAGAATTGAAATAGATTTTTTAAAATTTGTATTTTAATTTGCAATAAATGATAAAATCAAACAGTGTTTATTAAAAATAGAATTGAAATAGATTTAAAACATTTTAAAATTTTTTATCTTGCAATAAATGATAAAATCAGTGTTTATTAAAAATAGAATTGAAATAGATTTTTTAAAATTTGTATTTTAATTTGCAATAAATGATAAAATCAAACAGTGTTTATTAAAAATAGAATTGAAATAGATTTAAAACATTTTAAAATTTTTTATCTTGCAATAAATGATAAAATCAGTGTTTATTAAAAATAGAATTGAAATAGATATCTAAAAATTTTTCATTTTTATTTTGCAATAAATGATGAAATCAAACAGTGTTTTTTAAAAATAGAATTGAATTGATTTAAAACATTTTTTAAATTTTTATTTTGCAATAAATGATCAAATCAAACAGTGTTCATTAAAAATAGAATTGAAATAGATTTAAAACATTTTAAAATTTTTTATCTTGCAATAAATGATAAAATCAGTGTTTATTAAAAATAGAATTGAAATAGATTTCTAAAAATTTTTCATTTTTATTTTGCAATAAATGATGAAATCAAACAGTGTTTTTTAAAAATAGAATTGAATTGATTTAAAACATTTTTTAAATTTTTATTTTGCAATAAATGATCAAATCAAACAGTGTTCATTAAAAATAGAATTGAAATAGATTTAAAACATTTTAAAATTTTTTATCTTGCAATAAATGATAAAATCAGTGTTTATTAAAAATAGAATTGAAATAGATTTCTAAAAATTTTTCATTTTTATTTTGCAATAAATGATGAAATCAAACAGTGTTTTTTAAAAATAGAATTGAATTGATTTAAAACATTTTTTAAATTTTTATTTTGCAATAAATGATCAAATCAAACAGTGTTCATTAAAAATAGAATTGAAATAGATTTAAAACATTTTAAAATTTTTTATCTTGCAATAAATGATAAAATCAGTGTTTATTAAAAATAGAATTGAAATAGATTTCTAAAAATTTTTCATTTTTATTTTGCAATAAATGATGAAATCAAACAGTGTTTTTTAAAAATAGAATTGAATTGATTTAAAACATTTTTTAAATTTTTATTTTGCAATAAATGATCAAATCAAACAGTGTTCATTAAAAATGGAATTGAAATAGATTAAAAAAATGTTCATTTTTATTTTGCAATAAATGATAATATCAAACAGTGTTTATTAAAAATAGAATTGAAATAGATTAAAAAAATGTTCATTTTTATTTTGCAATAAATGATGAAATCAAACAGTGTTTTTTAAAAATAGAATTGAATTGATTTAAAACATTTTTTAAATTTTTATTTTGCAATAAATGATCAAATCAAACAGTGTTCATTAAAAATGGAATTGAAATAGATTAAAAAAATGTTCATTTTTATTTTGCAATAAATGATAATATCAAACAGTGTTTATTAAAAATAGAATTGAAATAGATTAAAAAAATGTTCATTTTTATTTTGCAATAAATGATGAAATCAAACAGTGTTTTTTAAAAATAGAATTGAATTGATTTAAAACATTTTTTAAATTTTTATTTTGCAATAAATGATCAAATCAAACAGTGTTCATTAAAAATGGAATTGAAATAGATTAAAAAAATGTTCATTTTTATTTTGCAATAAATGATAATATCAAACAGTGTTTATTAAAAATAGAATTGAAATAGATTAAAAAAATGTTCATTTTTATTTTGCAATAAATGATGAAATCAAACAGTGTTTTTTAAAAATAGAATTGAATTGATTTAAAACATTTTTTAAATTTTTATTTTGCAATAAATGATCAAATCAAACAGTGTTCATTAAAAATGGAATTGAAATAGATTAAAAAAATGTTCATTTTTATTTTGCAATAAATGATAATATCAAACAGTGTTTATTAAAAATAGAATTGAAATAGATTAAAAAAATGTTCATTTTTATTTTGCAATAAATGATGAAATCAAACAGTGTTTTTTAAAAATAGAATTGAATTGATTTAAAACATTTTTTAAATTTTTATTTTGCAATAAATGATCAAATCAAACAGTGTTCATTAAAAATGGAATTGAAATAGATTAAAAAAATGTTCATTTTTATTTTGCAATAAATGATAATATCAAACAGTGTTTATTAAAAATAGAATTGAAATAGATTAAAAAAATGTTCATTTTTATTTTGCAATAAATGATGAAATCAAACAGTGTTTTTTAAAAATAGAATTGAATTGATTTAAAACATTTTTTAAATTTTTATTTTGCAATAAATGATCAAATCAAACAGTGTTCATTAAAAATGGAATTGAAATAGATTAAAAAAATGTTCATTTTTATTTTGCAATAAATGATAATATCAAACAGTGTTTATTAAAAATAGAATTGAAATAGATTAAAAAAATGTTCATTTTTATTTTGCAATAAATGATGAAATCAAACAGTGTTTTTTAAAAATAGAATTGAATTGATTTAAAACATTTTTTAAATTTTTATTTTGCAATAAATGATCAAATCAAACAGTGTTCATTAAAAATGGAATTGAAATAGATTAAAAAAATGTTCATTTTTATTTTGCAATAAATGATAATATCAAACAGTGTTTATTAAAAATAGAATTGAAATAGATTAAAAAAATGTTCATTTTTATTTTGCAATAAATGATGAAATCAAACAGTGTTTTTTAAAAATAGAATTGAATTGATTTAAAACATTTTTTAAATTTTTATTTTGCAATAAATGATCAAATCAAACAGTGTTCATTAAAAATGGAATTGAAATAGATTAAAAAAATGTTCATTTTTATTTTGCAATAAATGATAATATCAAACAGTGTTTATTAAAAATAGAATTGAAATAGATTAAAAAAATGTTCATTTTTATTTTGCAATAAATGATGAAATCAAACAGTGTTTTTTAAAAATAGAATTGAATTGATTTAAAACATTTTTTAAATTTTTATTTTGCAATAAATGATCAAATCAAACAGTGTTCATTAAAAATGGAATTGAAATAGATTAAAAAAATGTTCATTTTTATTTTGCAAAAAATGATAAAATCAAACAGTGTTCATTAAAAATAGAATTGAAATAGATTTAAAACATTTTAAAATTTTTTATCTTGCAATAAATGATAAAATCAGTGTTTATTAAAAATAGAATTGAAATAGATTTTTTAAAATTTGTATTTTAATTTGCAATAAATGATAAAATCAAACAGTGTTTATTAAAAATAGAATTGAAATAGATTTAAAACATTTTAAAATTTTTTATCTTGCAATAAATGATAAAATCAGTGTTTATTAAAAATAGAATTGAAATAGATTAACTTATTTTTTCATTTTTGTTTTGCAACAAATAATAAAATAAAACAGTGCTTTTTATAAATGTAATTGAAATCTATAACAAATTTAGGGTTAGGTTAGAGTTAGGGTTTAGGGTTAGGGTTGATATGTACAAACACCAACCAGCATAACAGTGCCTTCCTTAACCAGTTCAAATATTATTCAGCGACTTAAAAGGATCTACAATGGATTGACTCGACACAAAGTGTATATATATATAAATATATATATATATATATATATATATATATATATATATATATATATATATATATATATATATATATATATATATATATATATATATACCTCTTGTTTAATAGAGTAGGTATATTCCACAGTTGGCCTTCGCCGCGGTTTGCTTAATCTGTGTTAGTTAATAGTCTCTCTTTTATGTGGCGTGATGGCTCAATGGTAGAGTACTCGCCTGGCATGCAAGTGACTTGGGTTTCGAATCCTGAGTTCGGATATGTTCTACTGATGAGTGAAACTCGAGTCTAGGGCTTTCGGCTAGTGGCTTTCATGGTTTGTGTGGGCTGCGGTGTTGTCTGATTGTGGAAATAATTATATATATATCATCTCACATAAATCTTGTGTAAACTTTATTACATGATCATTTATTTGTGCTCAAAAAATCTCTCTCTCTTTAGGGTTAGGGTTGATATGTACAAACACCAACCAGCATAACAGTGCCTAGTACTTGTATTGTTGTTATTTCCTAGATGTTAATCCAATGAAATTCAAGTGTTTATAAAATAATTCTCAATAACAGGTAGAGTTGTATTTAGTATAATTTTATTTTTATTTATACAAACATTATTGGTTACATATGTGCATACATGTTTTAGCCGCAATTACATTCAAATCCAGCTTCTTCTGACCATTCTTAAAAACTGAACAAAGACGAATGGAGAAAATTACATTCTTGCATATCGGGAGGGAGAATAGTAGAGAAGGCAAGGTATTTATCCGTTCTTATTCATCTCCCCACACATCTCGTGCATACATACATATTCACACACTTCCATTCTCTCACTCATGTCTTCTCGGTTATAGAGTTCTTATCTTCCCATGATCCCTCTTTATCCCAGTGAGTTTTTCAGACGTTTTGTCTCTTCTAATGTCTAGGTCAAATACTTGAATGGATTGTACTCCGATGAACTTGCTGCTCTAGTGCCCCCTCGACGTTAATACACTAGACCAACTCAACAATCAGCTAAATCCCATCCATTCACTGTGGAGGTCCCCATATGCCGGAGAGCCTTCTACTCCAATAGCTTTGGACCCCACACATTTATTAGCCTATCGATAGAGGTCAAACTATATATAAATAAACACACACATCCGCTAACCGTTACTCATATATATATATATATATATATATATATACCGTATTTCTTAATTGGGAGAGTTTCCCAGCAGAGTGCTCAATTATTAATGCAAAAGTAAAATTAACTAAATAATTAATAAGAGCATGATATTTATTAATATTAAATAAAGTGTTACAACAACATCCGGACCAAGGTTTCAGATCCGAGAAAATCGGACCTTCATCAGCGGAGTCGTATAGCTTAATGAGTGAGAACAACCGCCAGGAATTTCAAAATATTGTCCGTTGGAAAGATGGAACACTCTCAGATTTAAAATTGTCACGTGCGTGGAATATTTGTAGTCAGTTATGGAAAATATATATATGCTTGTTTTACAAATACTTCAATGGATTGTACTCCGATGAACTTGCTGCTCTAGTGCCCCCTCAACATAAATACACTAGACCAACTCAACAATCAGCTAAATCCCATCCATTCACTGTGGAGGTCCCCATATGCCGGAGAGCCTTCTTTGGCCTTTTGGTCAAGATCAAAGTGTAGTATCTGTTCCGATGGATACTGCACCCCATAGACTGGTATTGTCTTGGCCTTCGGGGCTTAATTTGCGCCGATCTATGGGTCTGTCCTGTGCAGTTCTAGGAGGTCCACCCTCCCAAGCTTCGCCTCCCCTCTTTGGGGAGGAGTAAGTTTATTGCTTACTGCCGTAGGCGCCCCTACCGGGGAATGCCGACGGGGCTGCCCAGGCAATTTTTAAACCCCACTTTCCCGATCCGACCTTGGGTCACATCTTACTTGTGGGAGTAAGATAAAAACTGGCCTTGTGCCTAACTCCTGGAGAGGAGTAAATCAATACTCCAATAGCTTCTTTCTTCGTGTTGCCAACCTTTGGAACCTCTGCTCCCTGTTTCCCCGACTGTACCGACAGGCATAAATGTAAAACTAATGGAAACAGACATCTCGCTGCATAGCTCCCAACTCAGGATGACCCCCAAAATGTACACCCTAATTCTCAGTAGCTCCTTACGTCTACAGTGGCGACTTGCCTTGTTTGGGGTGAACTATGTTAAAAATAAATTTTTTAAAATATATACATTTATACCTGTACACACACTTTAACAAGATTGCGTGAGATAAGTGCTTGTTTCATCTTATAAAGACTCATTAATCGCACTAAATATGCTGGCATTGTGGTTCATAGCAGCTATGTTGTTTGACATGTCTTGTAATAGTAGTAGTTGTAGAAGTAGTGGTGGTGTGTAAGGTTGATCTGTCTCTCTCTTTCTCTTTGTTGTAGCTGTCGTCGTAGTTGGGATGTGTGTAGATTGTTTTCTTTTTTCTTAGCAATTTAAAACAACAACAACACCATTATTTGCTCCGGGTTTCTTTTCTAGATCTATTTTTCTTTTACTTGATACATTAGTAGTACATAGCAAGTTCCTCTAGACGATTGCATAGTATTAGGCTTTCCCTTGCCCTGTGGGGAACGGCGAAAAACCTCGACAAAAACATGTCTGGTTTCTCTCAGACCAAAACCCCAAGAGAGAGATTAGACTAGATTATTTCCACGTCTCACTCAAGACTTCCTGTACGTGACGTCACTTTCTCGAACACGTCAGTTTAAATTCTAACCTTAATTTCTAGTTGAAATTTCCTATTTTTACGTAATCTAATTTCGACATAGAAATGTCCTTTTTGCACACAATCTAAAACAAACTCCATATTATATTACAACGTAGATAACTTTAAATGCACTCTCATAGCTTCTAATTTCAAGACACGACAAAATAGACGCATGTAAAAATTCTTAGACGGAACAGCTACATTTCAAGACTAAATAAGAATATATTCATTCCATAGACACATGAACTGATAAACTTTGCTTTCTTTTCAGTATGGAACTATCTGTATACACATGGCTAAGAGTGATTAGTATATCATCATCATCATCATCATCATCATCATCATCATCATCATCATCATCATCATCATCATCATCATCATCGGTTTAACATCTCTTTTACATGCTGGCATGTGTTGGCCGGCTTTTAGAAACTGACTTCCAAACTAACCTATCTATGACCAGGTCTTCATTTATTCTTTTTTTTTTCATGTCCATCCTTATCAGTTTCTCCCATATTTACCTTCGTCTTCCCCTGTGAGCTGGCCCAGTTACCTCAATTGTTCTACATCTACTAACCCAAGAATATCGTGATACCATATCCAGGTTTAAAGTCGCCTCGGACCAACATTCAGACGGTTTATAGATTCAATATCTTCTGTCTTTTTACATGGCTTGCTGCACTTTGCATTTTTTTGCCAATAAAATTGATTAATTGATTGATTGATTTATTAAGATAATCCTTATAGATTGGATTTTAAAGCATCAATATTTACCATCATCATCAATTTAATGCCTGTTTTACATGCTGGCATATGTTGGACGGCTTTTAGAAATTGACTTCCATACTAAACTATCTCTGACCAGATCTATATTTATGCCTCTTTCTCTCAAATCGATGCTTATCACTTCCTCCCATGTTTTCCTTCCTCTTCCCCTGCCAACTAATCCTGCTACCTCAACTGTTCTATATTTACTAATCCAAAACACTCACCGTTTTTTTTCAAAGTGACTAAACCATCAAAGTCTCCTGTTATGCACACATCTCCCTATACTGTCCACATTTAATCTTCCTCTGAGGTCATCAGATCTAAGTCTGTCTTTAAGACTCACATTACACATCCATCGTATCATTGTCATATCATTTTTATCTATGAAACGCATGTCCTCAACCCTCACTGTCCAGACGTCATTTGCATACAACATTACACTGCCTGCCTCCTCCCTAGGTCGACAGTGGTAACGCTCTGCTGGTTAGTAATGGCAGAATTCTCTGAACTTACTCTATTCACTCGTAATTCTTTCAATCACACTAGCACCTGCTCCTCACTGTGCTACAATGTATATCAGTTTTTCGTTTCCGTTCACGACGAGTACATATACCTGTGGATTCATGGTGTTTTATGTATGCGTATCTTCTACTCTATAATAAAGAGCAATGTGTTTTTTTTGTAAATATATATCCGTCCCGTCACTCATAATCTGGCCAACAAAATCTATTTCCATCATGAAACTTTTTCTTTCTTTCTTTTTTTCCTTACTGTTTTCTATACGTTTTACTTTTCTTTTGTATCTTTTTTTTTTAAACTTTCCAGTTTGAGACGTTTTCTCTCTCTTTTTTTCTTAATAAAGTCAGTTTTGTGCGGGGGTGTAAAATCATTTAAGATGTCAACATGAA
>OY744527.1:34528677-34531177 GCA_963556195.1 Sepiola atlantica | reverse complement strand
TGGGTGAAGTGTACTCAAGGGTGACCCTCCCTCGCTCATGCGCTCGGCCGTCGGTGTGCTCGCGCCGTCCAATTTCTCCCTATGTCTTTCTCGCGCCCTTTGTCTTTTCTGCAAAAGCTAACCCTATTATTTATGTGCACAATTCTCACTAACATCGACCAAGCCCTATCGTGCCCGTGTCTAGTTCTACCTTTTAACGTGAATTTTCCCTTCCTGACGGGGTTAATCGAACCCTCAATCTCTCTAAAGCTAATAGCTTGTTACCTTCTGGTTATGCAACGCATTTTAACACATTATAATACTTTCATAGCTGTTCGATGGGGTCGACCGGTAATCGCAAACGATTTGGTAATTCGGCTTTAATCTGCCGAGATGATTATATTCGGCGACAAGTGTCTTAGCGATTGCATATCCAACTGTGCACCTGTGCACTCACTCGTCAGTATCAACAACTGAAATTCTCTTGGTACGGACCTGTCTGGTTCGCATACCGTCACTATCATTGCGTCGGCCACCTCGGCCGGATTCTCCTCGTTCCCTTCTCTGGGAAAACAATCCTCTCAGACTAACACCTTCTTGGCTCACTTCGGCCCGGTGACATTCGATATCGATGCGCCTTCTCTGGCTGCATGCGATAGTGACCCTTTGGGTTCTTCCCTATAACTTCCAATTTCTTCATGATCATTCTCTCATCGCTTCCCGACACTGTCCCTAATTACTCATCGAGTGCCTCTCCCAGCAACGGGGGGCCACTGATTTCTTCTGCTTCGTCTGTATCAACACTATCTATCTTAGATAGGATCTCATATCCTTCTCTTCGCTTATCATTACTTCTGTGCCCTTTCGTAAGGCGCACCACAATCTGTCATATTCACGGTGGTTCGAACATCTGTCGATTACTTCAACTTTCTTTTGCTTTTACAACTCACTATATATCTGCCTGGTCGTTCGGCAACAGCCCATCCAGCTGCAGGTATATTACTACTTGTGATCGATCATTTGGATCTAACCACGACGACCCTCCATCGGTCCCAGTTATGCATCTCTTTCTATCCTTATATGTCCGTTTTATCTCGGGGGGGGGGGGCATCCAGGACAACTGTCCGCGCCACAACCACCAGCACCGCACACGCATGGGGGCCCTCCCTGCGTGCGGTGGAGCCGACAAATGCGACACAGCACAACCTCGGCCTCTCCCCCAGGTCCTTGACTATCTTTGGCTTGGCTTTCCTGCTATTCTGTGGTGGGGCGTTCTGCTCCCCTCTACCGTGACTTCATAGGTAATTCCTCTACCTTTTTGGCTAACCGATTTTCTCTCAGTCTCTTCTGGAGCTGGGCAGGGGGGTATTTTGCCGCTCTCCTCCCACTCGCTGGACTCGTCAACCGACCTAGCAGTCGCGTTTAATTCGATCTCTCTCTACGGGGGGGTTCATTGCTTCTTGCGGTTTCTCATAAACCGGCGAACAAAACCCAAGCCCGTCTTCTTCCCATTCTACCGTAACTTCATAGGTAATTCCTTTACCTTTTTGGCTAACCGATTTTCTCTCAGTCTCTTCTGGAGCTGGGTGGGGGGGTATTTTGCCGCTCTCCTCCCACTCGCTGGACTGGTCAACCGACCTAGCAGTCGCGTTTAATTCGATCTCTCTCTACGGGGGGGTTCATTGCTTCTTGCGGTTTCTCATAAACCGGCGAACAAAACCCAAGCCCGTCTTCTTCCCATTCTACCGTAACTTCATAGGTAATTCCTCTACCTTTTTGGCTAACCGATTTTCTCTCAGTCTCTTCTGGAGCTGGGCGGGGGGGGTATTTTGCCGCTCTCCTCCCACTCGCTGGACTGGTCAACCGACCTAGCAGTCGCATTTAATTCGATCTCTCTCTACGGGGGGGTTCATTGCTTCTCGCGGTTTCTCATAAACCGGCGAACAAAACCCAAGCCCGTCTTCTTCCCATTCTACCTTCGCTATCTTTCACTAAACTTATCATTCTGGGGGCCACCCTACTTTTTATACTCTGTGGGGTGGCCTCTGGGCGCTTCCCTGGTTCTTTACCCTGGCGTCAGGTGGCGCACTAAGGTTCGGAATCCTAATTCCTCACCTCCGATCTATGCTGCTGTGCACCACCGACTCTCATGTCCGAACCGACCACACCTAGTGCAGTTCGGTCTAAACGTGCTGCGTGGGCGCCCATAACTTGTGGGACACTCTGCTGCTCTATGCCCCTCGCCCCTGCAGGTCCAGCGGACTGATACCTGCCTGGCCGGTGCGGGCCTATCGTACTCATTTTGAAGGTCCCATGCCTCCCTTCTACGATCGGAGTCTGCCTCCCAATCTTCTCCGCCCCCTCTCTCCATTCGGGGCCCCGGGCTCGCCCTGCCCCCCACCGCTTTCCTTCTCCCAGGCATTTCCTCGCCATTGCCTCTATCTACACGTTCCCCTAGTCTTATACTGTCTCTCGCTAATCTCTGGGCCTCCGCTAGTGTGAGCGGGTGACCCCTCAGTAC
>OY744527.1:34513677-34518677 GCA_963556195.1 Sepiola atlantica | reverse complement strand
ATGACCTTGCGGTAATCGCAACAGCCACCTACCAACGATTTCACGCTGATAAGGGCCATTGGTCCCCTCTGGAGCCCGAGTGGCAACAAGCCTTCCCAAGGTCCCAGAGCTGTCCGCGCTCTTCCAGTGGAGGTCTGGTTTTGCGCTTTCCCTCCTCGACCCTCTGTCCATAATTTTCGTGGCGTCAGCCTATGCTTGCGCCTCTCTCGTGCGGTTGTATTTTCCCCGGTTCTGTTGTTTTGTGCTTCCATGTGTTTGTTCTCCATTCGTTGCTTATGTGGGTTGGTTTCCGCATTCGAGGACATTTCTCAGGATTGTAGCTGTTTTGATCATTACTGTCCTTTGTATGGTCTCAGTTATCCCTTTGATTCCTATTTCTCATAGTCTTTTCTCCATGTTTTTGGGGACTGTTCCTAGTGCTCCTATGATTATTGGTGTTATACTGACTTTCTTCATGTTCCATATTCCTTTCAATTCTCTGGCAAGTTCAGTATATTTGCTTCTTTTTTCCGTCTCTTTGATCTTCACTCTGTGGTCTGCTGGAACGGCAAAGTCCACGATTTTGCAGGATTTTTCTTTCTTGTTGATTATTATCATATCCGGTCTCCTTGCTGTTATGGGTTTGTCCGTTTGTACATTCATATCCCATATGATTTTGTGTTTTTCGTTTTCTAGTACAGTTTCTGGTTTGTGTTTGTACCGTTTTCTTGCATATTCGAAATTCAGTTGTTTGCACATTTCCCAGTGTACTTCTTTCCCCATGCTGTCATGTCTGTTCTTGTATTCCCTTTGTGCTAGCTTGCTGCATTCACTTATTATATGATTTATCGTTTCGTCTCTTTGTCCACACAATCTGCATTTGCTGTTTTCCTGGGTTTTATCTATCTTTGCTTTAATAAAGTTTGTCCTAATCGCATTGTTCTGTGCGGCCGTCAGCAGAGATTCCGTTTCTCTGTTCAGGTTTCCTTTTCTTAGCCATGCCCAGCTGTTTTCATTGGCTTCATCGCTTGTGAGTCTTATAAAGCGTCCATGTAGTTGTTTTTCTTCCCACTTTTCCTTTCTTGTCTTTTTGTTTCTGGATTCAGTGCTTCCGGGGTTGTTTGTTGGGCTGGTGTCTCTTGCTGTGGTGATCAGTCTTTCCGTGTTCTGGGTTACATATTTCTCCAGCTCTTTTTTGGTGTCTTCCACACAGTCTTCTATACTTACCAGTCCTCTACCTCCTTCATTTCTTTTCACGTAGAGTCTGTCCGTGTCGTCTTTTGGGTGCAGTGCATTGTGCATAGTCATTAGTTTTCTAGTTCTTTGGTCAAGGTGCCTGAGTTCTTCTTTGGTCCAGCCTATGAATGGTCCAGAGTATCTTATTAGTGATACAGCCCATGTGTTTATCCCTTTTACTAGGTTTCTGCTATATAGTTTAGTTTCTAAGAGTTTCCTTGTTCTTCGTAGATATTCTTTTCCAATCTTCTCTTTCATTTCTGTATATTTGATTGTGTCTGCTTCCAGAACTCCCAGGTATTTGTAACTATCTTGTTCTCCTAGCGCCCTCATCTCCTCTTGGTTGGGGAGTTCTATACCTTCTGTCTTTTCCAGTTTTCCTCTTTTGATCTCTAGCAGTGCACATTTTTCTATTCCAAACTCCATTTGGATATCTTGGCTGAATATCCTGGAAAAGCTGATAAGCTTTTCCAGTTCTGTTTTGTTTTTTGCAAACAGTTTAAGGTCATCCATGTACATCAGGTGGTTTATTCTTTGTTCTGTACCCGTAAACCTGTATCCGGCATCACACTTTCTGAGTATGTAGTTGAGTGGCATCATGGCTATTATAAACAGTAGTGGTGATAAGGAGTCTCCTTGAAAAATGCCTCTCTGTATTTTTATCTCAGACAGGTATTGTCCTCCGGCTGTCAGTTTTAGTCTCCATGTTTCCATTGCTTTCTGGATGAGATTAATAATCCTGTCTGGTATCTTGTATATTTTTAAGCATTCAATTATCCATGTTTGGGGGATTCTGTCGTAGGCTTTCTTGTAGTCAATCCATGCCATGGTTATGTTCTTTTGTCTGCTCTTCACCTCCTTCAGAGTCTTTTGATCAATGTATAGTAGATCATGTGCACCTCTTTGTCCTTTCCGGCATCCTTTTTGTTCCTCGGGGAGCAGTCCACGTTTGTCCAGGGATTGGTAGATTTGTTCTCTCAGTTGTGCTGTGAGAATTTTCCACATTATTGGTAGACATGTTATCGGTCTGTAGTTGCTGGGGGTCGTTCCCTTTTTGGGGTCTTTTTGTATTAGTGTTGTTCTTCCTTCCGTCATCCATTCTGGTATGTCTGTTTTGCGGATACATCCGCTCAGTTTCTGCGCTATTCTTTCATGCAGGGTCTTGAATTTTTTAAACCAGTATGCATGTATTCCATCGTGGCCTGGTGCTCTCCAGTTTGCCATTTTTCTTAGGGTTTTCTTGATCGTTTCTTTGTTGATTTCTGTTTCGGTTCCTTCTTCGATTTCTTGCAGTTCATCTTTCATGTTTTTCAACCATTGGGCATTCTTGTTGTGCTTTTTTGGTCCTTCCCATATCTTGCTCCAGAATTGTTTTGTTTCTGTTGGGTTCGGTTGCTCTGTTGTTGTTTTTTCTCCATTTACGTTTTTGTAAAACTGGCTTTCATTGTTTTCAAAGGTCCTGTTCTGTTTGCTCTGTTCTGATTTGTACCTGTATCGTCTCAGTCTTCCTTCTATTGCTGCTATCCTTTGTTTTATTTCTTCATGTTTCTCATTTAGTTTTTCCTTGCGTTTCTGATTTTTGCTTCTTAATCGTTTCATGTCCTCCTTCCTTCTGTTCACGGTTTTAGCTTCTTTCCGAAGTTTGGTGATCTGGGTTTCCAGTCTGATTTCCCATCCAGGTTTTGTCGGTCCTCTCTTTTGTCCATTCTCTTCGTTTCTTAGTTTCATACTTACCGATTTTGCCCCTGCATATATCAGGTTGTTTAGGTCTGTAATAGTTTCTGTTGGGATGTGTGTGAGGAGTCTGTTTACTCTTTCTGTTTCTGCTTGTAACTTCTTCGCTACTTCATTCCTGAGAGATGGGAGTTTTGTTTTTTTTCTAACATGTATCGTCTTATGTTCTCCACTTCACTTGCTTCTTTTTCGTTGAGTTCTATCTCAGCAGGTTCTGTGGTTCCGCAGTCTTCTATCTCCCCTGGTTCTGTGATTCCGTAGTCTTCAATCTCTTCAGTTTCAGTGTGTATGTTTTGCCTGTCCTCTTCCTGTGGTCTCTCCTTTGGTGGTGTTTCTTGCTCCGTTTCGCCATTAGCCTTCTGTCTGATGTCCGTCAGTTCCATCTCCGAGAACCATCCTCGCTTGAGGATCTGTCTTGCTTGATCTGCTATCCTTTGTTCCGTTGTATGTGGGTCACTAGCAATGTCCCAGAGATGTTTCATTCGTTTTCGGTAGCCTCTTTCTATAGGGTAGCGGCTTTTATAGTAGCACTCCATCACCAGTCTGTTCTCTTTCATGGTCCATTTCTTTCTAAATCTTTCCAGTTTGCTGTTTTCGCTCTGGTTTACTTGTCTCTAGTCTGTGTCCTTGTCATACCTGGAATCAGAGAGGTTACTTACCTGGTTCTTGTCCGTGGTCTTGTTTCTGAAATGAGAAGGGCCAACATTCGCAGGATGCGGACCGGGTCCCCCATGTTGGCCATCAAGGGAGCACCTGCCCATCATGACACTCAGATCTTTCTTCTGAGTCCCACGGCGTTTATTTGTGTTAATAGACATTTATCATGGTTTAGTGTTTGTGGCAACACCAGGCCCAGGCTTAGTTTACCTGTGATCCTGTCACAGGGATAGTGTTTCTCTCATTTTCATGAGGTTCAAGGTGCACTATCACACATACATAAAGAAACATTTACGAAAAAATAAAAAAATAAAAAAAAAATTTAAAAAAATTTAAAAAAAATTTTTAAAAATAAATAAATAGATAAATAAATAAATAAAAAATAAATAAATAATAATAATGAATAATTGATAAATAAATAAAAATAAATAAATAAATAAAAAGATAATAATTATATATATACATATACACATACACATATACATATACACACCAGGCACGTGCAAAAATGGCCGCCTCTTGTGTTTGAAAGATAAAAGCCTAAACGTAATCTTTAAAAAAAAAATTAAAAAAAAAAAAAAAAAATGCATATTTACGTGTGAAAAATAAATAAATTATGTAATCACGGCGGCTGAAAACCCCAAAAATGCAGTGAATGTTGAACTTTGGGAAAATTACTTGTAAAAATCCCTTGAAAGATAAATATAAGTTTTTGGGAACTATTTCAAAGATAATTATTAACTTAAAGTCATAAGATATTGAGTTTAAAAAAAAAAGAAAATCCCACATTTTACTAAAAGTTAGGAAAATTATACCCCCAAAAGTCATAAATGAATAAAATCCGGCGTCACATAATCGGCAAACAACTTTGTTTACCAATTGACTATCGCTATGCAAAATATATGGAAGAAAAAAAAATGTTATAATTTATCATTTTTAACTTTATATATAAAAATGGTTTTGTAATAATTTACAGAAGTTGAAAAATTATTATCCATTAATTTTTTTATTCTTTTTAACGCTACAAACAAATTTAAGTACCCTTATTTTGTTATAATAAAATAGGAAATGCTTATTTAATTAAAATATTTGTGAGTGTACGCAATTAACATCTTTAAGAGGTTTATATTAAACTTGGTATTAGTTTTTAATTATTGATGACATCTGTTTACCAATTTTTTTTCTTAGAATTTGAAATAAAACTTTTAAATGTTGAAAATTATTTTTACGTTACGAACTGCGTCAATTATTATTATTATTATTATTATTATTATTATTATTATTATTATTATTATTATTATTATTATTATTATTATTGTTATTATTTCATTACAATTATTATAATAATAATTATTTTTTGTATTGGTATTTTTATTATTATCATTATTATTATT
>OY744527.1:34503677-34508677 GCA_963556195.1 Sepiola atlantica | reverse complement strand
GGGTTGGTTTCCGCATTCGAGGACATTTCTCAGGATTGTAGCTGTTTTGATCATTACTGTCCTTTGTATGGTCTCAGTTATCCCTTTGATTCCTATTTCTCCTAGTCTTTTCTCCATGTTTTTGGGGACTGTTCCTAGTGCTCCTATGATTATTGGTGTTATACTGACTTTCTTCATGTTCCATATTCCTTTCAATTCTCTGGCAAGTTCAGTATATTTGCTTCTTTTTTCCGTCTCTTTGGTCTTCACTCTGTGGTCTGCTGGAACGGCAAAGTCTACGATTTTGCAGGTTTTTTCTTTCTTGTTGATTATTATCATATCCGGTCTCCTTGCTGTTATGGGTTTGTCTGTTTGTACGTTCATATCCCATATGAGTTTGTGTTTTTCGTTTTCTAGTACAGTTTCTGGTTTGTGTTTGTACCGTTTTTTTGCATATTCGAAATTCAGTTGTTTGCACATTTCCCGGTGTACTTCTTTCCCCATGCTATCATGTCTGTTCTTGTATTCCTTTTGTGCTAGCTTGCTGCATTCACTTATTATATGATTTATAGTTTCGTCTCTTTGTCCACACAGTCGGCATTTGCTGTTTTCCTGGGTTTTATCTATCTTTGCTTTAATAAAGTTTGTCCTAATCGCGTTGTTCTGTGCGGCCGTCAGCAGAGATTCCGTTTCTCTGTTCAGGTGTCCTTTTCTTAGTCATGCCCAGCTGTTTTCATTGGCTTCATCGCTTGCGAGTCTTATGAAGCGTCCATGTAGTTGTTTTTCTTCCCACTTTTCCTTTCTTGTCTTTTTGTTTCTGGGTTCAGTACTTCCGGGGTTGTTTGTTGGGCTGGTGTCTCTTGCTGTGGTGATCAGTCTTTCCGTGTTCTGGGTTACATATTTCTCCAGCTCTTTTTTGGTGTCTTCCACACAGTCTTCTATACTTACCAGTCCTCTACCTCCTTCATTTCTTTTCACGTAGAGTCTGTCCGTGTCGTCTTTTGGGTGCAAAGCATTGTGCATAGTCATTAGTTTTCTTGTTCTTTGGTCAAGGTGCCTGAGTTCTTCTTTGGTCCAGCCTATGAATGGTCCAGAGTATCTTATTAGTGATACAGCCCATGTGTTTATCCCTTTTACTAGGTTTCTGCTATATAGTTTAGTTTCTAAGAGTTTCCTTGTTCTTCGTAGATATTCTTTTCCAATCTTCTCTTTCATTTCTGTATATTTGATTGTGTCTGCTTCCAGAACTCCCAGGTATTTGTAGCTCTCATGTTCTCCTAGCGCCCTCATCTCCTCTTGGTTGGGGAGTTCTATACCTTCTGTCGTCTCCAGTTTTCCTTTTTTGATCTCTAGTAGTGCACATTTTTCTATTCCAAACTCCATTTGGATATCCTGGCTGAATATCCTGGTTGTGTTTATCAGCTTTTCCAGTTCTTTTTTGTTTTTTGCAAACAGTTTAAGGTCATCCATGTACATCAGGTGGTTTATTCTTTGTTCTGTATCCGTAAACCTGTATCCGGCATCACACTTTCTGAGTATGTAGTTGAGTGGCATCATGGCTATTATAAACAGTAGTGGTGATAGAGAGTCTCCTTGAAAAATGCCTCTCTGTATTTTTATCTCAGACAGGTATTGTCCTCCGGCTGTCAGTTTTAGTCTCCATGTTTCCATTGCTTTCTGGATGAGATTAATAATCCTTTCTGGTATCTTGTATATCTTTAAGCATTCAATTATCCATGTTTGGGGGATTCTGTCGTAGGCTTTCTTGTAGTCAATCCATGCCATGGTTATGTTCTTTTGTCTTCTCTTCACCTCCTTCAGGGTCTTTTGATCAATGTATAGTAGATCATGTGCCCCTCTTTGTCCTTTCCGGCATCCTTTTTGTTCCTCGGGGAGCAGTCCACGATTGTCCAGGGATTGGTAGATTTGTTCTCTCAGTTGTGCTGTGAGAATTTTCCACATTATTGGTAGACATGTTATCGGTCTGTAGTTGCCGGGGGTCGTTCCCTTTTTGGGGTCTTTCTGTATTAGTGTTGTTCTTCCTTCCGTCATCCATTCTGGTACGTCTGTTTTATAGAGACATCCGCTCAGTTTCTGCGCTATTCTTTCATGCAGGGTCGTGAATTTTTAAAACCAGTATGCATGTATTCCATCGTGGCCTGGTGCTCTCCAGTTTGCCATTTTTTTTAGGGTTTTCTTGATCGTTTCTTTGTTGATTTCTGTTTTGGTTCCTTCTTCGATTTCCTGCAGTTCATCTCTCATGTTTTTCAACCATTGGGCATTCTTGTTGTGTTTTTTTGGTTCTTCCCATATCTTGCTCCAGAATTGTTTTGTTTCTGTTGGGTTCGGTAACTCTGTTGTTGTTTTTTCTCCATTTACGTTTTTGTAGAACTGGCTTTCATTGTTTTCAAAGGTCCTGTTCTGTTTGCTCTGTTCTGATTTGTACCTGTATCGTCTCAGTCTTCCTTCTATTGCTGTTATCCTTTGTTTTATTTCTTCATGTTTCTCATTTAGTTTTTCCTTGCGTTTCTGATTTTTGCTTCTTAATCGTTTCATGTCCTCCTTCCTTCTGTTCACGGTTTTAGCTTCTTTCCGAAGTTTGGTGATCTGGGTTTCCAGTCTGATTTCCCATCCAGGTTTTGTCGGTCCTCTCTTTTGTCCATTCTCTTCGTTTCTTAGTTTCATACTTACCGATTTTGCCCCAGCATATATCAGGTTGTTTAGGTCTGTAATAGTTTCTGTTGGGATGTGTGCGAGGAGTCTGTTTACTCTTTCTGTTTCTGCTTGTAACTTCTTCGCTACTTCATTCCTGAGAGATGGGAGTTTTGTTTTGTTTTCTAACATGTATCGTCTAATGTTCTCCACTTCACTTGCTTCTTTTTCGTTGAGTTCTATCTCAGCAGGTTCTGTGGTTCTGCAGTCTTCTATCTCCCCTGGTTCTGTGATTCCGTAGTCTTCAATCTCTTCAGTTTCAGTTTGTATGTTTTGCTAGTCCTCTTTCTGTGGTCTCTCCTTTGGTGGTGTTTCTTGCTCCGTTTCGCCATTAGCCTTCTGTCTGATTTCCGTCAGTTCCATCTCCGAGAACCATCCTCGCTTGAGGATCTGTCTTGCTTGATCTGCTATCCTTTGTTCCGTTGTATGGTAGTCACTAGTAATGTCCCATAGATGTTTCATTCGTTTTCGGTAGACTCTTTCTGTAGGGTAGCGGCTTTTATAATAGCACTCCATCACCAGTCTGTTCTCTTTCGTGGTCCATTTCTTTCTATATTTATTTTTATTATCATTTTATTACAATTATTGTTATTATTTTTATGATTATTTTATTACAATTATTATTATTATTGTTATGATTATTATTATTTTATTACAATTATTATTATTTTAATTATTATTATTTTTATTATTATTGTTGTTATTGTTATTCTTTTTCTTCTTCTTATTATTATTATTTTTATTATTATTATATTATTACCATTATTATTCTTGTAATTATTATTATTATTATCGTTATTATTATTATTATTATTAGTATTAGTATTATTATTATTGTCTTTATTATTATTATTTTTATTGTTATTATTATTATTTACTCACTAGGAGTTATCACACTGGTCATCGTCAGTGATCGCCCACTGCCAACAACCTGTGGTATTCCCTGGAGTCTGAGTGACAACAAGTCTCCTCAGGCCTCCAGTATGCTCCACCTCTTTTCGTTCATCACCGCTGATGACCTTGCGGTAATCGCAACAGCCACCTACCAACGATTTCCCGCTGATAAGGGCCATTGGTCCCCTCTGGGGCCCGAGTGGCAACAAGCCTTCCCAAGGTCCCAGAGCTGTCCGCGCTCTTCCAGTGGAGGTCTGGTTTTGCGCTTTCCCTCCTCGACCCTCTGTCTATAATTTTCGTGGCGTCAGCCTATGCTTGCGCCTCTCGTGCGGTTGTATTTTGCGCCCGGTTCTGTTTTGTGCTTCCGTGTGTTTGTTCTCCATTCGTTGCTTATGTGGGTTGGTTTCCGCATTCGAGGACATTTCTCAGGATTGTAGCTGTTTTGATCATTACTGTCCTTTGTATGGTCTCAGTTATCCCTTTGATTCCTATTTCTCCTAGTCTTTTCTCCATGTTTTTGGGGACTGTTCCTAGTGCTCCTATGATTATTGGTGTTATACTGACTTTCTTCATGTTCCATATTCCTTTCAATTCTCTGGCAAGTTCAGTATATTTGCTTCTCTTTTCCGTCTCTTTGATCTTCACTCTGTGGTCTGCTGGAACGGCGAAGTCCACGATTTTGCAGGATTTTTCTTTCTTGTTGATTATTATCATATCCGGTCTCCTTGCTGTTATGGGTTTGTCTGTTTGTACATTCATATCCCATATGATTTTGTGTTTTTCGTTTTCTAGTACAGTTTCTGGTTTGTGTTTGTACCGTTTTCTTGCATATTCGAAATTCAGTTGTTTGCACATTTCCCGGTGTACTTCTTTCCCCATGCTGTCATGTCTGTTCTTGTATTCCCTTTGTGCTAGCTTGCTGCATTCACTTATTATATGATTTATCGTTTCGTCTCTTTGTCCACACAATCTGCATTTGCTGTTTTCCTGGGTTTTATCTATCTTTGCTTTAATAAAGTTTGTCCTAATCGCGTTGTTCTGTGCGGCCGTCAGCAGAGATTCCGTTTCTCTGTTCAGGTTTCCTTTTCTTAGCCATGCCCAGCTGTTTTCATTGGCTTCATCGCTTGTGAGTCTTATAAAGCGTCCATGTAGTTGTTTTTCTTCCCACTTTTCCTTTCTTGTCTTTTTGTTTCTGGGTTCAGTGCTTCCAGGGTTGTTTGTTGGGCTGGTGTCTCTTGCTGTGGTGATCAGTCTTTCCGTGTTCTGGGTTACATATTTCTCCAGCTCTTTTTTGGTGTCTTCCACACAGTCTTCTATACTTACCAGTCCTCTACCTCCTTCATTTCTTCTCACGTAGAGTCTGTCCGTGTCGTCTTTTGGGTGCAAAGCATTGTGCATAGTCATTAGTTTTCTTG
>OY744527.1:34471177-34486177 GCA_963556195.1 Sepiola atlantica | reverse complement strand
TTTTGTAATAAGGTTTATTTAAAAGAGGGTACTTCTGCAGTTTGCGGACCGTGCTAATTTTTAGATAGGATTTTCAAGTTAAATTCAATATTTACGGCATCTTTTGTTTATTAAATTGTTAGGTGAAAGTGCAGAATAGTTAATCAAGCCCCCACCTCCCCATGTGAAGAATGGGTTTCTAAATTATAACGTTATTATTTCAGCATAGATGTTGGACAAACTTAAAATTCTAACAATAACTTCCGTAATTGTTATAACAATTCCATTTCACAAAAAATTATATACGTATTTCTGCTATTCAAACTTTGCTTAAAATATAAAATTACTCAACAGAACAATAATAAATAATCACAGTTACTTGAAAGTCATTGTTTTAATTAAGTTCACTTCTTCATTAGAATATGGAGCTGGTGCTGCTTCATTTTTGTGACTGGTGTAATAATTAGCTTCAAAATTATAGTTCCATGCATACAAATTACATATAGGACACACAATTATTTTATTAGTACATGGATTCTTTTTATTGCCTTGGTAGGAATACTTTTTTATGGATAAAAGAAACGGCATTGACTTTGGGGGGAATAATATTTTTTACTACCTTTGGTGGATGTTTGTTTTAGAAATATTATGCACCTATCTCCTCCACGAAATCCACATATCCGTTCTCTTGCAACATTTATTTCCCCACGAACATTGTAAAATGCAATATGAAGGCGCATTTGAGAAAGCATTATCTTCCTCTTGCAGAATTTACATGGTACTTTTTATGGTACTTTTTATGGTACTTTTCATGGTATTTTTCATGGTACTTTTCATGGTACTTTTCATGGTACTTTTCATGGTACTTTTTCTCCATCATCAGTTGAAAGGAATGGATGATTCCCAATGGCAAACACCAACTCCTTACTAAAGAAATACCGAGTCATGATTTCGGAGGACGAGGTATGGATATTTAGGGTTCTATAGTATACGCAATTGATGTCTGCCACCTCAACAGAAGATCCTATGAAAGTTCCATCCCGAAATTCTTTTACTTGAAGAATTTGGACATTGATCGTTATATGGTGTTGCTCTAATTCCTCTTGTGACGGGAATTGTTTTTTATTTGCAAAACTATTTATTGTACCAGTGTTTCCCACTCTGGGTGCGCCGTTGTGATTAATAACAATCGGATCACAAACAGAGACAATATTGTCTAAAGCCACATTACTATTTTGGCCCTGATATGTTGTTAGAACCTAAATCCGTCTAAGTCGATCACGATAATCAGGATTTAAAGCTGTCAACTTCTTAAGTACAGTTGCTTTGTAAGCCATTTCCCCATCAATCTCAACATACAATCATATGGCGAGGCTCTTGGAGTTATTAGTTCAGCTAGTGAATCCACTTCATCTTAAACATGCACATCAGTTACATGTGTGGTCATCTTTGTTGCTGCTGCTGCTGCTGCTGCTTTTTCTTGTCGCCAATTATTTTGTGCTAAGCTTACACAAACCAGCATTCGACTGGGCTTCTTCAGAGTCACTCCTGCTTTTTCCAGTGCGTTGATTTCAAAGTCAGCATCAATCAAGTGTGAGTGTATTAATTTATTCCTATTTATTTGATTACTTTATTTGTGTCTCGACCATACAATCATATGGTGAGGCTCTTGGAGTTATTAGTTCAGCTAGTGAATCCACCTCATATTGAACATGCACATCAGTTACATGTGTGATCTTCTTCTTCTTCTTCTTCTTCTTCTTCTTCTTCTTCTTCTTCTTGTGACCAATTATTTTTTGTTGACCCTAACCCTAACCAGCCGTCGATTCAGCTTTTTTAGAGTCACTCCTGATTTTTCCAGCGTATTGATTTAAAAAATCAGCATTAATCTCGACCACCACAGTTCTCTGAAATTCTAGTTGTCCAAATTCCAGTCTTTTACCAAATTCACATTGCCGCCGACAACAACAAGATCACCAATCCAATCTTTGATGTTTGAATAATCAAGTGCAAGGCGTCTGGATGTTTGTCCTTTCTTTACTAATTCAGGGTGTCAATTTAGAATACACACATTCACTGAAATGCAAATGACATTGGAATAATAGATCAGATCAAGTGCATCGAATGTGTTGTCCTAATACATTAAGCGACAATTGCCCCAAAAAATCGCTCAACTGTATCTGTTCCATTAAGGACAAGACATATACTAGAATCAGAGCAGTTTATTTGACGCTTGGCTGTGCAAAACACCGAATCGATAAATGTAGATTTTATATCATAATAAAATTGAGATGGAAGGATATTTGTGTTTGAAAGTTGAAATAAGAAAAACAGCGAATATGCAGCTTTTAAAAACATTTGAATTTGTTTGGAAAGGGACAATTTTTAATATGAATACAAACAAAGAAATCCTTCGTACACGACAGCAAGAAGCTTTAAGTTGTTTTTGATTTGATAAAGTTTGTCTGAGATGACATTTATTTTGTACGTTGTAATCGCATCTACAAATTTCAATAAGCATGCAGTTGCAGTGAGTACATTTTGTTTGTTCTTTGGATAAATGATATTCTCTACATCATGAGAATCAATAGTTGAAACCGGAAGTAGTTTCTTTACATCCGCTTTTAGCAATGTTATTCCCTGAATTTTCATGGTACCTTTAATAATGTTGCTCCAACATCTTCTAACTAAATGTTTAACATCAAAATTTGATGTTTCATTAAATTTGCCCACCATTAAATCTACCAATGAGAACATTTTAATTAGTTCTCATAAAGAAGATTCCACATTCAATGAAAAACTCATAAGGGAATTGATTGCCTGTCTTCTTGTCTCATCACCATCCGTGCAAAAGTTGAGGGGTGGAGCTGCTCCATTTTTAGCCATCAAACCTTGAGAAATATCACTATATGATGAAACTATGGAAGAGAAGTCTGTTTTTGAGCAAGAGGTCCAGATGAGGATTACATTAAAAGGATCCGAAGATGTGAGGGATGCCACTCCAACAACCAAACATTCTTTTGGTGCACGTACACCATCTGAAGCCAACTTCTGTTGGATCAAGTCAGCATCTTGGATATGATCTGATTTTTCCATTTATATGTTTCATCAAATTAAATGATGCTAACTTTGGAGAAAAGTCTTTGTGAAAATTGGCTTTGAAGCATTCGGACCGCTTTCAAATAACTCGGCTGATTTATTTATTTTTGTCTGGCAACAGGACACTTGTTGTAGTTTGGGTAAACTTCACCGGCCAACACGTTTAACTGTTCCGTCATTGAATTAGCAACACTTTTCCTGCTGATCTATCAGTTACATCGTCTGGCTCTTCACTGGCGCCACAGCTGATGCCCTGATGATTTCGTCCAGCTGTCAACTACCCCTGCCTGCCCAGTAATAGAATCGACCAGCCCAAGCGTCATTTAACTCTGTTATTGCATCCTGATCATCATACTCGACCAGCCCAGTAACCGATGTCCCTCTTCCCTGACCAGACATTTGCGATCTATCTGTTTGTTCCAGGACAAACTGTCCTTTTCAGGACAAACTGTCCTCTTCAGGACAAACTATAAACAATAAGCGTGCAATCTATCTGTCTTTCCCAGAATAAATTGTGTCCTTTTTCGACAATCTACAAAAGTTGCGTTCTACCTGTCCTTCTCATGACAATTCTTCTTTAAGTCTGCCAAGCAATTACTCAACCTTAGTGCGCAACGTTCACACACACACACACAGACACACACACACACACACACACACAGGAGAAAGAGAGATAAAAATTTCTTCTCTGAACTTATAGACTAATACTATTTTTCGGTCTTAGTGAGATTGAAATGCCGATATTTTGTATTTTTATAGCGTATATAAAAATATAAAATATATTTTGTTATTATACTGTACTGATCATGTGTATGCGATCAAAGATGTAAGATAAACTTATTTGCATATAGCTTTGCAAAAGGATATCTCATTAATTAAATATTTGTTTCTATTGTTTTCAATTTCAATGATTCTTTTCATTGTAATATAACACATAATATAACACATAATATAACACATAGTATAACACATAATATAACACATAATATAACACATAATATAACACATAATATAACACATAGTATAACACATAGTATAACACATAATATAACACATAGTATAACACATAATATAACACATAATATAACACACAAAATAACACATAGTATAAAACATAGTATAACACATAATATAACACATAAAATAACACATAGTATAACACATAATATAACACATAATATAACACATAGTATAAGACATAATATAACACATAATATAACACATAGTATAACACATAATATAACACATAAAATAACACATAATATAACACATAGTATAACACATAATATAACACATAGTATAACACATAATATAACACATAGTATAACACATAGTATAACACATAATATAACACATAATATAACGCATAGTATAACACATAATATAACACAAAATATAACACATAATATAACACATAGTATAACACATAATATAACACATAGTATAACACATAATATAACACATAATATAACGCATAGTATAACACATAATATAACACATAATATAACACATAGTATAACACATAATATAACACATAGTATAACACATAATATAACACATAATATAACACATAATATAACACGTAATATAACACATAATATAACACATAATATAACACATAGTATAACACATAATATAACAATATAGTATAACACATAATATAACACATAACATAAGACATAAAATAACACATAATATAACACATAATATAACACATAAAATAACACATAGTAAAACACATAATATAACACATAGAATAACACATAATATAACACATAATATAACACATAGTGTAACACATAGTATAACACATAATATAACACATAATATAACACATAGTATAACACATAATAAACCACATAATATAACACATAATATAACACATAGGATAACACATAATATAAC
Organism: Sepiola atlantica; assembly: GCA_963556195.1. Taxonomy (NCBI): domain Eukaryota; kingdom Metazoa; phylum Mollusca; class Cephalopoda; order Sepiida; family Sepiolidae; genus Sepiola; species Sepiola atlantica. The sequence goes on along the minus strand of OY744527.1, from coordinate 34,481,194 downwards.
ACATAGTATAACACATAATATAACACATAATATAACACATAGTATAACACATAATATAACACATAATATAACACATAATATAACACACAGTATAACACATAATATAACAAATAATATAACACATAAAATAACACATAGTATAACACATAATATAACACATAATATAACACATAGTATAACACATAATATAACACATAATATAACACATAATATAACACATAGTATAACACATAATATAACACATCATATAACACATAGTATAACACATAATATAACACATAATATAACACATAATATAACACATAGTATAACACATAATATAACACATAATATAGCACATAATATAACACATAGTATAACACATAGTATAACACATAATATAACACATAATATAACACACAGTATAACACACAGTATAACACATAGTATAACACATAGTATAACACATAATATAACACATAATATAACACATAATATAACATATAATATAACACAAAATATAACACATAATATAACCCATAATATAACACGTAATATAACACATAATATAACACATAGTATAACACATAATATAACACATAATATAACACATAGTATAACACATAATATAACACATAATATAACACATAAAATAACACATAGTATAACACATAGTATAACACATAATATAACACATAGTATAACACATAATATAACACATAATATAACACATAGTATAACACATAGTATAACACATAATATAACACATAGTATAACACATAATATAACACATAATATAACACATAATATAACACATAGTATAACACATAATATAACACATAGTATAACACATAATATAACACATAATATAACACATAGTATAACACATAGTATAACACATAATATAACACATAATATAACACATAATATAACACATAGTATAACACATAATATAACACATAATATAACACATAATATAACACATAATATAACACATAATATAACACATAGTATAACACATAATATAACACATAATATAATACATAATATAACACATAATATAACACGTAATATAACACATAATATAACACATAGTATAACACATAATATAACACATAGTATAACACATAATATAACACATAACATAAGACATAAAATAACACATAGTATAACACATAATATAACACATAATATAACACATAAAATAACACATAGTATAACACATAGTATAACACATAATATAACACATAGAATAACACATAGAATAACACATAATATAACACATAGTATAACACATAATATAACACATAATATAACACATAATATAACACATAATATAACACATAATATAACACATAGGATTACACATAATATAACACATAGTATAACACATAATATAACACATAATATAACACATAGTATAACACATAATATAACACATAATATAACACATAGTATAACACATAATATAACAAATAATATAACACATAGTATAACACATAATATAACACATAATATAACACATAGTATAACACATAATATAACACATAATATAACACATAATATAACACATAGTATAACACATAATATAACGCATAATATAACACATAATATAACACATAGTATAACACATAATATAACACATAATATAACACATAGTATAACACATAATATAACACATTATATAACACATAGTATAACACATAATATAACACATAATATAACACGTAATATAACACATAATATAACACATAGTATAACACATAATATAACACATAATATAACACACAGTATAACACATAGTATAACACATAGTATAACACATAATATAACACATAATATTACACATAATATAACATATAATATAACACAAAATATAACACATACTATAACACATAATATAACACGTAATATAACACGTAATATAACACATAGTATAACACATAATATAACACATAATATAACACATAATATAACACATAGTATAACACATAGTATAACACATAGTATAACACATAATATAACACACAGTATAACACATAGTATAACACATAGTATAACACATAATATAACACATAATATAACACATAATATAACATATAATATAACACAAAATATAACACATAATATAACACATAATATAACACGTAATATAACACATAATATAACACATAGTATAACACATAATATAGCACATAATATAACACATAGTATAACACATAATATAACACATAAAATAACACATAATATAACACATAGTATAACACATAATATAACGCATAATATAACACATAATATAACACATAGTATAACACATAATATAACACATAATATAACACATAGTATAACACATAATATAACACATTATATAACACATAGTATAACACATAATATAACACATAATATAACACATAATATAACACGTAATATAACACATAATATAACACATAGTATAACACATAATATAACACATAATATAACACACAGTATAACACATAGTATAACACATAGTATAACACATAATATAACACATTATATTACACATAATATAACATATAATATAACACAAAATATAACACATAATATAACACATAATATAACACGTAATATAACACGTAATATAACACATAGTATAACACATAATATAACACATAATATAACACATAATATAACACATAGTATAACACATAGTATAACACATAGTATAACACATAATATAACACACAGTATAACACATAGTATAACACATAGTATAACACATAATATAACACATAATATAACACATAATATAACATATAATATAACACAAAATATAACACATAATATAACACGTAATATAACACGTAATATAACACATAATATAACACATAGTATAACACATAATATAACACATAATATAACACATAGTATAACACATAGTATAACACATAATATAACACATAGTATAACACATAATATAACACATAAAATAACACATAGTATAACACATAGTATAACACATAATATAACACATAGTATAACACATAATATAAAACATAACATAACACATAGTATAACACATAGTATAACACACAATATAACACATAGCATAACACATAATATAACACATAATATAACACATAGTATAACACATAATATAACACATAATATAACACATAGTATAACACATAATATAACACATAATATAACACATAATATAACACATAATATAACACATAGTATAACACATAATATAACACATAATATAACGCATAGTATAACACATAATATAACACATAGTATAACACATAATATAACACATAATATAACACATAATATAACACATAATATAACACATAATATAACACGTAATATAACACATAATATAACACATAGTATAACACATAATATAACACATAGTATAACACATAATATAACACATAACATAAGACATAAAATAACACATAGTATAACACATAATATAACACATAATATAACACATATTATAACACATAATATAACACATAATATAACACATAAAATAACACATAGTATAACACATAGTATAACACATAATATAACACATAGAATAACACATAATATAACACATAGTGTAACACATAGTATAACACATAATATAACACATAATATAACACATAGTATAACACATAATATAACACATAATATAACACATAATATAACACATAGGATAACACATAATATAACACATAGTATAACACATAATATAACACATAGTATAACACATAATATAACACATAATATAACACATAGTATAACACATAATATAACAAATAATATAACACATAGTATAACACATAATATAACACATAGTATAACACATAATATAACACATAATATAACACATAGTATAACACATAATATAACGCATAATATAACACATAATATAACACATAGTATAACACATAATATAACACATAATATAACACATAGTATAACACATAATATAACACATTATATAACACATAGTATAACACATAATATAACACATAATATAACACGTAATATAACACATAATATAACACATAGTATAACACATAATATAACACATAGTATAACACATAGTATAACACATAGTATAACACATAATATAACACATAATATAACACATAATATAACATATAATATAACACAAAATATAACACATAATATAACACATAATATAACACGTAATATAACACGTAATATAACACATAGTATAACACATAATATAACACATAATATAACACATAATATAACACATAGTATAACACATAGTATAACACATAATATTACACATAGTATAACACATAATATAACACATAATATAACACATAAAATAACACATAGTATAACACATAGTATAACACATAATATAACACATAATATAACACATAGTATAACACATAATATAACACATAATATAACACATAGTATAACACATAGTATAACACATAATATAACACATAGTATAACACATAATATAACACATAATATAACACATAGTATAACACATAATATAACACATAATATAACACATAGTATAACACATAATATAACACATAATATAACACATAGTATAACACATAGTATAACACATAATATAACACATAGTATAACACATAATATAACACATAATATAACGCATAGTATAACACATAATATAACACATAATATAACACATAGTATAACACATAATATAAAACATAGTATAACACATAATATAACACATAATATAACACATAATATAACACATAGTATAACATAAATATAACACATAATATAACACATAATATAACACATAACATAAGACATAAAATAACACATAATATAACACATAATATAACACATAATATAACACATAGTATAACACATAATATAACACATAATATAACACGTAATATAACACATAATATAACACATAGTATAACACATAATATAACACATAATATAGCACATAGTATAAAACACAGTATAACACATAATATAACACATAATATAACACACAGTATAACACATAGTATAACACATAGTATAACACATAATATAACACATAATATAACACATAATATAACATATAATATAACACAAAATATAACACATAATATAACACATAATATAACACGTAATATAACACATAATATAACACATAGTATAACACATAATATAACACATAGTATAACACATAATATAGCACATAATATAACACATAGTATAACACATAATATAACACATAATATAACACATAATATAACACATAGTATAACACATAATATAACACATACTATAACACATAATATAACACATAATATAACACATAGGATAACACATAATGTAACACATAGTATAACACATAATATAACACATAATATAACACATAGTATAACACATAATATAACACATAATATAACACATAATATAACACATAGTATAACACATAATATAACAAATAATATAACACATAAAATAACACATAGTATAACACATAATATAACACATAGTATAACACATAATATAACACATAATATAACACATAATATAACACATAATATAACACATAATATAACACATAGTATAACACAATATAACACATAATATAACACATAGTATAACACATAATATAACACATAATATAACACATAGTATAACACATAATATAACACATAATATAACACATAATATAACACGTAATATAACACATAATATAACACATAGTATAACACATAGTATAACAGATAATATAACACATAGTATAACACATAATATAACACATAATATAACACATAGTATAACACCTAATATAACACATAATATACCACATAGTATAACACATAATATAACACATAATATAACATATAATATAACACAAAATATAACACATAATATAACACATAGTATAACACATAATATAACACATAATATAGCACATAATATAACACATAATATAACACATAGTATAACACATAATATAACACATAATATAACACACAGTATAACACATAGTATAACACATAGTATAACACATAATATAACACATAATATAACACATAATATAACATATAATATAACACAAAATATAACACAGTATATAACACGTAATATAACACATAATATAACACATAGTATAACACATAATATAACACATAATATAACACATAATATAACACATAGTATAACACATATTATAACACATAATATAACACATAGTATAACACATAATATAACACAAAATATAACACATAAAATAACACATAGTATAACACATAGTATAACACATAATATAACACATAATATAACACATAGTATAACACATAATATAACACATAATATTACACATAGTATAACACATAATATAACACATAGTATAACACATAATATAACACATAATATAACACATAATATAACACATAGTATAACACATAATATAACACATAATATAACACATAGTATAACACATAATATAACACATAGTATAACACATAATATAACACATAATATAACACATAGTATAACACATAATATAACACATAATATAACACATAGTATAACACATAATATAACACATAATATAACACATAGTATAACACATAATATAACACATAATATAACACGTAATATAACACATAATATAACACATAGTATAACACATAATATAACACATAATATAGCACATAATATAACACATAGTATAACACATAGTATAACACATAATATAACACATAATATAACACACAGTATTACACATAGTATAACACATAATATAACACATAATATAACACATAATATAACACATAATATAACATATAATATAACACAAAATATAACACATAATATAACACATAATATAACACGTAATATAACACATAATATAACACATAGTATAACACATAATATAACACATAATATAACACATAATATAACACATAATATAACACATAGTATAACACATAATATAACACATAATATAACACATAATATAACACATAATATAACACATAATATAACACATAGTTCTATTCATGAATATTTTTCAGATTGTGGATAAATGTCGGCCATTTTTAGTGAAAACAACCTTTCTGGTCGTTTCCGGTCGTTTCCGGTCAAATTTACTTCGAGATAGACTTGCTTAATTTTCAACAAGTCGCAATCCAGTTATAAATTGCGACTCTATCCCCCTACACACAACACAACACCTCGGTTAAGCAAACAAGTCAGTGAATATTCCCCCCCCCCCCAAAAAAAAACCACAACCATTAACTGGGCCCAGAAGTTTCTTGGTTTCCTCGATGCCGAGACACAAATCCCGTATATGTTTTTATTATTTGCAAACCTAATGTTTTAGGGAGTTTATATTTCTATGTCTTAAAACACCTTTTTTTATCATTACGTTACAACCTAAAATAATAATACCGTGTAATTTACACGGCTAGTTGTTATAAACGTCAACAATTTCCCTTTAACTTTTTTTGACCTCAAAATAACCAGAGAAATGTTTGTTTCTGTTTCTCTCGCACTTACCCAGCCAGCCACCCGACAAGCATTAATTACTTCCAAAATTAATTAAAAGTTAATTGTGTTACCCTTTACTACTGATTTATGGACAAGGTGGTCTTAATGAGAGAGAGAGAGAGAGAGAGAGGGAGAGAGAGAGAAAGAGAGAGAGAGAATGAGAGAGAGAGAAAGAGAGAGAGAAAGAGAGAGAAAGAGAAAGAGAGAGAGAGAGACAGAGAGAGAGAGAGGGAGACAGAGAGAAAGAGAGAGAGAAAGAGAGAGAAAAAAAGAGAGAGAGAGAGAATGAGAGAGAGAGAGAGAATAAGAGAGAGAGAAAGAGAGAGAGAGAGAAAGAGAGAGAGAGAGAGAAAGAGAGAGAGAGAAAGAGAGATGGAAGTGGATACGGAGAGTGAGAGATAAAAAAAGAAGAAAGAGATGAAAGAATGAGCGAAAATGAAAATAACGAGGAGGGGGGGGGGGTGAGGGTAACCGAGAGATGTTAAAGAGGCGAGATAAAAATGACGCGCATAAGAATTTTATAAGTTTTATTAATTTCCTCTTCGTACCAGGGGGGGGGGGGAATTCGTCTTCGACAATCAGTCCGATAGTGACGTTGTTGCTGTGAGGCTGAGGTATGCCCTTGTTCAGTCTCAGGAGGTCCTGACTCCCAGGCTTTGCCTTCTCGTTGAAAAGGGGTTAGTTTATCGCTAATTGCCTGAGGCTCTCTACCAGGGAATGCTGACGGAGCTGCTCAGGCATTTTTTGTAGGCCAGAGTGCGCTAATCCTAATGCACTGGCTTTTCAACTTAACACCTGATCTGGAGAGGAGGTTAGGGTTAGGGTTAGAGGGGGTTAGAGTTAGGATTTAGGATTAGGGTTAGAGGGGGTTAAAGTTAGAGTTAGGGTTAGGGTTACAAGAGATAAATAAAATAAGTTTTATTTATGGATTGTTTGTTAGTCGAGTAGCAAAACACAGTCTACAAAGTTCTTCGTTTGGTCTTAGTTAACAATAAGAATGTTTGTGATTCGAGCGAACGCCAAAAAGCGAATGGCTTGAATAGCCACCCTCTTCCTTTTTCCCGTTTGTTTCGATATGCTTTCTCTTCACTTCCAAAAGCAAGTGAGTTTTCACAGGAACGTACAAACTTTTTATTTTTCGACCAATGAAAATGGTTCCCGCTTGTTTTAAAGCCCAAAACTCTAGCAAGCCTATCTCAAATTAACAAAACTTATAAACGCAGTGACCTGGTCACCAAAATCAGAGTTCTCCACAGACCCAACACGACGCACCTCCAAAGGACCAAGAACTTATGCCCCCCCCCCCCCCCCCGACATAGAGCCTTTGGCCAGGAGGGGGAAAAAGAAGGGAACACTTCAAAACTCACGTCCAAGCTTCATCCTTTTGTGCACATCTACACACGCACTAACAGAACAAGGTAAACCTATGCATTCTTACACAGTGTCACATTGTCTAATCCCCACACACGCATATTAATCACACACACACATATTCACACTAACAAAAATATATACACATGCACATTCTTAGTCTTTGTGTCTTCTTATCCCTACCAAAGAACACGAGTTGTATAAACTTTATTAAATGAACATTTACTAAGAATGACTTTTATATTCATGTAAACTTATAGTTACATAAATGTTTTGTTAATTAATAGTATTATCCCCATTTTATTACTTATATTAATTGTCGATGTGGTTCTTGGTAAAATCCCAAAGATGCCAACGTTGCCTAAAAATGGCCCTAACCCTAATCCTAACCCTAACCCTAACCCTAAGGGCAGGGACCACACCACATGCACATGCTTTTTTCTCAGTTTTCTTATCTTTTTATTCTTGCTGGGGATTAGGGTTGAGGTTTTGTTTTTGCTGGGGATGGGGCATCTTACTAAATATCCCTTTAAGTGCAATTCTGCTTTTGCTTTATTTTACTTCAGTCGAAGTTCTCAGAAATCAAGGGGTCCCTACGTGGGGCTAACACTTGATCTCTATATGAGATACATCAGTATTCGAATATTCCATTAATTTTCTCCTTTACCTGTCAAACGTTGAGTTAGTAAAGAAGTTAAGAATATTAATGTTCCTCTTCCTAACTGACCAGTTAACTATATTATAGTATATCTTTCTTGTGCTCTCTTGGTCTTACCGGATTCCAGGACAAGAATTCATCTAGTCTGGTGGAGTATTCAGCTGAGTGCTGTTACTATAGGCAACATCACTTGGAGAAGGTGCACCATTCTTTGTATGAGCCAGTGTAGGGTAGCCATACCGAGGGGATCTTATTTGGACTTGGAATACTATGTTATTTTGAATATTTGGTCAGGGTTTACTTGTAGGGTGAAGTATCCTCATGTCAGGTTGTCCTAACAAACCCTTGTAATGAGAGACAGAAGACACTCGAGGATGGTGTGCAGTAGGTAATTCAAACTCCCCAGCAGGTAATTCATGCGAATATGCATGTGTGTGTGTTGTATATTTTTTCTGTGCTTAAAAGAAGGACAGCAGACACTTCTCTATAAAAATATAATGTTC
>OY744527.1:34411177-34468677 GCA_963556195.1 Sepiola atlantica | reverse complement strand
GTACGCAACATCAAACATGTTTATTAAAACATTCATTAAATCTCTCTCCGTGCGCTCTCCATCGAACTAAGTTCACTTTGCTAATCTTTCAGAGACTGAGCAGCATACTTTAGCGCACTTGAGCAATGACAGCTTGGAGTTGTTCCTGAAGTTCAACGATGCTATAAAAAAATCCGATTTTCGCTTTCGAATTACACATGCAATAGATGAAATGATTAAGTATCAATAAAGTTACAAACAAAAGAAAATATATAGTTACTTATGGGGGACCCTGTATATAAGATCGACCCTTTGTGACTGATATCCAGTAATTGATGAGTCAAAGGAATTGTCTGCTTTGGGATAAAAATGTGATAAATATTCAACCTTTACTTCAACCAAAAAAAACCATGCCAATTTTATAATTTGCAAAAAAGTATTAAAACTAAAACTTGAAACTTTAAAAAACAACTAATTTGTGTCGGAGAGAGAATCAATAAAATCAACTTTTGTGATTGAATAAATAAATTCTTGTTAAGTAATACAAACTCTGCCCGTGCCAGCCATCATTTCCAATCTTCTCATAGTGTTGTTCATCATTCAATTGACAAAATTGTCTTATCAAAATGTGTGGTTTACTTAAATCTTAAGCAAAATACACTTGCATCATCATCATCATCATCATCATCATCATCATCATCATCATCATCATCGTCGTCGTCGTCGTCGTCGTCGTCGTCGTCGTGATGATGATGATGATGATGATGATGATGATGATGATGATGATGATGATGATGATGATGATGATTTCACAGCCTGAAGTTAGACAAATCTACTTTGGAAGACATTTTCATAAATCGGGGCAACATTTTTATAGGCCGGATGCCCTTTCTGACGCCAATCGAGTGAGGTGATGGGGACCAGTTTTTTTACCCTAACACCATCTCTAGATGATTGACCACGAAGGCTAAAGAGCACTTCACATGCCCTTAAGCAACATTATTAACTCTACATGAATTTAAAAGTATAAAACTTGCTTCTTCCTTCAAAATTATTATTTATTTATTTATTTATTTATTCAGTCATTGTGTCTCTGTGAATCTCCCTTTTTTACTTTAAGGTGGCAAAGTATCAATGACAGGGTAGATAACTTATCTCAACTTAAATTTTAGATTGATTTTAACAAAGATTTTTAGATAACAAGAAACAATGAAACAACAAAAAATAAAATGAAGAAAAGTGGGTAAAAATATGCAAATAAATACACCTTTGTCTTTATTATAGGGTGGACGATGATTTATGTCAAAGCTGTTATTTTAACCTGATTAGGCAATTTCTTCCAAATGTATATGACTCTATTAGAAAAAAAATCTAATTGTGTGGTTGATTTTTGGTTTTGACATTTTTCTTGCCAATAAATTTCCAATGCGAAGAAAGATATTTGCAACAAATGTATTTTTTATTTAGTTGTTTGTTGAAAAAAAAAATCTAACTCTTCTCAAAAGAAATAAAATTGAATTTCACCATTGACCTTCATTCAAATTTCTCATAGAAGCAATTTAATATTGATATTTCGCTTCAATATTGTGTGTGTTTGTTTCTTTCTCAATTGACTATGTCGGTCTCATTTTTTTTTGGTGTCCGATGTTAAACCATAAATTCGTATGAATCAGTTCTACAATCAAGTACTTCTCTATTTTTATTTCTATGGAAGATGCTCGACTGAGCTCCAATCTTTGGTTGCTCCTTGTAAGACATTCACGGCAAGAACTCGTTTTCTTACCACAACGAAAAAAACTTTCCTTTCTCTCTCCATATGTCTAATATCAGGCAGAATTTCCATGGACAGAGTTTGTTTGCACGGGTATCCTGCCTGTGGAACACATTACTGCAGGACTGCTTCTTTGCTGAGTGATACTTGGCTGTCTTCAAATCCAATATAAAAAGTTATTGTCATAAACCGCCCCATAAGTAATCAAACACAGTTTATATCATCGATTAATGTGAGTACTCCTATAATGTTCCTCATCTTTCAGCTGGCATTCATTTCGCCTCATTAACCCTTATCCTCGAGTGGATCTTGGCCTTGATAAAAAACATCCATAAGTGAAAGTGGGGCTATGGAACCGACTGGATTCGAACTTGGCAAGTCAATGTACACTTTATCAACGCAGTGGCCAATCTTAATCAGAAAGGATTTATGTTTTTGTCTCTGTCTGTTAATCTATTATTCCGTTATTCTGTCATTCTCCTGATTTTCTCAAAGCTGGTTCATTAGTTTTTCATAAAATATTGCATGGATTATATGACGTTTTTTCTCACAGGAGCTCAAATGCTTCCAAATGGCAATGTTTTTTTCTTATTAACAAGTCACCGCTCATCAAAGCCCAAAAGCCACTCAAGGACAAGGGTTAATATCCACTTTATCAACACAGAAAGGATTTATGTTTTTGTCACTGTTAATCTATTATTCCGTTATTCCATTATTCTCTTGATTTTCTCAAACTTGGTTCATTAGTTTTTCATGAAATATTGCATGGACTTATATGACATTTGCCTCCAAATGGCAATATTTTTTTTATTAACAAGTCACCACTCATCAAGGCCTAAAAGCCATTCAAGGGCAAGGGTTAATGGGTTTATGTCATGTGGATAGTGAGACAAACACCTTGAGCAATGCAGACCATGGTTGGATCTGGACATAATTTCAGTATTTAAGAGGACGGCTCAACAAGAATTGGTTAACGTTTGATTTGAAAACGACCATGTTGTAGTCAGCTGGGAAGCAGCACCGTGGTATTGCGTTCCACAGACGGACAGTTCTTGGAAAAAAAAAAATTCTGCTCGTGGAAGTTCTGTTTAGCTCCAGGTTCACAGAGGAAGGAAGGAAAACTTTTTATAGTGGTTGTAATTAGACGAGTTTTTGTTTGAAAACATCTCAAATTTCCTTCATTAGTTTTTGCGCCAAATCCACCAAACATTAGCATCAACTGTTATTAAAAGAAATATTTGTGATCCGGAAGTTTGAGATGAGGATCGATAATTTGGATTAGTCAGACTCCTATTCTCAATTCTCATCTTGGTTGTTATTTTCACAATGTTTCGGCCGATGTAATCTTCGACCTTCTTTAGGTTCATCTGTTCGAACTTGGGAATCTGTATGACAAATTCGGAAATCTATGCAAAATTTCTTTATTTAACCACGGGGGTAGATTGTTCTCGTTCTATTAGCCATGACCGTGTAGAAGTTTTAATCAAGTTTATTGTTAGTTGTTATTATTATTACCCCCATTGTAATAGTCTGCAATTAAAAGCTCTTTAGGCCTTTTGTAACTTTCGAAACGCTGAGTCTTATCTCTCAGATATAACCTGCAATTATGTTTTCAACTCCTTCTTCGCTATTAATGGCGTCTATTCCTAGCTGCAATACGCCATCCACAGGTTTCTCACAGAGTGTAAAAGCTATTGCAGGCCCTTGTTTATTTTTTCTAAAATGGTGAAACTCAACCAGAGTTGTAATCGGTTTTTCCACTTCTTATAATTGTGCTCCTTCTTGAATATAGACTTGTTAATATTAGTGGAGGCCATTTAAAAAAAAAAAATAATTTAGGTCAAATAAATGAACTTGTTTTAAGTCCCAAAAACAAGTTTTTTCTTCAAAACTAAATAAATTAAGAAGACTTTGGCCTTTTGGCTAAGATCAAAGTGTAGTATCTGTTCCGATATATACTGCACCCCATAGACTGGTATTGTCTTGGCCTTCGGGGCTTGATTTCCGCCGGTCTATGGGTCTGTCCTGTGCAGTTCTAGGAGGTCCACCCTCCCAGGCTTCGCCTCCCCTCTTTGGGGAGGAGTAAGTTTATTGCTTACTGTCTGAGGCGCCCCTACCGGGAAATGCCGACGGGGCTGCCCAGGCAATTTTTAAACCCCACTTTCCCGACCCGACCTTGGGTCACATCTTACTTGTGGGAGTAAGATAAAAACTGGCCTTGTGCCTAACTCCTGGAGAGGAGTAAATCAATACTCAATTAGTAGTGGAAAAGACATTTAGCAAAAGTAATGAAAAAGTCTATCCATACTTAATCTATTTGATCAACTTTATTTCACATCTTTGTCTTTCACTGGTCCACTTTGCTCACTGAACAGTCGGCATGTCTGCCTTAAATAGTCTCCACTTACTGTATAATCATTCAAGGGAAGTAACCCATCTGTCATCTGATATAAAGAAAAGAACATACTGAAAAATACCCCTTAAAATTGGTTCAAAAGTTGCATTTTTTTCACAAATACTCATTAGTTTTACCCCCCAAATCAAAAGTTGTGATTAATAGTTGTTTACATTATTCAAATCCTGCTACCCCCCCACCAAGTTATGAATTGGAAAAATTTGGGAATTTTTAACAATATATGCAATTTCCTTGATATTCTACAAAAGTATCTTGTGATACTATAGACTGCTCCCACACCTACAACCAGGACCACCAAGAGATATTAGCTAGGAAATGAATGACAATATGAAAGTGACGAATCCATTGTGCTACACAGGCGAAGTGGCGCCATGAACAGTTATCCAGGAGGAGAGATCAAGATGATGAATTTGGAAAGAAAGTAGGATTTCCAGTCGAGGATAAATATATTTTGAGGACACTGGCTGTTGAGGCAGATCAGTGACGGAACTCGACAGTAAAGGGTTGAAATGAGAAACTTTAGAATCAATCTTAGCTGATATCCTGAATTTGAGAAAAAGGGAGGCTTAGCTCAGATGTAGAGACTAGTGACAAGACCCTAACGACACACACACACACACACACACACACACACTCACCTTTGTTGAGTTGTCTTTTTATATTATGTATGTAAATTGTGAACTATGCTTTGTGCTCAGGACTGCCAACACTAGAATCCCGACACGGCCAGATGAAGAAGGAGAACCACACCACATGTGCTTGGAGTAGGGTGATTGTTCGGGGACACAGGCATAGTTTAACATTGTGATCAATAGTTTTTTCCCATGATAGAATTACTTTTGAATCCAAGAAAATTATGGTCTGGTCGTTATGGGGCTGAAAATGTCCCCATAATTAATAAAAATTGCAAGTTTTCGCAAAGTAAACATTATATAGGCTCCACTCAGGAGTTATTTTCCATAAACCATATTTCAGTTATCTCAAATAGCGATAAAAAGACTCATATCATTTCTCTCCATGCAACGCATGTCTTCAACCCTCATTTTGAATTTTATTAACAATACCATGGGTGGCATTTTTGGGGTGAGTCGGGGAGGAGAAGTCACCGTGTAGCTTAAATGTCATTAAAATCAGGGAGTGATTTTATGCGACCGCACCCCCCCCCCCCCCCGCCCGAACTTTTATGCTAAACAGGATAAACAGGAACATCTGCAAATTTTAGCGATCATTCGGTTGCGATGATTTCAGTAGGAGTCGTGATGGCATAACATAGTGTGGGGTGTTTTTTGATCCATGCAGTTTGTTCGTAGTCCACTTCATTAACAGAACTAGCTAGTTGTCTCTTTGTAGTCACAGTGGTGATGCGTCAGCCAAAGCTTCCGTCTTCCTCTCTAGCGTGGTAGCTGCAATAACATAAAATAAATTTTAAAAAACTCCAACAATCTTGTAGCTCAATGATTCATGCTCCTGGGATTATTACACAAGAGCTTCCCATCGTCCCACCCTGAAGAGAGACTTTTTTCCTCCTCGCTACATGTTATTTCAGACTTCCACACATAATTTAACTTTCCTGTACACATAGCTCCAGTTCTACTCTTAACGTCGAATTGAATTTTCCATTCTCTAACCTAATTTCAAACTTATGTGGAAAATTTCCAATTCTAACCTTATTTTTATGCACCCACACATAGATCAATATTTAACAACAAAGACTGCAATAGTTTATTAAAGATCGATAAGTTATTTTCTGTGTCTGATCAAAAGAAATATCGTCCATGTTGGCGAAGTATATTCAGAGTTATTTTACTTGAGCCATATCTAAGTTATCTCCCCTTAATTATACTATCAACAACTCTCATTTCGCCTTATTTTGTCCTTTAGTACTCACATTCCATGACCGATATTTCTGTTGTTTTGAGTGTGTGGTATATGGAGATTTTCAATCCTCTCATAATATTCAGCATCATCATTCAACTGCCAATCCATCTCGTTAACTCCTTGGATATTTAGTTTTGATAAGTGGTGACTCATTAGTAAAAAAAAGAACTCTTCAATTTTGATATCTTTCAACTTTTGAGCTGCATGGATGCGTTCCGCCCTAACTCTACGTTTTTATATGGTTTTATACCGCCGATGCCATGTCGTCAGATCTTGCTTGGTGGCAGTTAAGATGAGACTCTCAGACAGCTAGCCGTTTTTACTGGTCGTAGAATTCTTGGTAGAATAGTTTCCAAGTAATATCAAAGTAAGTTGTATTCACCTCACATAACCCATGCATTCTCTATAATGTGTTTATCTTTAGCAATACATGCATTCCGATTGTGTAGGGACATTTATATAGAATTATATTTAGTAATTACGTCTGTTGTTTGCACCCATTTTTATATATCATGTTTTATTATTCCGTTTTACATTGTCTTTGACAAACCTTTCCTGTGAAAAATAAATGTGTGTGTATATATATATATATATATATATATATATATATATATATATATATAGAGAGAGAGAGAGAGAGAGAGAGAGCGAGAGAGAAATAGATAGATAGATAGAACAAAAAAAAACAGGTTTATACCGATTTCTTCAATATTGTTTCATTTATGAAACTTTGTCAAGAATCATTTTCTAAACAGAGTAAAGTAGATATATACTCATCTGTAAACAAGCGCCTAACGTTCGTCCTGCCATAAACCCTACTTCCTTCTACCCTAACACTATCCCTTATTTTATTAACCCTGCGTTTGGGTCTTTTTTTTTCTCCTACCACTATCCAAACTTTATGTATATTTACTGTACATTGTTCAATAAAAAGACAAAGTTTACACAAATTAATTTTTGGTTTCACAGTGTGGTATGCGATGGCCGTCCATCTTCCGGAACGTGAAGAGAGACAGACTGACCATTTTCCACATGAAGCCACCATTCGCCCGTGCATGGAATATTGTTGCCATATCTGGGCTGGTACAACAACGACTAGCTTCTACCTCTTGGACAGATTAATTGTGGTTGCATATCTGCCAACGATGATAGAAAAATCTGCTTTTTGTAAAAATCAATTAATGCTGCTGCTGTTAAGTGAGTTAGGTTTCTAGATAGAGCTCACGAAGATTGTGCCTCATGGTTGTCTGGTCTGCATGAAGTCCTCCTCATTGGTCGCAGCTATTTGTTAACCTGCAGCATTGCAAGTTTTACCCTGACACAGAGAACAGCAAGACTCAACGGTTGCATTCGAAGTCAGGGAAGGTTTGGGCCCCAGAACACACAAAGGGATGGCACAGAAGCAACATTTCCACTTTCACTTCATCGATTAGCGGTTTTCACACTTGACGCATCTTTGCTTGCCACATGCACTGACAGAGACGACAAGATGGCATTGCATGTTTTACCCATTAGCTGCATGCGAAGTCAGGGAAGGTTTGGCACAGAACACAGAAAGGAATTGCAGCAGAAACCACTTTCACTTCATTGATTTGCGGTTCTGCACCTGACACGACTTTGTTTGCCACACACAGGCAGAGACGACCAGAGTATGACGGATCCTGATGTCGACTTCTTGATTTTCACCAAAGCCTATTTATCCGGGTAGTTCTGAAACTACCACGTTGCCACCATCCCCAGAACGGTGAGGAAGGGTTGGACTTTACGTGGGAGGGGGAGGGGGGGGGTAATGCTGCTGTCACCTCCTATGTGCAGCCATGTTTCAGCCATATAATATTCAAGGCATGTCAGATGTTTCTGCTTAAAAATAGTTAGCAAAACACACATGAACACACTGTCATGGTTGCATCTATTGGTTTAAAAGAATCTGTCTTTTGTATGATGAGAAACTGCTTCCAGTGGTGAAGCCTCAATTTGGGAGCTTCGGGCAAGTGTGGAGTCACCCATCAGTTGCCATTGATTCCATGTCCATTCGGACACGGTGTGGTAGTACCTGTCAGAGTCCCATCTATGGGTTCAATGGAATCTTTCATTTCAATTCTTTACACACATGTGTGCAACATCTCACTCACATTATACATCAAATAAATGTTGTTATTATTAATCATGCCTTATCGTTTCATCATTTCGGCCTTCAGAAAATATTTCCCTTCACTTTCTCTTAATTCACTGCCTCTCATATATCGTTCATATTTACTCATTAAAAAAAAAAAATTTTTTTTTCACTTTTGTTCTCCTAAAACAAGGCGTATTGCCACTGAAACATAAGGGGCTACTGTGACAGGGGCCAGATTTATAAGGGTTGTGGAGTTGGGCAGGAAGATTTTTGTTCATTTTACATTTACATTTCTTGCCTGTTTGTACTTCCGGGGAAACATGGAGAAGGAAGGGAATTCCAAAGGTAAATCGTTCAAGGAAAAAAGCTATTAGAGTAGAAAATCTTGTGGCATGTAGGGACTTCTACAGTGAAGGGGTGGGATTTTGCTGCTAGTCGGGTGGGTCAGAGTTATTTTCGTTGAAGGGAGTACAAGTGTATTAGGTTCATTGGAGCACATTCTGGTGAAGTACTTGTAAGACAAACATAAAGATGCAACACTACAGCAGTGTGAGCTTGGCAGACAGTGCAGGACCTATTAGATTAGACATTTTTATTTGCGCCCTGTCAAAGAGGGAGAGGCTAGTGTTGTTGTACCAGCCCACATGTGGCAACAATATTCCATGCATAGGCAAATGGTGGATTCATCATCATCATCATCATCATAATCATCCGGTTTATTTGTTGAATCAGGCCACAATTAATCCTCTGACGAAAGTGTGGCGTGATTGTCCAGTCTCGATCTAAGTCTTCCCCTCCATTCTTGTCTTTGGTGAGGCCCGACAGAATCCATACCCAAGGCTCTCCTATTACGTTTGATCACGTCCTCCCAAGACAACTTGGGTTTTCCAGAGGTGGTTTTCTCTGCTGGCACATTCAACTGTCAGGCTTTAGCAATCCAGCCATTGCTGCGCTCAACGTGCCCCAACCAACGCAGTCTACTCTTCTGCATGACGTTCGCGAGGCTTTCCAAGTTGACCTGCATGAGCAGAGACTCAAAAGGCATGCTCTGTTCAGGCCTCACTATATAGATCCATCTGACCATTGCCTTGTCATTACAGTGCAATTTCTTTAGTGTGTCGGCAGAGACAGCCCAAGTTTTGGAGCTATACACCAACACACTCCTGACACATGAGGAGTATATGCGACCTCTCGTAGCTGCTGGCAGGTGTCTGTTTGTCAGAATTGGTAGCAACTCCCTAAACTGTCTCCAAGCAGACTTGCAACAAGTAGCTGCCGCAAGTTCACAGCCTCCACCCGATTTGAGCACGTCTTCAAGGATTCATGTGGAAAATGGTCAGTCTGTCTCTCTTCAGGCCCCTGGAGACGGATGACCATCGCATAACACACTGTGAAACCAAACAACCAACAAACCATCACTTTAATAATTGCAAATCTATTTCCACTACTTGTTTACCTTTGGACCTGTTGGTTTAGATTCTCTCTTTCAATCCTTTATACACAGTTGTGCAACATCTCTCTCACAGCACACATCAAATAAATGCATCCAGTGGTGAAGCCTTAATTTGGAAGCTTTGGGGAAGTGTGGAGTCACCTATCAGTTGTCATTGCTTCTCTATCCATTCAGACACGATGTGGTAGTACCTGTCTGGGTCCCATCTATGGGGTAAATGGAATGTATCAGTTACAGATTCTTTGTTTACAAAATATACAGGTTGCCCCATCCCCTATAAAGCTGGTTGCCCCATCCCTATAAAGCTGGCCCCTATCGCAATATCCCTTTACGTTTCAGTGGTAATATGCCTTGTTTGTAAGTGAACAAAGATCAAAATAAATAAAATTAAAAAAATATATATGTAACACTCTCTCTTTCAATTCTTTACACACATGTGTGCAACATCTCACTCACATTGTACATCAAATATATGTTATTATTAACCATGTCTCATCGTTTCATCACTTCAGCCTTCAGAGGATATTTCCCTTTCAGCTTCTCTCAATCCACTGCCTCTAATATATTATTCATATTTACTTATATGGAAAACGGTCTCCCTTCTGATTCCGGGAGACAGGCGACCATCGCATACCGCAAACCACATAACCAACAACCCTTCACTTCAAAAATTGCAAATCTATTTACACTACTTGTTTACCTGTCATCGACACCTGTTGGTTCAGAGTCTATTATATTAAAAGTGTGGATCGTTCTGAGCACTGAAGCCGGATAGTATATAAGATAAGAAAGATTTAATTTTGAGTTAATTATTGAGATAACATCTGCCGGTGATTAAACCTATCATCGTTGTCTTTCAAGTCACCTCTTTTTTTTAATCCCTTGTGTCCATAAAATCGACCACTAAAATTGGCTCCCTTCTCCTACACCCTTTCCCATTAATGAGGGAATCGTTATTGATCAGCGACTGGTCTTCGAATTAATTAATTCACGACAAACAGGTACGAAGCAATCGTTGCCCTTCTATTAGGGAATTAATCCGACAGGTAAACATTTCTGATTTATCCTCGTTGACTGTTTGACGTCAGTTGCAACTGGTGATACCATTCAAGGGACTCGAACTGGTTAATTTTTTTATTTTTTACTATTGTGTTACCACTTATCAAGGCTAAAAGCCACTCGAGGATAAGGATTAATGAGATGGATGGATTTGTCAGTTGAATGATGAAGAATATTATGAGAGGATTTTTTATACTAATGAGTCACCACTTATCAAGGCTAAAAGCCACTCGAGGATAAGGGTTAATGAGACGGACATGATTATCAGCCGAAAGATGAGAAAGACTATGGGAGTACTAACATTGATCAATGGTATAAACGGCGTTTGATCACTTATGGGGTGGTATAGGACAATAATTCTTTGGCATTCGATTTGAAGACGACTAAATTGTAATTAATAAGGAAGCAGTCCTGCGGTAATGTGTTCCATAGGTGGGAAACTCTTGCAAAGAAGCTCTGCACATGGAAATTCCGCCTGACGCTAGGCACATGGAGGGAGGAAGGAAAGTCTTTTTCCGATGAGTTAGCAGTACAAGTTCTTATTGTTAATGGTCTTACATTTCCATGACAATGCATGGTGGCCACATCGGTTAGCGCTCCGACTACTTAGTCAAGGGTGACTTTGGTATTGGGGTTCGAATCGTGTGACCATCAGAAATTGTCTCCTCTCATACTGATGATTGCAGGGTAGCATGAAACACGTGTATATGGGTCATTTGCACCACTTTTATATTAACCCAGCATTGTGCATTCCGCCTTCTAGTCAAAGTGAAAGTTTATGGGGAATACAAATTCACATGTGGTCCCCAGTCAGCATGTTAGGGAAGATGACACACAGCACCAACTAGTTCCAAATGGCCACCCATCTTGTATTGGCAAGGCTCAATGTCACTTAACTTCGGTGATCTAACAGGAACCGGTGTGTTAACATGATTTGACTGATTATTATGAAGATTAAAATCAGGATATTATGATACTAAACCTTATGTCTAGAATCCTTACTCAAGTTTTGATCAAAATCCATTACATGATTTTGATTCTAGAAAATGTCTCAAATTTAAAGCTTAAACTTAAGGGGTCGTAAGAAGAAATTAAAATTCAAGGAATCTTGTTTAATTAATATCTATTTATTATGGATCAAATTCAATGCAAATCTGAAATATTTTAATTTTCAAATGAGAGGTTGTGCTCATATTACGCCCCTAAAAATCGTTTAAAATACCTCACAGTCACTGAAAAAATTTGGGAAATATTTATTAATTGATATCTGATACCTATTGTTAAAATTTCACAAAATATCTGGAGGTATTTGAATTTTCACGAAGGGCTTGCACTTTTCTATTTCCCCCATGCATAAAAATAAATTAAACTAAATGTAGCCCATATTTGGACCAGCCTAACAGCTGTGTTATAAAATTCATAATGATCGGTTAATTAGTTTAGGATTGAATCGTTTACATACAAACATATAAACATAAACATACCCAACTTTATAAAGATAGAGATATAAGAAGTTTTTTAACCAGTTTACTTACAGTGAGTATACGAGTTAGCATCAACGGTTGTTTATACCATCTACAGTTTCTAATCTTAAGTACGTATCATCATCATCATCATCATCATCATCACCATCATCACCATCACCGTCATCGTCGTCATCATCATCATCATCATCATCATCATCATCATCATCATCAATTTAACATCCGTTAACATCCAGCTGGCATGTATTGGACGGCTTTTAGAAATTGACTTCCAAACTAACCTATCTCTGGCCAGGTCTTTTTTTTTATCCCTCTTTCTCTCAAGTCCATCTTATCACTTTCTCCCAGGTTTACCTGGTGTTCCCCTGCCAAATGACCCTGCTATCACAACTGTTCTACATCTATTAACCTAAGAACTCTCATCCATTCTTCTGACATGACCATACAAATGAAGTCTCCTGTCTTGCACACATTTCCCTATACTGTTCAGATTTTATCTTACTCTGAGGTCATCAGATCTAAACCTGTTTTTAAGGATCACATTACACATACATCGTATCATTCTCATATCATTTCTCTCCATGCAACGCATGTCCTCAATCCTCACTGGCCAGGTTTCAATTCTATCCATCATCACACTTCGTACACATGCCTGATCGACTCTTCCCTTGGTCAACAGTGATAACGCTCTGCTGGTTAGTAATGGCAGAAGTTCCCTGCCTTACTTACTGCATCCACTCCTATCTCTTGCAATCACACTAACACCTGCTCCTCCCTGTGCTCTAATTGTATCACTAAGATGATAACATTTCTGAACGACCTCAATAACTTTGGCATTTAAGTATACTTTCTCCACATCTCAGTTCTCATCCATCTCCATTGTCTTACACTTCTTGCACACAAACCGGTTATCATCTCTCAACTTACCAGTAATTCCACTCCACTCCTTGTGTACCCAATGCTTAGACTACAAAAAATTGAATTGCATCCGACTCCCTTTCCGAGCTGGGGAACTTTCCTCTTTATGGGGACTTTCCAACACTGCAACCACTGATCATCACTTTGGTCTTGATAAAATTCACTCTCAGACCGTTATTTTTTATATCATTCTTTAACTTGACAAGTAGAGCTTCCAATTGTTTCACAGCCAAGTACTAAATAATCAGCATACAGGTTGAAGGTTCAACCTTCAGTCCAGGTGATACTCAGAATATAATTAAGAATTACTTAAACCTACCTGGTCATGGTTGATGGGACGAGAACAATCTATCCCCATGGATTAACTAAAAGGTCCAGTTCGAAATTCCATACAGATTCATGAGTTCGACATATAGATTCCTGCGTTTGACAAGACGCACTCGAAGAAGGTCGGAGGAGGTTACATCGACCGAAACGTTGTGAGAATAATATTCAAGATGAGAAAACTAGTCCGAATAATACAAATTCATTATATTTCGTAGATACATCTTACCATTCTTGTAATGACAAGTTATACATATAAAATATCAGTGTGTTTGGAAGATTAGTCGAATGGATACTGTTGTGGCCTATGACATTGACCATAATAAGTTCAAATCATATTGCAGTCATTCATTCACTAATAATATTTGGAAAGGTATCAAGTCACAATTTCAAACTAATACTGTTGGGAAGAGGATGAAACATGCAATTTCCCTCCAGCTATGGGTAAATTAGCAACTTGTGTTCAATAAATCGTATACACTGAATTGTTTTCGCAATCTGCTGAGGGAAGATCTCTTCTGTTCTCTTCATCCCCTTTCTCACAGAAGAGATGGGGCTTGTCTTCCTCTATCGTTATTTTTACGGAAGATGCTTGACCGAGATCCAGTGGTTCCTCCCTGTAAGACATTCACAGCAAGAACTCGTCTTCCTACCACCACTGCACAGAACATTCCTTTCCTTCCTCTGTACCTAAAACCAAACGGAATTTCTTTCCCAAAACTTCACATCTGTGGAACACATTGCCATGGAACTGTTTCCCTAGGAACTACAATGTTGTCGTCTTCAAGTCCAATGTCAACAAATATTTGTCGAGTTTTCCTCTTAAATAACCAAATTTTGTCTATTCCATTCATTGCTTTCAATCATTTTATACTATTGTTTCATCATCCAACTGACAATCTCATTAACCCTTATCCTCGAATAGCATTTAGCCTTTGTAAATAGTGACTCATTAACATATAAAAAAGGTATACTTTTTTGGCATTACTAATCATTGAAGATTATACGCCAGTTTATATACCATAACACAAACAAGCCAAACAAATATTAATACAGGAGGTGGTAATACCTGGGAGGATGCACCTCCTAAGACCGAGCTCATACATTTTTTACACACCTAGACCTGTGACGCAGCAGGTCAAGTGCTAAATAATAATCAGTTCTAAGTGACTTTTGGCGGCTAAAGATTCAATCTTCATGCGATATTAGAAATCTAGTTAATAATTACTTAAGACTTTTACTCGGTCATGACTGATGGAACGAGAACGATCTACCCCTGTGGATTAAATGAAAGGTTTCGTTCGAAATTCCATACAGATTTCCGAGTTTGACAAGACGCACGTGAAGAAGGTCGGAGGTTACAGCATCCAAGATGAGAATAATCCAAATGAAGAAATGTGTGACATTACAATTCTAATGACAGAATATTTCTGTTAATTCATTATTCACATGATTCGGACGGTTATCTTCATCATTGTTGTTAGATGCACAATGTTACAGACGTTGCACACTCTCGAGGGCCTTTTGTCCTATTCAGTAAGATTCCGGGAGTTTCGAGCTGGTCATTTGCTGTAGAACAAAATCATAGCCTCGTTTATCATCTCTAGACGTGAAGTGTTCAGTCAGAGAAGTCAACGATTGATTTCTCTGGTGTCATCAGTTCGGACACTGGGATTTGTAAGTGATACAGGACTGTCAATATTGGCGCCGTGTCGTGGACAGAATGTTCGCAACTGCGGTAGAAACTTGATGCTGATGATATTGAATCAATGCATTTTTAATTTTCATGAGGTGTTCTTCGTACCAGTCGAGGATACGTCCTCGACAATCAGTCTGACATTGACTTTGTTGCTGTCGAGCTAAGGTTTGGTTCTGTTCAGTATTAGCAGGTCCACCCTCCCAGGCTTTACCTTCTCTCTAAGAAACGAGTTAGTTTATTGCTAACCCTAACCTGTGGCGACCCCTACCCGTAAATGCTCAGGTATTTTTTGTGCGCCAGAGTGCACCTCAGCTGGCTTTTCAAACTCACCCGATTTTGTGCCTAACCCTAACCTACAGAGGAGGTAAATAAACATATAGAGATTATTTAACTAAAAGAATGAGTAAAGAAAAACTATTTACTTATCGTCTACAAATTCCATCATCATCGTCGTCGTTGTCGTTGTCGTTGTCGTCATCATCATCATAAGCGTCGTCGTCATCATCATTATCATCATCATCATCGTCGTTGTCATCGTTGACGTCGTCGTCATCATTGTCGTCGTCATCATCATCATCATCATCATCATCATCATAAGCGTCGTCCTCATCATCATCATTATCATCATCATCATCGTCGTCGTCATTGTCGTCATCATCATCATAAGCGTCGTCGTCATCATAATTATCATTGTCGTCGTCATTGTCGTCATCATCATCATAAGCGTCGTCGTCGTCGTTGTCATCGTCATCGTCGTCCTCATCTTAATCATCATCATCATCATCTTTGGTTTAACATCCGTTTTACATGCTAGCATGTGTTGGATGGTTTTTCCGAAATTGACATCCAAACCAACCTATCTCTGGCCATGGCTTTATTTATTGCACTTGCTCCCAAGTCCATCTTTATCGCTTCATCTTATGCTTTCCTTCGCCTTCCTCTACCAACTGACCTTGCTACCTCAACTGTTCTACATCTGCTAATCCAAGAACTTTCATCCATTCTTTCAACGTGACCACACCATCAAAATTTCCTGTTCTGCACACATCTCCCTATACTGCCCAAATTTAATCTACCTCTGAGGTCATCCGTTCAAATCCATCTTTAAGATTCACATTACACGTCCATCATATCATTCTAATATCATTTCTCTCCATGCAATGCATGTTTTCAAGCCTCACTGGTCAGTTTTCACTTCCATACATCATCACACTGTGTACACATGCTTGATAGAGTCTTCCCTTGCTCAACAGTTTTACTGGTTAGTAATGGCCGAAGTTCATATCCAATGGTATCACCATGGTAACAAAACTTCTTAACAACCTCAATAGATTCGCCATCCTAAATATACTTACTTCACATCTGAGATCTCATCCGCCTCCTTTGTCTTACATTTCGTGCACATCGAACTGGTTATCATCTCCTCCCAACGTACCTTTAATTCCGCTGCATTTCATGTGTACCCAATGAGTACAAGTACCCCAAGAAATTAAGTTGCACCCGATGTCCTTCCCACAAACTGAGCAAAGATATTGATTTCAGTATTTAAATATCAATGACATTGCGTAGGAAGTCATTTTTTGTAGACAGAAATAAGCTGTGTGTCTCTCTCATTAACACGTAGATAGTTGCTCAGTGGAAAGTGACGTCTCTCAGCAGTGGTGATATAGCAGTCATGGATATGTTTTACTTTTCTTATCTTTTTCTATTTGTGACTGGAATAATGGAAGCAATCAAAAAGAACAACAAATAACTCCATTATTTGCTCTGGGATTTGGTTTACATTTTACAGCAAATTCCTACATCTAGATGAACTTCGTCCTCCCGACTGGTGGAAATTGTTAGGGCAACCTAACAAAACAGAATCGAGTTATTTACCTTGAATCAAAAGTAAGAGTTATCGCCCTTGGATAAAAGAAGTCGTCTGCCATGACAGTTGAAAAGTAAACAGAACGGCTCTCACGATCAAATAAGCATCTCATGTTCAGCGGTTTTCTACATTTCAATTTAATCGGTGTTTTTGTTTAATAAATTTGTTAATGGCTCTACTTCGTCCTTCCTTCATTTTTGAGTTGTAATTGAACCGATAACATATAAACATCCAGATGTAACAGAAACCCCGAAAACTACATCTGATCACTTTGACGCCAGACTCTCAAGAGATGGAAACACTGTAGCTTCTCTGCCACATACTTCTTCCCATGACGTAACTTCCTGTACACATAGTCCTAACTTCTAACTTGACTTCTAATGGAAGATTCCATCCTCTTACTTAAACTAACTTTGCATGGAATTTTCCATTTTTTACCTGATTTTTACACACCCAACACTTTTGGGGGCAGGGTTGATGATGTTGTTAAATAAGTAGCTGAAACTCATGGAAGACGACAAAAAAATTCATCTTAACCTAAAAACTTTATTACTAATATTAAGTTTACTATGAATCTATTTCCTTATCTATGAATTGCTTCTTCAGCGGTGACACAGGGATCTAGGTGCCCTATTTACTTAGACTGCACATAATTACTTCAAATGACTTATGATCATAATAATAATCATAATAATAATAATAATAATAATAATCATAATAATAATCATAATCATAATCATAATCATAATAATAATAATAATCATAATAATAATCATAATCATAATAATAATAATAATCATAATAATAATCATAATAATAATCATAATCATAATAATAATAATCATAATAATAATAATAATCATAATAATAATAATAATAATAATAATAATGATCATAATAATAATAATAATAATAATAATAATCATAATAATAATAATAATCATAATAATAATAATTGCAAACAATTGAATTTCGAATATGCAGACAAATGGTACAAACATAAACCAGAAACAGTAATGGGAAACGAAAAACACAAAATGCTCTGGGATATGGATATACAAACAGATAAACTCATACAAGCAAGGAGACCTGATGTTATTATAATAGACAAAAAGGAAAAATCTTGTAAAATCGTAGACATCGCCGTTCCAGCAGCCACAGAGTGAAGATCAAAGACACGGAAAAACGAAGTAAATACACAGAACTAGCCAGAGAACTGAAAGGAATATGGAGCATGAAGAAAGTTAGTATAATACCAATAATCGTAGGAGCACTAGGGACAATCCCAAAAAACATGGTGAAAAGATTTGGAGAAATTGGAATCAAAGGGACTAGCGAAACCATACAAAGGACGGCAATGATCAAAACAGCTGCAATCTTAAGGAAAATCCTCAAATGCAGAAACTAACACACATAAGCTACAAAGGCTAACCAGTCACAAGGAATTTACAACGGAGAAAACAAGACTACACGAAGAATACCACAACAAGAGCCAAGGAACAGAAACTGCAAGAAACAGCACTTCATAATCTCCCCCCCCCACCCCAATAAATTACACCGGCCTCAGCTATCACTACACAAAAATGAACCAAGAAACAGAAATTACAAGAAACACTATAAGCTCCTCCCTCTTCCTCACCCACCCAGCCCCCAAAAAGTAAAAAGAATTAAAAAAATTCTTTTTTTTACCATAAGGGAAGAGAAAATGAAAGTAAAAAAAAAAAAATTTTTTAATTGAAGGAAAAAAATTAAAAAATAAAACATTTTTCTTTTTTTTTTTGAAGAAATATTATTTTATTCATTTATTTTTTTTTTAACTGGTGCCGGCCTAGGCTGACATCAGACAACATATTTGTAGAGGGTCGAGGAGGATGAGAAGACCGAGGAGGGACAACACAAACCAGACCTCCACTGGAAAAGTGCAGAGAGTGCAGAGATCTTGGGGAGGCTTGTTGCCACCCGAATCCCAGAGAAGATCAATTGTCCTTACCGGTGAGAAATCAATGGTAAGAGACTGTTGCGATACCGCATCGTTATCGAAATGAGATAAAGAACACTGGAAGTCTGGGGAGACTTGTTGTCACTCAGACTCCAGGAAATACCACTGATTGTTGTCGGTGAGCAATCACTGACGATGATCTGTGTGAGAACTCCTAGTGAGTACAAATAATAATAATAATAATCATAATAATAATCATAATAATAATAATCATAATAATAATAATGATCATCATAATAATAGTAATAATAATAATCATAATAATAATAATGATAATAATAATGATAATAATAATAATAATAATAATCATAATAATAATAATAATAATAATGATGATCATAATAATAATCATAATAATAATAATAATAATAATGATCATAATAATAATAATAATAATCATAATAATAATAATAATAATAATAATCATAATAATAATAATAATAATCATAACAATAATAATAATAATAATAATAATATTAATAATCATAATAATAATCATAATAATAATAATAATAATAATCATAATAATAATAATCATAATAATAATTATCATAATAATAATAATAATCATAATAATAATAATCATAATAATAATTATCATAATAATAATAATAATCATAATAATAATAATAATAATCATAACAATAATAATAATAATAATAATATTAATAATCATAATAATAATAATAATAATCATAATAATAATAATCATAATAATAATAATAATAGACACCATCGGTCTCAGAAAACCATCGTCTGTGCACACAGATGAGGCAAAAACTGTGAGATGTGAGATGCTTATGTTACATTATCCGAAGGGGAAGCCCGACAGTTTATTTGTCACAAACAGTTTAGTTAAACCATACCTTAGTTTTCTTCACATTCTGATACTCACGCTTCCCGTAGAGGGCCATCTCTTCATGGAGGCTGCACTCACTCTCTGGAATCAAAAGTCGACACGACGAACACAAAAGAAAGGCATCGAATTCGAACTTGAATTTGTAGAAAGGGCCCTGTTTATTTGGCAGTTGGTGTTGCTTCGATCTTTGCTAGCGGCAGGAAGGAGAAAGATTTGTCTGCAGATTGTAAGGGACTTGCCCTCACTTCATTTATTGTCGATTCTTAAGTCATTTCTTATCATTTATCATGTTTGAGCACGTTGACTTCTAAGTCAATCCTAACCCTAACCCTAAATCTCTATCATCCTCTCTCTCCCATGTAACGTAATATCCACCAAATAATGTTTTCCCATACTTTGCTAATATTCGCCTAACGTACAGCGAGTTGACCTCGGCTGACCTTTTGTCTGCCCCATTTCTTGTTATTCTCAAAGCATTTGCTTACCCAGCGTTAACTAAAATATACACTATTTGATTAATCTGTCCAATATTTAGCCCTTATTGTTTGTTGTTGGTTGTTGTTGTTGGTTCATTGCCACATTGAGTTGCCGTAAACTTTGATATGTTCAGCTTCGTCACACATGACCCCTTTCATTGATTTGTTTTCTCTAAAGTATTCGATCACATTTACACCAGAAGTCGTAAGTGTTATATTTTCACTTACCAATGGGTGTATAAACCATTATACACACCTGTGTTGTTGTCGTCGTTGAATCCAGATTCTTGCTTGTCTGCAAATACAAAACCACTCAGACGTTGATATTGATTTTTTTATAAATCAATATCAACGTTCGAGTGGTTTTTTATCTGCAGACAAGCAAGAATCTGGATTATTAAAACAAAAAAGACAGTCACAGAAAACATCATAGCGACTCTGTGTGTGTGTGAGAGAGATAGAGAGAGAGTGAGAGAAAGAGACAGAGAGAGAGAGAGACAGGTAGGCACAGAGCTTGTGCACGTTTTCGCCCGAATGGGGACAGCATTTCGGACATGTCTTTCTTCCTTGAAATCTCGCCAGCTAAGACACAGAAAATCTCTGCTAGGAAGTCACATGGTTTTGCGACTTCCGTGTGGGGTCACCTCTAACCCTTAAAAGTGTCATTCAAACCTTTTCAATTCAAAACAGTTCTTGTTATGTAACAGTAAGGTCGTAATTATCGTCGATAGCGAAGAATACAACCTTAGAGGTCAGCCTACGTTCAATCAAGAATACAGCCTTAGTTTCCATTTTGTTGCAATGTTTAAAGTTTTCTCAAGTTTTTTGTTTATGGATGTCATTCATTTATTTACACAGCATTAACTGTTTATAAGAATAACAATGATCAGAGATCGGTTGCTAATTAAATGTATTTGATTAAAACACTTTACAGATGTCAACTGCCTGTCCAGAGGTAAGTGAAATTCGAGTGCGTTAGGATATAACATATGGTGGCCCCACCATCATGAAAAAAAAACAGAATTATCAGACGACCTTTAACACATGAATTGGTTTTATGTACAGATGATAGCATGAATTTGTTTTTAGGGAATTATGGAGAAAACAATCCACTCTCTCCACCAGGCAATAGATGAGTGTGCAGGTGATGTGATGTGCCAAAATTTAAAAAAACTTATTGTTTTATATCAGAGTATTCCTTTTCCTAATATTTCTACCAACCCTTGAGAATCTAGTCGACTCAACCATGAATTCATATCTTTCGCGAGGGTATTAGTAAAAGTGCCACAATAGCCTCAAAAGACGTTGAGCATGCATGTATATATATAAATATATACATGTATATATACAAAAAGAAAACCAATCTTATAAGAAAAACACTAATACTAATATCGGCAAATCATTCCTCAAACTGGTAAAGAAACAATTTCACAAATCTAAAAATCTTTCCTAAATTTTTAACACTAATAACCTGCAAAACAGCTAGTCCTGCGCACAAAATAAATCATCATAAAACAACAAAAAATAATAAAAAACAGCCAAATATCAAACAAAAAATCAACATGCAATTGTAGCAATCCAGCCTACAAACAAGCGTTATATATAATACATAGGAGCTAGCTCCTTACATCAAATGGCCTCATGCCTTGTCTGGAGCGATTTCCATAAAAAATACAAAAAACAGAAGGAACCTTCAAATAAAGACTATACTCTCTCTTACACACACATTTAACAATGAAAGATGCTCTAACAAGCAATACTAGTGGTATAAATATGGGAGTTAAAAAATAAATTTCCTTCCCCCCATCCCAATTAAGTTTTAAACAAAACAAAATAAAATGAAAATCATTTTTGGAATTGGAAATTAAGCTAAAATTTTTCCGATCCCCCCAAAAAGATCAGAGTTTTTTTTCGATTAAACGTCCCAACACTAGTTGCACTGCATGCCCATTTTGTGAGAATCATCCAAGATGAGAACAGTAGTCCAGATAATCCAAACAATACAAATTATTAATCCTCATCTAAAAAACATACTCTATTTCGTTTTCCTTCTTTTTATTTCCTTCTTTAGAAGGTGAAAGTTCCAAAAGAGAATCTAGTTGAAACGTAACAATATATATAACCGATGCCCCCTCGGAATTCCTGTGTTTCTTATTTGCCGTGTTATTTTTGTGCCTAAAAGTGGTAAGATCAACCTTCATACTCGGCTAATTAACTATAATGTAAGTAATGATTACAAAGTCTTAATATTTGACGCTGCAATTTTGTTAAGGGGAAATTGTTTTAATTGGATGCAAAGTGTTTCTCAGATTTTGAATCATTTGATATATTTGATTAGCGAAATATTCACAGGTAACATGAATTGGAACAAATACATTGAAGACATTGCCAAAGCTGCTGTAAAGAAGGTGGGCTCCCTCTACTGTACTAGTAAACTTCTCACACCTGATATTATCCTATATTTTTACAAAGCCGCCATTTTCCCATGCATGGAGTATTGTTGCCACATCTGGGCTAGTGTACCATCCACTAATCTCTCCCTCTTAAACAAGATCCAAAAAAGAGTCACCAATCTAATAGACCCCTCACTGTCCACCAAGCTCCAGCCCCTGTCCCATCACCGCGATGTTGCATGTTTTACAAGTACTTAAATGGATTGTGCTCCGATGAACTTGCTGCTCTAGTACCCCCTCGACGAAAATACACTAGACCAACCCAACAATCAGCTGTCCCATCCATTCACTGTGAAAGTCCCCAGATGCCGGAGAGCCTTCTACTCAAATAGCTTCTTTCCTCGTGCTGCGGGGCTCTGGAACTCCCTCCCCGCTCCCTGTTTCCCCGACTGTACTGACATGCAGAAATTTAAAATTAATGTAAACAGGCATCTTGCTGCACAGCTCACAACTTAGGATGACCCCCAAAACTTATTCTCTAATTCTCAGTAGCCACTTACGTCTACAGTGGCGGCCTGCCTTGTTTGGGGTGAACTTTGTTAAAAAAAACAAAATTATAAATAAGAATCGGATATGTCAATTATGACAAAATAATAAGCATACTGTTTTACTGTATCAAAATCTGCTGCTGAATAAACCTATATTATTGACATTCAATCAAAACCCTTGTTGCCATAGTGACTGTCCAACAGATTGACCCATTATTTACATAATTTATTTGTTTATGTCATCCTCTTGCTTTCCTCTTGCGTTTGCTGCTGCTGCTACTACTACTACTACTACTACTACTACTACTACTACTACTACTTCCTCTATCTATTTCCTCTCACCACTTCTCTCCCCTATTCCTTTCTGTACCTCCCCCATTTCTATCCTGCAATCACTTCTTGTCTTACTCGCCCTTCCTTGCACTATCTAATAAATTTAATGTGCAAACAAGCAAGCAGGATTATAAGAGTTTTAGTATTATAATATATATACATATATATATAATATTAAATTATATTATAATATTTTTACCTACATATATCGAGCTTTCGGCTCTCATCGGTGCAGGGAAATAACAATCTCAGACAGTCACGGGGGGGGGGGGCAAACTCGGTTCACAGAAACACCTTGAATCTGTAAGCATTCGCTCTATCCCCTAGGCTATGTGATAATGGAGAAAGTTATATTTATGCTGAAAGCAGCGAGCGTAAACATCAAGACAATCTGATAGAACTCAACGACAGAGGCGGAGTTGTAAGGGGATGATGAGTTGACTGAAAGGGTTATCCTTTTATCTTCTCGTAAAGAAACGGAACAACGAAAAGTATTTCTGTAACTATAACAAAAAGGGGTTTTATTAACTCAAGGTTACCTATACCGTTTGGTATAGGTAGATAAGAGTGGGACAGTGTCCGTCTGAGGAAGAGGAAGAATATAAGAGTTTTTAGGGCTACCCGTGATTTACTTCAGGTGAAGATGGTAGTAGTCGTCAAGTGGCGACGGCGGCGGAGAGAGAGCGTTTTTCCTCGTTCCTCGCTGGAGCTCTCTGCGATGTGTCCAAGCTGGTGCCAGGAGGTCGTTTGATCTTTTTCTTCGAACCCTAAGGGGACATAAGTAGTCCCTTAGGGAACTAACGATATTACTGCGCCCTGTGATTTGGTTGGACAAGCCAGCTCACAGGGACAGTGATTATGCATTCAAAAGTAGTCCCTATTGGTGACTGCTACAGAGTATCGTACTGAAGCTTTAGGTGAATGTCTATTTTTAATCTCTCCAACAGTGCTCGACTTTAATTTACTTATAGAGGCTTCTTATAATATTAAATTATATCTTAATATTTTACATACACACGACGCCGTTTCGAGCTTTCGGTTCTCCTCAGTGAAGGGAAATGACAATTTCAAACCGTCACAGGGCGCAAATTCGGTTCACTAAGACACCTTGAATCTGCAAGCGTTCGCTCTATCCCTTAGGTCAGAGGAGGTTGTCACGTTATAACGGAGTAATAAAGTTATACTTACGCTGAAATTTGCGAGCGTAAACATCAAGACAATCTGATAGAACTCAACGACAGAGTCGGAGTATTGCACTGAAGCTTCAGGTGAATGTCTATTTTTAATCTCTCCAAAAGTGCTTGACTTTAATTTACTTAAAGGGGATTCTAATAATATTAAATTATATTTTAATATTTTACCTACATATGACGTCGTTTCGAGCTATATATATATATATATATATATATATATATATATATATATATATATATATATATATATTGGATTAAAGTATTTGTAGAAAAATTGACCAGAGTGCGCAATTACTGTTGTAACAGCATAATATATGGGTTTTTTTAAATTTATTATACATACGGCTATTTCATCCTAATACCACCGGTTTCACAAGGAAGCAAGTTAGCAAAATTTAAATGGCGTTTCAATCTGCAGTTACGATTAAATTGTCAGTCTTAACTGAAGATTAAAATGCAGTTGTAGCTTTCTCCATAAAATAATTGAATACTTTTTCATCATGAATATCGTGCATCAAAAATATGAGTAAATAACACCACTTATAATGCGATATAATTTCTCCCACTACCACCAGGGGGTTCTTGGCTTAGTTAGTAGAGTTTCGAATCACACTATGTCTAGCCGCACTGATGAGTCGTAAATAACTATATATATATATATATATATATATATATATATATATATATATATATATATATAACAATATTATTTTTCAATAAATAATATTAAATTATATGCTAGCGTTTCAAGCTTTCGCTCTCATCAGTGCAGAGATGATAATCTCAGACGGTCGCACGGTTCGAACCCCTACCACAAAATCAACCTAGACTCTGTAACCATTAGGCCACGAGATCTTACCACATTCAAGAAGGGAATTCAAGTTCTATTTATGCAAAGGGCGGCATATCTAGAAAGACTGACTAAAGATTCAACGAACGTTATCGGAATATGCCTTATAGCTACGTGTCAGTCTATTTTTAACTTCCCCGAACAGGGATCAACTTTAATCCTATTAAATGCGCTTAAAACAATAATTATTTTAAATAAATAATATAAAATTATTTTTACCTACATACGCCAGCGTTTCAAACTTTTGATGTCGTCAGTGCAGAGATAATAATCTCGGACAGTCGCACGGTTCGAACCCCTGCCACAGAATCAACCTAGACTCCGTAAGCAAGCGCTGTAACCATTAGCATTTATATATATATATATTTGGCTCTGTTGTGCGAGGTACACTGCCCTTTCATCTTTTTAATTTCTTAATTCATTATGAGTAATAAATATTGTCTCTTCAATGCCATTTTAAAGTTTTGTACGACAAAGAAAATATTTAAATATATATATATATATATATATATATATATAATTTATTTAGATACTGTATATTACATATTTCAGCAATGTACCGCGGTTTCATCCAAAAGGGCAGATTTAGACATCTTTAGTAAATCTCCGTGCCCAGTGGAATCATCGGCAAGCTGAAACGATTGTAGTCACGCCCGACAGGGAATGGCGTCAACAATGACAAATAGAACTTAAATTCCCTTTCTTGACGTGGTAATGTCTCATGGCCACTTGGTTATGACGCTTGCTTGCAGAGTCTAAGGTGATTTTGTAACCGGGTTCGAACCTTATGACCGTCTGAGATTATCATTCCCTACGCTGGCGTATGTAGGTAAAAATAATTTAATATGATTTATTTAAAATTAGTATTGTATATATATATACATACATATATATATATATATATATATATATATATATATATATATATAT
Organism: Sepiola atlantica; assembly: GCA_963556195.1. Lineage (NCBI taxonomy): Eukaryota > Metazoa > Mollusca > Cephalopoda > Sepiida > Sepiolidae > Sepiola > Sepiola atlantica. The sequence continues at coordinate 34,442,129 of OY744527.1, read as the reverse complement.
ATATATATATATCCTTCCCATTGTAAACAGAAAGTGTTTTTTTTCCTAATCTTCAAAAGAAGAATTACGAAATCATTAGTGCTGAAAAAAACGCAGGCTATTCAATCATTTTTGTTTTGTATTGTAAAGGCGGTAGGTAAGTGCCAGTTGATGAAGATGAAGAAGCCGGAAACTGTGTTCGATAAAAGTAAATGTGCTATTCTGCTGTTCTGCTATTCAAGACTAACAAACGAACAGGAGAAACATCAAATCACTGAGCATAATACAGCAATACAGCTATTTTAAATGTGCAGCATTACATCTCTTTTCTCAATTACACAGACTCACAACCAGATGGCGTTTTCATCCCCGAGTTGTCTTCCCTTTGGAAACATCAGGTAGCGTTACTATTGTGACTATAAAAAGAGCTGCACAGGCAAAATCCACTTTTTTTCTCTTCTGACCTCGACAGCAGACCCCCCCCCTCTGCAGGCCGTCTAGGTCTAGCAATTACTTTGACATGTGTGCGCTCTAACACACACACACAAAAACACATGCATACGTACATATCTTTCTACTCAGACTTTGTTGAACATATTCTCGTGAACTCAATTTTACAGCAAAAACCATGTGCATGCTTACGGACGCGCAATTCGGTACACAAACATTTCTTCCCTACATACAAATACATCATTCTACTCACACTCTCTTTGTATACGTTCTAATGAATGGGTTCGCGACCAATAAATGTTTTGCTGCACCATTCTTTGTCTCTCGAGTTATTACTTTGTTTTTCATCGGCATGATTATATTCTGATCACAAACTGGCGTTGCCAAAACGTCGGCCAGAAAACTTCAAAAAATGTATATGCGGAATCTATACACAAAAAAACAAATGGTGTCAATGCGTTCGCATTTTGGAAAGAGCGAATTTGTTTAGAATCACTAGAGGCCAATAGTGCTCAGCAAAAGTAATTCTGTTAATCTTTTATTCCGGTAAGAGAGAATCGATTAGCCAATCAAAAAGCGTCTGAGAAAAGGTGTAAGCAGATGGAGCATCCCGTGTTTCGTTTTAAAATCTAGAGTATGTAATGGACCAATGAAAAATTGCAATATGAAGTAACGGTGCTACAAAAATATTTGTCTTACAAGTTAGTCTTCCTGGTGTACATGGGTAGCAGTGTGAAAGTGAAAACTTCTTCAACTTTCTGTATGTATGACTGATTATACAAAAATATCGTACCAACAGTGGACCAATGGGTCACAGGTCATCTAGTAATTCTTAAACATTACAGCAAGTTTTATGCCCTTAAGAGAAAATTGTCAGATGTTGTTTGTGTTGTGGTTTTGTTATCATTTCAGTGAGTTCAAAACAGAACTAACCCCAAGTAGAAATAAGAACTAACCCCAAGTAGAAATAAGAACTAAACCCCAAGTAGAAATAAGAACTAAACCCCAAGTAGAAATAAGAACAAACCTCCAAGTAGAAATAAGAACTAACCTCCAAGTAGAAATAAGAACTAACCCCCAAGTAGAAATAAGAACTAAACCCCAAGCAGAAATAAGAACTAACCCCCGAGTAGAAATAAGAACTAAACCCCAAGTAGAAATAAGAACTAACCCCCAAGTAGAAATAAGAAATAAACCCCAAGTAGAAATAAGAACTAACCTCCCAGCAGAAATAAGAACTAACCCCCAAGTAGAAATAAGAACTAAACCCAAGTAGAAATAAGAACTAAACCCCAAGTAGAAATAAGAACTAACCTCCCAGCAGAAATAAGAACTAACCCCCAAGTAGAAATAAGAACTAAACCCAAGTAGAAATAAGAACTAAACCCCAAGTAGAAATAAGAACTAAACCCCAAGTAGAAATAAGAACTAAACCCCAAGTAGAAATAAGAACTAACCCCCAAGTAGAAATAAGAACTAACCTCCCAGCAGAAATAAGAACTAAACCCCAAGTAGAAATAAGAACTAACCCCCAAGTAGAAATAAGAACTAAACCCCAAGTAGAAATAAGAACTAACCTCCCAGCAGAAATAAGAACTAACCCCCAAGTAGAAATAAGAACTAAACCCAAGTAGAAATAAGAACTAAACCCAAAGTAGAAATAAGAACTAAACCCCAAGTAGAAATAAGAACTAACCCCCAAGTAGAAATAAGAACTAAACCCCAAGTAGAAATAAGAACTAACCCCAAGTAGAAATAAGAACTAACCCCCAAGTAGAAATAAGAACTAACCTCCAAGTAGAAATAAGAACTAAACCCCAAGTAGAAATAAGAACTAAACCCCAAGTAGAAATAAGAACTAAACCCCAAGTAGAAATAAGAACTAACCTCCAAGTAGAAATAAGAACTAACCCCCAAGTAGAAATAAGAACTAACCCTCAAGTAGAAATAAGAATTAAACCCCAAGTAGAAATAAAAACTCACCCCAAGTAGAAATAAGAACTAACCCCCAAGTAGAAATAAGAACTAAACCCCAAGTAGAAATAAGAACAAAACCCAAGTAGAAATAAGAACTAAACCCCAAGTAGAAATAAGAACTAACCTCCAAGTAGAAATAAGAACTAACCCCAAGTAGAAATAAGAACTAAACCCCAAGTAGAAATAAGAACTAAACCCCAAGTAGAAATAAGAACTAACCACAAGTAGAAATAAGAACTAACCCCCAAGTAGAAATAAGAACTAACCCCAAGTAGAAATAAGAACTCACCCCAAGTAGAAATAAGAACTAAACCCCAAGTAGAAATAAGAACTAACCTCCAAGTAGAAATAAGAACTAACCCCCAAGTAGAAATAAGAACAAAACCCCAAGTAGAAATAAGAACTAACCCCAAGTAGAAATAAGAACTAACCCCAAGTAGAAATAAGAACTAAACGCCAAGTAGAAATAAGAACTAACCTCCAAGTAGAAATAAGAACTAACCCCCAAGTAGAAATAAGAACAAAACCCCAAGTAGAAATAAGAACTAAACCCCAAGTAGAAATCAGAACTAACCCCCAAGTAGAAATAAGAACTAAACCCCAAGTAGAAATAAGAACTCACCCCCAAGTAGAAATAAGAACTAACCCTCAAGTAGAAATAAGAACTAAACCCCAAGTAGAAATAAGAACTAAACCCCAAGTAGAAATAAGAACTAACCCCAAGTAGAAATAAGAACTAACCCCCAAGTAGAAATAAGAACTAACCCCAAGTAGAAATAAGAACTAAACCCCAAGTAGAAATAAGAACTAACCCCCAAGTAGAAATAAGAACTAAACCCCAAGTAGAAATAAGAACTAACCCCCAAGTAGAAATAAGAACTAAACCCCAAGTAGAAATAAGAACTAACCCCCAAGTAGAAATAAGAACTAAACCCCAAGTAGAAATAAGAACTAACCTCCAAGTAGAAATAAGAACTAACCCCCAAGTAGAAATAAGAACTAACCCTCAAGTAGAAATAAGAATTAAACCCCAAGTAGAAATAAAAACTCACCCCAAGTAGAAATAAGAACTAACCCCCAAGTAGAAATAAGAACTAAACCCCAAGTAGAAATAAGAACAAAACCCAAGTAGAAATAAGAACTAAACCCCAAGTAGAAATAAGAACTAACCTCCAAGTAGAAATAAGAACTAACCCCCAAGTAGAAATAAGAACTAAACCCCAAGTAGAAATAAGAACTAAACCCCAAGTAGAAATAAGAACTAAACCCCAAGTAGAAATAAGAACTAACCCCAAGTAGAAATAAGAACTAACCCCCAAGTAGAAATAAGAACTAACCCCAAGTAGAAATAAGAACTCACCCCAAGTAGAAATAAGAACTAAACCCCAAGTAGAAATAAGAACTAACCTCCAAGTAGAAATAAGAACTAACCCCCAAGTAGAAATAAGAACAAAACCCCAAGTAGAAATAAGAACTAACCCCAAGTAGAAATAAGAACTAACCCCAAGTAGAAATAAGAACTAAACGCCAAGTAGAAATAAGAACTAACCTCCAAGTAGAAATAAGAACTAACCCCCAAGTAGAAATAAGAACAAAACCCCAAGTAGAAATAAGAACTAAACCCCAAGTAGAAATCAGAACTAACCCCCAAGTAGAAATAAGAACTAAACCCCAAGTAGAAATAAGAACTCACCCCCAAGTAGAAATAAGAACTAACCCTCAAGTAGAAATAAGAACTAAACCCCAAGTAGAAATAAGAACTAAACCCCAAGTAGAAATAAGAACTAAACCCAAGTAGAAATAAGAACTAACCCCCAAGTAGAAATAAGAACTAACCCCAAGTAGAAATAAGAACTAAACCCCAAGTAGAAATAAGAACTAACCCCAAGTAGAAATAAGAACTAACCCCCAAGTAGAAATAAGAACTAACCCCAAGTAGAAATAAGAACTAAACCCCAAGTAGAAATAAGAACTAACCCCCAAGTAGAAATAAGAACTAAACCCCAAGTAGAAATAAGAACTAAACCCCAAGTAGAAATAAGAACTAACCCCCAAGTAGAAATAAGAACTAACCCCCAAGTAGAAATAAGAACTAAACCCCAAGTAGAAATAAGAACAAAACCCCAAGTAGAAATAAGAACTAACCCCCAAGTAGAAATAAGAACTAACCTCCAAGTAGAAATAAGAACTAACCCCCAAGTAGAAATAAGAACTAAACTCCAAGTAGAAATAAGAACTAACCCCCAAGTAGAAATAAGAACAAAACCCCAAGTAGAAATAAGAACTAACCTCCAAGTAGAAATAAGAACTAACCCCCAAGTAGAAATAAGAACTTCTGGTCGGAATCACTGATTGTCATTTGAGATAATATTTTTGTCATGTGTCATTCAGACACGAATTTTGGTTTCATGGGTTCCTATTTGCTTGTCTCCCTATGAAGGCAAAGTTAGTCACAAGGTCGTTTATTTCATGCATGGGGATATCTAGCACTCCAAAAAGGGGCACTCTAGATGGGACAAAAACAAAGAATTTCCCCAGTGAAGAAATATTTCTCCTCCTCCGACCGAGGAAAGAACAGGTACTACACTTTGATCCCAATTTGAAGGCCAATAAAGTTTTACCCCCTTACCACCACGGGAAGATGTGACACAAGGTCGGAAGGTAGGGATTGAAAAGCTAGCGCACAAGAGGAGGTGCACTCTGACCAACAAAAAATACCTGAGCAGCCCCGTCGGCATTCCCTCAAGCGATTAGCAATAAACTAACCCCTTTCTCAAAGAGAGAAGGTAACGCCTGGGAGGGTGGACTTTTTGGAACTGCATTGAACTATATCTTAGCCAGATAGAAGCAAGGTCATCACCTACTCAGAAATGATTCCGACTCTGTCGAACTGATTGTCGTGAACGTGTCCTTGACTGGTAGGAACGACACCTACTCAGGCTGTGCCAGAATGGTGGTTGCATGGATTAACTCATTTAATGAATCTGTATTCAATAGAATTGCAACACATTTATTTCTTAACATTTTTTGTATCAAGATTGGCATTGATATGGAGCACTTAGGAGTTCAAGCGGGGTCATACCACTGAGGTCATTATGAATTATCTTTGACCTTTCTAATTCATACACAAAGACCCATCCTGAAAGGCACGCGCACGCACGCACGTACGCATACACACACATCTACATATACACACACATGCACCCACAGTGTATCTTGTCTTTTCCTATTTCTCTAACCAATATGTTTTTGTTTTATGTTCTTTTGGTTTTGTTGTTGAACGAATACTTCAGGTTGAACCTGTCACCTCCGATAAATCTTTTAATGTTCTTAACCTTTTCTCTTGAACTTAGTGTCGTCTAAATTGTTCCCATTTATCAGTTTGGAAAAAAAATAAAAATTCTTGGTCTAATACATCCAGAATTATGAGTGAAGAAAGAATGGCACACTTTCGATCCGTTGCAAAATAAAATTCTTTACTTGACAGCGATTGTTGACCGGTTATAATTGTCTCATTTAGAAAGACAATCAGCTGAGCTGGTTTTGTGTAGCTAGATCTATGCCCCAACCTCTCTCTCTTTCTCTTTCTCTATCTCTTTCTTCCTCTCTCTTTATTTCTCTCTCTCTTTCTCTCTCTTTCTCTTTCTCTCTCTCTTTCTCTCCCTCTCTCTCTCTCTATCTATCTATCTATTTCTTTCTCTCTCTCTCTTTATTTCTCTCTCTTTATTTCTCTCTCTCTTTCTCTCTCTCTTTCTATTTTTCTCTCGCTCTCTCTTTCTCTTTCACTCTCTTTCTCTCTCTCTCTCTCTCTCTCTCTCTCTCTCTCTCTCTCTCTCTCTCCCTCTCTCTCTTTCGCTCTCTCTGTCTCTTTCTCTCTCTCGGCACACATCATCAATTTAATCCGTAGATCACATTTAAAAAAACATGCTGGCCAAATTAAGACGAAGTTACTGCCTGACTTATGTAATTCAGAATCTAAGAAAAATTGATCAATCGATTAAATAGAAAACAAAAATGTTTATTGTATTTAATGAAATTTGATGGTACAAATGCTTCTTGAATACCCTAGGCATAATAATTAGAGTTTTCGCTAATGGGCTAAGAGACCAGGGTTCAATCCTCGGTCGAATCATACCAAAGACTTAAAAATGGTACGTTATGGCCCCTTGCTAAACAGTCAGCATGATAAGGTGAGGATCAATGTTAAGTAGAGTAATCTCAGGAAAGAAGTGGCGCTCTCCCCTACACCGTGGTTTAATAGCTAGTGAAAGGGAGCATTTGGGTCGTCCTCGACTATGGTCGACCACTTTACTTTATATATACATACATATATATATATATATATAAACTTTACTTTATATATACATATATACGACTTTACTTTATATATATATATATATATATATATATATATATATATATATATATATATATATATATATATATATATAAAGTAAAGTGGTATATATATATATATATATATATATATATATATATATATATATATATATATATATATATAAAGTGGTCAATCATAGCATTCTTTTGGGGCTTTTTTCATCTTCCTTTCTTCTGTTTTGGATTAATATGTTTTTTCCATGACTATTAAATGAACAATTTCTCTGATGATCAGCGATGATAAAATAAAAACTATATATTTTTCTTGACTAAGCTGTGAAACCCGTGTAAGATATGAAAAAATAAAAAAATTGGTAAAAAATAAATATAAATTTGGAAAGTTGGAAATTGAGGAAATTGAGGAAAATAAATGAATAAAAAATAAATTAAAATTACGGAAATGGATTGATTTTTCCTTTGGTCATTGGAATATAACTAAAAAGTATATATGATCTGAGGCTTGTAACACAACCTCATTGAGCTTGCAATTTGAATCAATTTTGAGCATCATAAAGAGTGTATACCTAAATATATATTGTTTAAAAAAACTCACATATATATCACGCATTGGTTTGTTTAGGTGATAGAAACTAGGCTTTTCTGATCAATAATACATTTACTTGGTAATTTTGTTGCAGTAGTTTTTTAAAATAATATCCTTTAAATGGCCACCATTTTCCGACTCACAAAGACAGGCTCTAGTTAGGGCATTTTCCATTACACTCCTTAGAATAACTGGCTCTAGTTCTTGGATTTCATGTCTGATATTGTTTTTAAGCTCTTGAATCGTTGTAGGCTTGTTTACATATACCCTTTCCTTAAGATAACTCCAAAGGAAAAAGTCAGGGGCTGTTAAATCCGGTGAACGTGAAAGCCAGTTAAAATCAAGAAAATCTGCTAATTAAGCGCTCGCCAATCACGCAAAAGTCATGCATTAGTTTGAATCAGTTGTTACTGATTCAAACTAATGCGTAACTTTTGCGCCTCCTTGTATATATATATATATATATATATATATATATATATATATATATATATATATATATATATATATATATATTATTTGTCGCTCCTCGAAAAAGTAGAGCACTGTAAGTGTAGTATTAACACAGCATGACGTCACTAGCTTTAAATGCATCGTTCCTTTCATTAAAAAAAAGTAGAACGCTTTCAGACGTTAAGCCGCGGATAAAGTGTTAAAATTATCACAGTTTATTCGCTATTTAAAATTGGCCGTGTGGTTAAGGCGTCGGATTTGAATTGCAAAATACTCGTAATCCGGGGTTTCGAATCGCATGACCGGTAGTGAATAGTCATATCTCTATGCTGATGAGTCCCAATTATTAAGGACAAAACGTATACGTACATAGATAATAAACAATAACAAATATTTATTATTATATATATATATATATATATTTAACATATTTCACCCAAAACAAGGCAGGCCGCCACTGTAGACGTAAAGGGTTACTGAGAATTAGGGTGTAGACTTTGGGTGTACTCCTAAGTTGGGAGCTGTGTAGCTAGATGCCTGTTTACATTAGTTTTAAACCTCTGCATGTCAATACAGTTGGGGAAACAGGGAGCAGGGGGAGTTCCAGAGGCTGGCAGCACAAGGGAAGAAGCTATTGGAGTAGAAGGCTCTCCGGCATCTGGGGCCTTCCACAGTGAATGGATGGGATTTTGCTGATTGTCGAGTTGGTCTAGTGTATTTACGTCGAGGGGGCACCAGAGTTGCCTGTTCATCGGAGCACAATCCATTTAAGTATTTGTAAAACAAGCACAATGGTGCAACATTGCAGCGATGGGACAGAGGCTGGAGCTTGGTGGATAATGAGGCCCCTATTAAGTTGATGACTCTTTTTTGGACCTTGTCTAAGAGGGAGAGACTAGTGGATGATGCACACACACAAACACACACACACACACACACACACACACATATATATATATATATATATATATATATATATATATATATATATATATATTAAGACAGACGTTATTGAACAACACCGAAATGCTTCTGCTTAATAAGTCTTTTTGTATTTTTTTTTTTTTTTTGGATGAGCCATCGACTATTTTTTGTAAAATTATCATATGTAGGATCCGTTTTTCACGAGTACTTTCGATTCATTCATTCAATCGTCTTCAGGCAGCTGAGTTCGTCGAACGGTGTGGCGATGTATGGCTTTTTAACTGTACGCATCGGTGATGAAATGCTGTATTGTGAGAAATAAATAGCAAAAACAATTAATTACAGAGAACTGTAACTCACTGTTTTGTTTATTAGATCCGCCCAATTATACAATATAAAATGTATTTTAGACTATCTGAAATCGGACACAGGTAGAGCAATGTAGAATATTTAAAAAAAATTCATTTTGAACATAACCGAAGCTGTTTATGACATAAACGAAAAACTAAAAATCTTCCTAGACGGAAAATGTATTTTTTAAAAGAAACTGAAGCGAAATACATTATTTTGTTGCAAAGAACATGATGGAGGAAAAAAACAGGCAAATTGGCTAGGCAGAACCAAATATCGAACTTCAAGAAGTAGACCAACGTAATTTTATATATTAAATGCATGCGTGTGTGTAAGAATATTCATAAAGTATTTTAAGAATACTGAAAATGTTAGAATAAAAGTATTACTTACTATTAAAAAGTGACTAAAATAGATTTGATTTCATGGACTTTTGATTCATTTTTATGAAAAAAGTTTTCATTGCATAATACATAAACGCATATATATATATATATATATATATATATATATATATATATATATATATATATGTGTGTGTGTGTGTGTGTGTGTATAGTCAATATATCTTGTATTCTTTACACATAGATAAAAAGTAAAGCTAAAAAAATAATGTAACAAAAAATTTGAAAAAAAAAGAAAGTAAAACCATATTGAATGTCTTTGCTACTAACTAGTCGCCATTGCTAATATTCAATCAGTTCTTAGAAGAAGGTTATGTTTTCTCACGGTTGTGACCTCCCTCTCCCCCTCCTCTTCTATCCCCCCTTCCCTTCGTTGTAAGAGAAAGGACGACACTCAGGGTGTGACTGTCAACATTCCTAGCATGTCTGCCACGGTAGCCCGGGTACTCACCTTCTTCGTTACTCACACATGACATGAGTTGAAAGTTGACTTTTGCCTGCTGGCTTAACTGATTGGTGGAAAAAAGAAACCGGTTTAATAACTCTGCCTATGAAACTATTCTCGACTTTCTTCTCTCCCTTTTATACAACAAAATAGCTCTCACAAAAATGTATTTATATATCTAACATATAAAGTTATCTGGTCGGATTTTCAAAGTCAGACCCAAATAGCATTTAAGCTGATAAATCAAACTTTGCTTCTGACTAACCAATTTTCATTTGTTATTGTTATACCGTGTTATTTTTATTTTTATTTTTATTGTTATTTTTTGTATTTATTTTTATTCACCCCAAGCACACTGAAACATAAAGGGCTACTGTGAATTAGGGGCCATATCCATAGGGGCATTCTAAATGTTTGTTCAAATAACATTTAAATTTCTGCATGTTGGTACAGTCAGGGAAACAGTGAGCAGGGAGGGAATTCCACAGGCTAGAAGTTCGAGGAAAGAAGCTATTAGAGTAGAAAGCCTTCCGCTATCTCGGGGATCTCTACAATTAAGAGTTGTGATTTAGCTGATTGTCGAGTTTGTCGCGTGTATTTACGTGAAGTGGGCACCAGACAAGAAAATTCGTTGGTGCATATTCCATTGAAGTACTTGTAGAACAAGTACATGGATGCAACATTGCGGTGATGGGACAGGGACTGGAATTTGGTAGACAGTGTGGGACCTAATAGATTAGTGAAATTGGCAAAATACTAACATACGTCGCTACAACTGATGATATGAAACATTTTCAAATAATCACCTAAAAATAAAAATCAGCAAGGGTTATGACTCATATTTTTAGTTGAAGAATATAATGAGTCGTCTACTTTACAACTAAAATTTTATTTCTTTTAAATGAAAATTAAAAACTAAAATGAGTTCACTGCATCCTGGGCAATGCCGGATAGGTACAGCTAATCTCTCTATATAAAATTCAATGTCTGTGCGTTTGTGCATGTGTGATGCTTGTGTGTTGTCTATAGAAAGAAAGGTTAGAGATTCTACATAAAATCTAAAAGTGTATTCTTATGTAAAATTTACCGAGAAAGACAATGGAAGTGGTCCTAAATCTCTAAGTGCACATATCCAATGTTTATAACATTGAAATCATATGTATAAAATCTTCCCGGGAAGACAATGGAAGTGGTCCCGAATTTCTATGTTACCATCTATGTGGCGAATATCTGCATGCCTCCACTTCTAACTGACTCATGGGGGCAGAAACCCCTTAAAAATTCAAATACATATATCCGATTTTGATGAAATGAAACCAAGTTTTCCAAGATTTCAACTTCTTCCAACTATATTAGAAGGCGAAACAGGAGGAGAGGGTCAGTACAATCAAAGAAAGTAATATAACGTTATGGGCATAGTGTAGAAGTACATAGTAGTGATCCTCATTCAATCCCGAGCAACGTCGGGTCTCTTTTGCTCATAACCTATAAACTTGTGTAACGATATTAGATATTGGGTGTGTAAAAAAAAAAGGGTTAAAAATGGAAAACTCCACGTTTCGGTAGATTAAGCAAGTAGATGGAATTTTCCATTAGAAGTCAAGAGTTAGAGCTACATCTACAGGAAGTTGCATCACAAACAGCAGTGAAAAATAAATTCGGGACCACTTCCATTGTCTTCCCGGGAAGATTTTATACATATGATTTCAATTTTATAAACATGGATATGTGCACTTAGAGATTTGGGACCACTTCCATTGTCTTCCCGGGAAGATTTCATACATATGATTTCAATATAACCTTGCAGTATCGCAACAGCCGTTTACCATTGATTTCTCGCTGGTAAGGACCATTGGTTTTCTCTGGGATTTTAGTGGCAATGAGCTTCCCCAAGGTCCTAGCACTCGCTACAAGGTCTGGTTTGTGCTGCCTCTCCTCGGTCTTCTCATCCTCCTTGACCCTCTGCAAATATTTTGCGTGGTGTCAGCCTATTATTATTTGTACTCACTGGGAGTTCTCACACAGGTCATCAGTGATTGCTCACTGACAACCGGTGGTATTCCCTGGAGTCTGAGTGACAACAGGTCTCCCCAGATTTCCAGTATTCTCCACCTCTTTTCGATAGCCACCGTAAATAAACTTGCAGTATCGCAACAGACGTTTACCATTGATTTCTCACTGGTAAGGACCATTGGTCTTCTCTGGGATTTGGATGGCAATAAGCTTCCCCAAGGTCCCAGCACTCTCCGCACCTTTCCAGGGGAGGTCTGGTTTGTGCTGTCCCTCCTCGGTCTTCTCATCCTCCTTGACCCTCTACAAATATTTTGTGTGGTGTCAGCCTATTATTATTATTATTATTATTATTATTAGTCAGTACTCACTAGGAGTTCTCACACAGATCATCATCAGTGATTGCTCACTGATAATAATCGGTGGTGTTCCCTAGAGTCTGAGTGACTACAAGTTCCCCAAGATTTCCAATACTCTCCACCTCTTTCGATAGCCATTGCAAATCATTTTGCGTAATCGCAACAGCCACTTACCATTAATTTCTCGCTGACAACGACCCTTGGTCTTCTTTCGGATTTGAGTAGCAATAAGCCTCTGCAAGGTCCCAGTATTCTACGCACCCTTCCAATGGAAGTCTAGATAGTTCTCTCTTTCCTCGGTCTTTCCATCTTCCTTGAACCTTCATAACTATTTTGTTTGCTATCAGCTAAAGCTGGTGCCATCACATTGTGTATTTTTTTGGGGGGGTGGGGTGGAGAGAGGGTGAAGCAGTTTATGAGATTTATTGCAGTTTCAGTTATCTTGGTTTCATGTGGTGTTCCTTCAATGTTTGTGTTTATTTTCTGTTGCAACTTCCATGTGAATGGTTAGCGTTCGCAGTTTATGCGGGTTGGTTTCTGCGTTCGAGGATTTTCCTTAAGATTTCAGCTGTTTTCATAACTGCTGTTCGTTGTCAGTCTCAGTCTTCCCTTTGATTCTAATTTCTCCCAGTCTTTTCTCTGGGTTTTTCGGGACTGTTCATAATACTCGTACGATTATTGGTATTATATTGACTTTTTTCATGTTCCACATCCCTGGCAAACTATGGCTATTTGCTTCATTTTTCTGTCTCCCTATGAACTGCTGAGACGGCAAAATCTACGATTTGGCAGGTTTTTCCTTCTTGTTGACTATCATGACATACAGTCTCCTTGCTTGGATGAGTTTATCTATTATTAATTATTATATTTTATTATTATTGTATTTTATATTTTATATTCTTCTTCTTCTTCTTCTTCTTCTTATTATTATTATTATTATTATCATTATTATTATTATTATTATTATAATTATAAATAACTATGAATATTTATACAAAACGATTCTAGGCTGCATAAACCTTAATAAAAAAACTAAGGGAGAATCTGTGAAAGAGAAAAGTGATAGTCAGTGGCCCAGGACTGCAACGGCTGAACGATTCTGGTCAAATGTGTGTGTGCAGAAAAGGAATGAGATCCAATGCAATACAAGGCAGTCTATGGGTTCACAATAAGTGTAATGGCTTGTACCGAAAAACTGGCACTAGACCCCAACTGGAAGGTGTCTTCAATAGGCATACCCACTTGACTGCTGACGTTAGGTGAAGTTGGAGGACAACCCCCTCGAAGTAGTGGACTCCTTTTGTCATCTTGAGGATATGTCGTGCGGTGGAAGCGGTTGTGAGTTTAGCGCTACCATTAGAGTAAGATCAGCATGGGCTAAGTTCTGCAAACTGTTTCCAGTCCTGACATCATCTCTCTCACTACCATGATGATGATGATGATGATGATGATGATGAAGGCGACGATGATGCTGACGGTGACGGTGCCGATGATGATGATGATGATGATGACGGTGCCGATGATGATGCCGATGATGACGATGACGATGATGATGATGATGATGATGATGATGATGATAACGGTGACGATGCCGATGATGATGATGATGACGATGATGATGATGATGATGACAACGATGAAAGCTCAATAAAGCTCAATATTGTAGACTTATATTTTTGTCACGCACTGATCCCTGATATTCTGTCAATTTTTTAAATCACAATTGTTGCATAATCAGTTGACCCCATTCCACGACTCCCAGGGTTCCACATGGTCACACATGGTTCCACATGGTCGCACAGTCGCCATGGATCCTACTTGCTGCTGTTGAAGCTTGTTTTCCTTTTCTAGCAAGAATACATAAGATAAGATGGCCTGAAGTTTTTCTTTTCATTCATTATACAATTTTCAACTTAAGGAATTTAACCATTAAATGCTTGTTTTTTTTATATTGGGTTGAAAAAAGTGGAAAACGTTTCATAGAGGTAATATAAAGTCGTATAAATGATGTTGCAAATGTGCAACAAATGCATAACATTTTACATGTATAACAAAACACTACAATAAATGATGTTGCAAATGTGCAACAAATGCATAACATTTTACATGTATAACAAAACACTACAATAAATGATGTTGCAAATGTGCAACAAATGCATAACATTTTACATGTATAACAAAACACTACAATAAATGATGTTGCAAATGTGCAACAAATGCATAACATTTTACATGTATAACAAAACACTACAATAAATGATGTTGCAAATGTGCAACAAATGCATAACATTTTACATGTATAACAAAACACTACAATAAATGATGTTGCAAATGTGCAACAAATGCATAACATTTTACATGTATAACAAAACACTACAATAAATGATGTTGCAAATGTGCAACAAATGCATAACATTTTACATGTATAACAAAACACTACAATAAATGATGTTGCAAATGTGCAACAAATGCATAACATTTTACATGTATAACAAAACACTACAATAAATGATGTTGCAAATGTGCAACAAATGCATAACATTTTACATGTATAACAAAACACTACAATAAATGATGTTGCAAATGTGCAACAAATGCATAACATTTTACATGTATAACAAAACACTACAATAAATGATGTTGCAAATGTGCAACAAATGCATAACATTTTACATGTATAACAAAACACTACAATAAATGATGTTGCAAATGTGCAACAAATGCATAACATTTTACATGTATAACAAAACACTACAATAAATGATGTTGCAAATGTGCAACAAATGCATAACATTTTACATGTATAACAAAACACTACAATAAATGATGTTGCAAATGTGCAACAAATGCATAACATTTTACATGTATAACAAAACACTACAATAAATGATGTTGCAAATGTGCAACAAATGCATAACATTTTACATGTATAACAAAACACTACAATAAATGATGTTGCAAATGTGCAACAAATGCATAACATTTTACATGTATAACAAAACACTACAATAAATGATGTTGCAAATGTGCAACAAATTGCATAACATTTTACATGCATAACAAAACACTACAATAAATGCATCTAAATAATCATAATACACTAGAGAATCATAAACTAATTTTTACTTACCATTATAATGACCAGATTTAAAAGTTTAAGCTCTTAAATTCGGCAGATGACACAGCGATGACACTCGCCCGTGACATCGAAGATACTGATTATCTGTTTAACGGGTGTGCTGATGCAACATCATACTAATACCTACACACACTTGCCATGAAGCTCGTTGCAGATGTTAAACAAGTTGCAGTTTGACACCTTTTCGTTGAATATTATACTAAATAGATATTTTGTTGGAATGTGTCATATTTGAAACAAAAAGCATTTAAGGGTTAGGGTTATGATTTATGTAGATGAATAATAGTTATATTTTTAATAGAATAAACCACATAACTTGATGAAAGACACAAGAAACAGTTTTGAATGAGGACGAGAATATATCACATACGGTGTTTCTCGTTGGACTATTCTCTTCATGAATGTTCACATATTGATTTCTGTTTCTTCGAGCAGATTGTTTATTTCCCGTGAAAATTTTACTTGTACTCAAATATGATTGTTGTTGATGTCCAGATTTAATCTTCATCTGAGGTCATCAGATCTAAGCCTGTCTTTATGACTCAATTACACATCCATCATGACATTCTCATATCATTTCTCTTCATGCAACACATGCCCTCAACCGTCACTGGGCCGGTTTGACTCCCATACATCATCACACTGCATATTCATTCCTGATAGACTCTTCCCTTGATTGACAGAGGTAACGCTCTGCTGGTTAGTAATGGCAGAAGTTCCCTAAACTTATTCCATCCACTCCTAATTCTTGCAATCACACTAGCACCTACTCCACCCTCTGCTCCAATGGTATCACCAAGGTAACAAAACTTCTTGACAATCTCAATAGCTTCCCCATCCAAATATACTTTTTCCACATCTGAGTTCACATCCATCTTCATTATCTTACACTTCTTGCAGATAAATTGGTTATTCTCTCTCAACCTACCAGTAGTAATTCTACTGCACTTCTTGTGGGACCCCCTAGGCAGCAGTATGTGTTTTTATCTCCATAGATTGGCAGCATATTAGCTTTTTTGAGTGGATAACTGAGTGGTCTGCCACAAAGGACCCCAATATCTATATATATTCCACTTAAAGAGAAACTACACAAGAAATTGGAAATATGTCTGGTCTGGAGTTTTGATCACCCAGATTTCGATTTGTTCACTTAAAATGTAATGGTTGTACAGATAGGGGGTTCCCTGCTGTGGTTATGCCCCACTTGAGGTTTCCCAAAAATAATGTCCATTTAGATACAGGACTTCTTAGGCAGCAGTAGGTGTTTTTATGTCCATAGATTGACAGCAGATTAGCCTTTTGCAAGTTAATAACTGAGTGGTCTGCCACAAAGGATCAGGATATCTCTTTATATTCCAGCAGATGGGCAGGGGGGATTAGTTGGTCCCCCTGGGCGTCTCATCGTTAGTTGAGGTTTATGTGCCTCTCAGAGAGAGATGAGCTCTGGGGCTCTTAGCTAATGGTTGGACTTGTGTTTTGATTTGGTCGGGTTAAGAATTCTCATTTGCAAGTCTGTTGTTCAGTAGAAAAAACGAGTATCACTGTAACATGCCTCAACATAAAACTTTATTGTAACATGCCTCAACATAAAACTTTATTGTAACATGCCTCAACATAAAACTTCATTATAACATGCCTCAACATAAAACTTCATTATAACATGCCTCAACATAAAACTTTATTGTAACATGCCTCAACATAAAACTTCATTATAACATGCCTCAACATAAAACTTCATTATAACATGCCTCAACATAAAACTTTATTGTAACATGCCTCAACATAAAACTTTATTGTAACATGCCTCAACATAAAGCTTCATTGTAACATGCCTCAACATAAAACTTCATTATAACATGCCTCAACATAAAACTTCATTGTAACATGCCTCAACATAAAACTTTATTGTAACATGCCTTTGTTACTTGTTTTAAACTGGAGTTATAATTTTATTTTGATGGAGATTACTTCTGTTGCAACAACAGAATTGACACTGCGACCGGTGTCGAAATCAAGCAACGACTTTGGACCGGCACAACAAGCAGACGATCATGGCCTGTGCAATGAACGTAGACAAATGAACGTTCACATGGCTTGTTTAAGAAAACTATCTATAAACAAAAAAATAATGATTTTAAATTTTGAGCTTAGATCAAAAAAATAGTTTCAAAAAATTTACAAAACAAGAATGAAATTATGTATGGAATTTCAAATGAACTTTTTTTTAATGAGACGATGAGGAATTTGTTGACGTCAAAGGAAAATAACAGGAAACACAGCAAATGGAGTTGATTCGCGATGCAGAAATCTCTACGGGTGACTGAGTACCAATTAGTTCAGGGTGCTTTTCCATGAACTGAACAGACTGCCACACCTGTGGAATGGCGATACAGTCAGATCGACACATATTACCCATTTGGGGCAGGGGTTAGGGTTAGAGTTATGGTTAGGGACATATATTACCCATTTGGGCGGGGGTGGTGTACGTTCTATTTCTCTTCATAATGCACCATCATTCATCTTCTATATATATAAAACTCAATGTCAGTGTGTATGTGTGTGTGTGTGTGATGTTTGTGTGTGTGATGTTTGTGTGTTCCCTATAGAAAGAAAAGTTAGAGAATCTACATATAATCTTAAAATGTATTCTTATGTAAATGTTACCGGGAAGAAAATGGAAGTGCACCCCTAATGGGGCTAAACTTTGGCAGGCAACATATCCCTTTTTGTCACCATGAGCACCTTTCCATTACATACATAACTATATATATATATATATATATATATATATATATATATATATATATATATATATATATATATATATTAGTAGTATGTTTTTGAAAGGCTGTGGGCAATGCAAATTCCGGGTAAGATGCAAGTTGTAAGGAACAAAAACAATAAATCGAATACGAAATATGACTTACTATTTATTTTTCCTAAAATCTTACATAACAGCGAGAGTGTTTTTAGCTGTTTGTGTGATGTCCGGGTGATTAAAAAATCGTTATTTAATATTTCGGGAAAAGAGACTTCCCTTTGTCAAAAATAATTAAACCAGAAGAAAAATTTCTCCGACTGTGCAGAGAATCTTACAAAACAAAATGGCTGCCAGATGTAGAACCGCAGCGAAAACAGTCTCGCAGAGAATGTAAATTAAATTTTTTTTTTTTAAGGTTATGTTACATATAGGATTTGGTGTTCAAAAATATTTGTGTAATGCTGGTTAAGTGTATGGTGCTCGATAAACTGTAAGTTTTAATAATATATATATTTTTTTTTTATATAATTAAAATAAAAATTTTTTTATTAAGTTTATATTTGATTATTTACTTTTAGTTTCAGTGTGTTCTATCTTCGTATTTTTATTTTTTCATCTTTCTTTCGTATTTTAAGAATTTTAATATAAAGTAAAGTAATTAATCTTTCATTTTAAATATATATATATGTGTGTAAGTAGTGTTAACTCTGACTAACTAATCCTATTCGTGCTTATTGCTTCCTCTTAGGCTAATATTTTCATTGGCCAATGGCTACACTCCTTTCAAATAAATGACTAGCTACTCTTTGTTTGACACCTTTTTTTTTGTTTTGGGGTCAGTTTAGCGCATCCCGTTTTTCGGTGTGTCAAGTAAATAGGTGACCTTAACTGAAATAATTTATCTTTTCTTTCTATTTCTTTTCAACTTTAGAGATTTATTTGGTTTAATTTTTTCAATTTATTTAGTTTATGTATTTCATTTTATTTACTGGACCACGAATCTCTGCTAGTAGCAGAAAGAGAGATATCGCATTATTTTTTTTATTTATTAAATAATCTGAATTTCTATCTCAAAAAAATTTCAAATCAAAGTTAACAAAATAGAATGACAGATCCGGTATAATTGTCTGAGTCATAGTAATTAACTTGGTATCCACCAACGGACAAATAATTTTTACGTACATATAAAAAGGAACCCATGCACACGTGTTTCTGGCTATCAGCCATCATCAGCATGGCTAAATAGGGCAATAGTTTTTACTGCTTAGGAAGTGGAAAAATACTAAGAAAACAGGTATGTTTCTATCGCCAGTAAAAACAATAACAAAAACTATGTAACATTATGGCAATAAAAAATCGTACATATTTCGACAAAGTGTTTGTGGTTTTGTGGTAAAATGTCAGACTGCAAACAGTAATATCGTAGGTTCGATCCTAGCCCAGGTTAGCACGGCTGATGACGGCTGATAGCCAGAAACATGTGTCCATGGATTCCTTTTATGTGTACGTAAAAATTAATTAATATATATATATGTTAATTGAATGACATAATAAATTAATCACATTTTATTAAAGTTAAAAAACAAGGAGTAATATTGCGTCCTTAAGTCATGAGTTTTCAAAGAAAATCTTCTCCTCAGAGGACCATTGCCGCAATGGAGAAAATTTTCTTTGAAAACTCATGAGTTAAGGACGTAGTATCACTCCTTGTTTTTGAACTTTAATAAAATCTGATTAATTTCTCATTTTATTATGTCATTGAATTAATATTATTGCTCTATACACTATATTGAGCTTTGTTTTTATCCTAATAGTCTATAGTATATATATATATATATATATATATATATATATATATATATATATATATATATATATATATATACTAGCTGACTTTGCCAGCTTGTTATTGGTTTGTAATGTTTGCTACTTGCAATACTTGAAACCTAAATTTTAAATAATAAACATTTCTGTTGTGGTTGCAAGGTTGAACAATAATTAGTGAGGAATACAATGAAGACGCAAACAACAAGGAGAATGCAATAATAAGTGTATTAAAGAAAAGGTATAGTTACAGTATGTACAAATGAAGGTGTCGAGTCAGAGAGTCTTGGTGGGAGGACATGTACGCTCTTCGGCGTCACTTCCGGTGGCATTTAGGTAACACACACTAAGGCCAACCTAGGCTTGCCATTTATAGTGTAACGTTATTCGTATATGCAAATGAGTGGTTGCCACCACAACACCCCCCTCCCAAGATTTGAAGTCACACAGATTTCAATATCTTTTTCTTTTTGGGTTTACCATCAATGGTTCATTAAATTTTCTTTTCCTACCTGATCTTCGGGGTTCAGGTGTATATTGAGGCGGTTCCAAATTAAAGGATTCGTATATGACATCTATGGTTTCCTCCTCTTCGACTGTTGTCGTATAATCATCATCTTGGATATGACGTTTTTTTATCTGATTTAGGTGCCTTTTATGTATACTCTGTGGACCTTTAATCATATATGTACAATCACCAATGCGTTTATCCACTACTCCACATTCCCAGTAAGATGTGTTATTCTTGTAGCACTTAAAATATACTCGATCTCCCGAGTTATATTTCTTTCTTCTCGTGTGTGTAGTGTTTCAGATAATTGCCTGTCTTGGCAACAGTTTATCAAACGCTGATTTTACCTTTCTGGCAAACATTGGATCAGCTGGTGATATGTTTGATGGTGTACTAGGATGTGGTGTGATCCTATAAACTTGCAAGAATTGTTGCAAAGCTTTTTCTGTTGGTGTTCCAATGGATTTCTTTAACGCTCGTTTTAGCGTGTCCACGAACCTTTCCGCAAGGCCGTTCGACCTTGGATGATACGGCGGAGTCGTGATGTGCTTCACTCGGAACGTGTCGCAAAATTCCTTAAACTCTGCGGATGTGAACTGCGTTCCGTTGTCAGTGACCAGTGTGTCTGGTACACCGAATCTTGCAAACAACTCGTGTAGGAACCCTATTGAGTTGTTCGTTGTTGGATTCCTGCAACGCATTACCTCCGGCCATTTTGTGTAACTATCCACTACAATTAAATAATAGTTTTCTCCTACTGGACCAGCGAAGTCCATGTGGATTCTCGACCATGGTTGGTCGGTTTTCGGCCAAGGTTTGTGTACTATAGGTGGGGATTTTGCTGCTAACTGGCATCCTTTACATTTATTTATTGTTGCTGCTATGTCAGTGTCCATGTTACGCCAGTACACGTAGCTTCTCATTAACGACTTCATTCGATTTATCCCCGGATGTCCCGTATGGAAATCTCTTAACATCCTATTCTGCAATGTTTTGGGTATTACCACTCTCTCACTGTACAGTAACACATCGTTACATATGGAGAAAACTTCCTGCACCTTTGTGTCCGTTATAATTTTCTCTTTTATGTCCTTTATGTATTCGTCTTTCTCGGCTTCCCTTTTAATGTCCGACAAAGTTACGGGTAGTTCCTTAATGATGTTTGCTACCATATTTTTTACTTCAACATTTGTCCGAATTGCTGCAATGACTGATTCTTCCAGATTGTGTTTCTGTGGTATCAGTCTTGACAGTCCATCCGCATGGCAAATCTTTTTTGATGCTAGATGTTGTAGCTGGAAATCGTAATTAAGTAAGATTGTACCCCAGCGCAGCAATCTATTTGCGGTGTATACCGGCAATCCTTTTTTTGATCCATAGATCGTGACTAACGGTTTATGGTCGGTTTCAAGTAAGAATTGTCTACAATATAAATATCGGTGAAATTTAGTCACGGAAAAGATTATGCTCAATGCTTCTTTTTCGATTTGTGAATATGCCCTCTCGGCTGGTATCAGCGTTCTCGAAGCGTGCGCTATTGGTTTTCTAGACCCATCCGGCATAATATGTTGAATGCATGCTCCTAAGCCGTAGGAACTAGCGTCACTAGCGACGACTATTTTTAATTTTGTGTCAAAATGCGTTAAGAATAATTCGGATGTTAGTGCGCTCTTTATTTTGTCAAAAGCGGTTTGACATTCTTGCGTTTAGTTCCAAGGTGTATCCTTTTTAAGCAGATTATTTAAGGGGGCTCGCAAGTTATGCATTCCTTCAATAAAAGATTGATAATAATTTGCGAGTCCTAAGAAACTCTGCAAGGTTGTTACGTTATCAGGTGCTGGCATATTTTTTATTGCCGCAGATCTGTCTGGGTCTGGACGTCGTCCATGTTTGTTTATTATGTGTCCAAGATACTTAATCTCGCTCATACAAAAGTCACATTTACTTCTTTTACTTTAAAGCCGAATTCTTGTATTCGAGTAAATACTTGTTTCAAACGTTCCTTATGTTCTTGTAGGGATTTGCTCCTGACAACAATGTCGTCCAGGTATGCACATGCGCACTCAATACCACTTAGCATGGTGTCCATCGCTTGCTGAAAAATGGCAGGCGCTACTTTGATGCCAAAAGGCAATCGGTTGTATTTGAATAATCCCTTATGCGTATTGATGCATAGTATTTTTGAGCAATTTTCCTCGACCGGTATTTGCAAATATGCATCGCTCAAGTCTATCTTGGAGAAGATATTACCACCATTTAACTTCGTGAATATTTCGTCTGGGCTTGGTAGAGGGTAATGGTGATCTTTTAATAGAGAGTTGACCCCGGTCGAAAAATCTGCGCACACTCTAACTTCGTCATTCTTTTTCTTTACGTATACGGTGGGGGCTGCCCACTCGCTGTGTTCTATTTTTGATAGAATTCCTGTCTGTTCCAATCTATCTAATTCTTTATTAATCTTTTCCAACCCAGTGAACGGAACGTTTCGCTTTTTTCTAAAAATTGGGCTGGCGTTTTCTTTAAGTTCAAACGAGGCCTTGAATTTATTACAGCGACCTAAGTTAGTCGTGAATGCGTCAGGAAATAATTCTTTTAAATCGTCTTTTATATTTACTGTTGTTGGAGAAGAACATTCTATTTTTTTACAGAATGTATTGATTGGCTTATCCCATAGTCCAAATTTCTCAATTAAATCTATTCCAAACAGATTTTCACTATTTTTCAGTACGAATATTTTTAATTTCTTCGTAATCCCTTTTAATTTTATCGGAAGGACAACTTCTCCTTCAAATTTTATACCACCACCAGTTACCGTCCGGGCTGATTTACTCGTTTTCATCATGGTTGGTTTTTTACCCAACTTTTTCCATGTATTCAGGTTTATAATAGAAATATCGGAGCCGGAGTCGAGTTGTAACTTTATTGGTGTTTTAAATATTTCCACTTTTACGTATTTTCGCCGATCTTTGTCTAATTTTGTATTTGATTTTGTTTGCTGTACTCTCTTTCTGGTGTAATCTTTATATCTGCAGCAATCGCTTTTGTGTCCCACCTTCTTACAAATGTAGCATTTTTTCTTTTTATAAGGACAATCTGATTCCCAATGCTTTTCTGCACATCTCTTACAGTTATATCTAGGAAGAGGCTTGTTATATTCTGTCCTATATTTATGGTTATTAGGATTGTAATATCGCGTTCCATTTCGATTGCTTTTCTTTGTAAAGTTCTTGGTTGGTGTGTATGGTTTTCTAACTTTTCTTACATATGCCACTCCGGATTCTTCTATATTTTTTAAATCCTTTTTTAGTGTAATGGCCCTTTCACAGTCCTCTGCTAGTTTCTGGAGGGTTAAATCTTGCTCAGATTCCAGCTTAGACAACACTCGTCTGCGTATTTCTGCATTTTTCGTGGAAACTAACCCTTGTGCGAAGATTAGACATTTAAAATCTTCTACCGTTAGTTCCGCAAGCTTAAAATTATCGCAGTTTTTATTGACAACTGATGCGTATCTCAAATAATCTTGGTTGTCCATCTTTCTTAGATTCATGCACAGCCATCTTTTATGAAAAAGAGATATATTTGGATTAAATAATTCTTTTAGTAATTTCACAGCTTCCATGAACTCTAATTCCGCAGTTTTTTTAGGTAATATGTAATCTATGAATTTGCTGTGTTCTGATGTACCCAATTTCCTGAGTAAGAGGCTCACTTTCTGGCTATTTGGCCAATTTTTGCAGTCCAGTTGAAAGACATCCTCGTATCTTGTATAGTATGCTTCAAAAGTCTTTCCTTCCTCCGGCACATAATTAAATGTGTCCATACTATTAAAGATAGTTGTATGGGAGAAATTAACACTGTCGACATTTTCTCGATTACTCTTTAGTAGTTCCAGTGTTTTAGCAAAACGTTCATTTTGTGTTTCCTCGCGGTCAGCTTGTGCCTGATTTTGTCTTTCCTCGCGGTCAGCTTGTGCCTGTAAAAATTGCATGAACATTTTTGATAAGTCTTCCATTTTTTTTTTTTTTTTTTCTCTCGTGACGTTTTACTGTATTATCCGTTATCCAGTGACAACTTTAAAAAAAAAAAAATCCTTTCCTTGAGCTTTAATTTCTAGCTATGGTATTTCCTTTTAGTACCGCCGCCAAACAAATTATTAATTAAAAGATTCCTTTAGTTGTTGTTTTGCTAATGGGGAGCAGTAATTAGAATCCACTGGTGAACTTTTTTTTTTTCGTAGGTTACTTCCTTGCTTTTCGTAATACGAGTCTGACCTGTCGTTTTGCGACAGAACAAAATCCGCTTCTCGTTTGCAAGTTGGTCCTTTAGTAATACAAAACAGATTTGTCGTTTAGCGACAAAACAAAAATTCACTTTTACATTCGTTTGCAAGTCGGATTTCCAGAAAACGGCGTAAATTGTCGCTTTTGCCACGTTCGAGTTTTTTTGTTTTTTTTTTTCACTTAAGTTGAAACTTTTCTTTAGCGTAAAATCCGTTTGCTCGTCAACACTTTGCATTGTACTTTCTTTTTTTTTTTAATAGTTCTTCGTCAAACTGTTATATTTGACGCTTCAGATCTCGTCGCCAACTGTTGTAGTTGCAAGGTTGAACAATAATTAGTGAGGAATACAATGAAGACGCAAACAACAAGGAGAATGCAATAATAAGTGTATTAAAGAAAAGGTATAGTTACAGTATGTACAAATGAAGGTGTCGAGTCAGAGAGTCTTGGTGGGAGGACATGTACGCTCTTTGGCGTCACTTCCGGTGGCATTTAGGTAACACACACTAAGGCCAACCTAAGCTTGCCATTTATAGTGTAACGTTATTCGTATATGCAAATGAGTGGTTGCCACCACAACAATTTCATTCATAAGTTTGTTGTAAACTACAGACAAAAACTTTTGCTTTCATTCGTATAAATGGATAAACATTAACATTTATTCACACATGTAGGCATTAACAGTTTGGTAATTTTGATGCAAATTTATTGATCTTTTAAATAAGACCATAAAGAAATGAAAAGAAAGAAGAATCAATTCGCTTGAGTGATGGTGTCTCCGTGTGGAGGGAGCTCATTTTTAACATACAGTTGTTTCATTGATTTAAAGACAATAAAACAGGGAAACTGAGATCAAGAATTTAGTCACCGTCTCCCCTTTCTAGAAATTGTGCTTATACTTCATATATCTTTCTTTCTAGTTAGTTTTATTTAAATTACCTCTACTGAAAATTAATCAGAAAGGGTTAATAATTTATCCCATTATTTATTAAATCACTTTACTTATTTACTGTTAATATCGACAAAACTATTGCATATATATAGGAAAATAGGACAATAAATTACAAATGAATAATACAATACATACAGTTTTTCAAAATACTATACTGTATTATTGATTTAAATAACAGTAACCTGATTGATAGTATTATAAGAGTGATAAATGAAAAAAACTGACATTTATTCATATATATATATATATATATATATATATATATATATATATATATATATATATATATATGAATAAATGTCAACGTTTTTGGACAATTACCACCTGGACCAACCCCATATCTTTTTACACAAACTTTTTTTTCATCCGTCATTTTCTTAATATTTTTTCAAATGTTGAATTTTGGCTTTTCTATTGCCAACTTATCTATCTGTATAATTCCTCTGATGATAAGATTTCGATCTTTGAAAAGCCTTGGCTTAAGGAAAGAATAATAAACATAATTTTATTACGGAATATACCTTGCATTAAACTATCGAAGTTTGAAATAAATTTGGACATTCGTGCATGTTTATCACTCTTATTTCATCTATCTTTATATATATATATATATATATATATATATATATATATATATATATATATATATATATATATATAAAAGTAGATGGACGAATGTCCAAATTTATTACAAATAATAAACAAAACATTAAAATAAAATAAATAAAATGCAGAAGTAGCAATTAATACCCTAAATTAAAATTATCAAACATTTTTATCCACATGATAATTACTTATTAGAATTAAAATAAAATAGGAATGACGGTTATAATCATAATTTTATTCTCATTTTAAATTTAACTCACTCTGGCCGTCGCCCCATCTCCCTTCCTCCCACCCCGGCCGAAATTGAGATCATCACAGCACAAACACGTGAAAAACCTCCCACGTAATAATTTGAAACACGACTTGTTGGGGTCCTCCCCCCTCCCCTCTCATGTCCCATATCACCGTTATAGACAAAGCCCCAACTCTGTCCCCCTCCCCCTCCAATGTATTTTCAATTTTCAATCTCCCGTTAAAGTGAAGTTAAAACTTATGCCATTTGAATTCCATCGCCAGCCCGATGAGTTGGTCGCTATTTGCACCAATGAAACAAAACTTGTTTTGTCGCAACTAATGGAATAAAATCAAAAAATATATATTTTGCTCTGAATTTTCATTGAGCACTCTCATAAACCCGGTTTCAACTTCCTTCGGATTCATACCCCCTGGATATTTGTAACAAGTTATATATATATATATATATATATATATATATATATATATATATATATATATATGTGTGTGTGTGTGTTACATCGGCCGAAACGTTGTGAAAATAACAACCAAGATGAGAGTAGTAGTTTGAATAATCCAAATTATCAATCCCCACCTAAAAATTTCCAAAACACATTTACATTTAAATAAATCAACCAATAAAATATATAAGTACATAAATTTAATAAGATTAAAACCTACTTTTCTAATTTTGTGAGGAATTTTCGCATGTCCTACTCGTAAATAATTATCATTGATATTTAAGAGGTAATAATATACGATTATATATATATATATATATATATATATATATATATATATATATATATATATATATATATATATATATATATATATAAGACTGAGTGCAGTAATGGTTCACATCTGTCTTCATAAATATCATTTTCTTTTTTTTCTCTCTATGATTTTTACCCTTTTGAATATTGCCTTATGAAAAGGAATGTCTGGGACATTTAAAAATATAAAATAAAAACTTGTATTTTATGTTTGGTATTTAAATAAAAAGACATTGACATTTCCTTATATATCACATGCAACCAAAAGAAGAATTGGAAAGAAGAAAATCTCTCTGTCTCTCTGTCCGTTCGTCTGTCTGTCCGTCTGTCTCTCTTCATGTCACACAAGCTCACAAAGGTACGAAGCCATTGTAGCATAGCTGGAAAGTTCTTTTAATCCCTACAGTGCGTCCTTTTCATTGGCAGAATTAGCTGGTCGAAATTTTGTACTCGCAGTGGTGAGGCTCCCATCAACAAATGCAACTGGGTTTAAAAAATCTCTTTGGAGTTTTATTCTTTTTTTTTCATCGCATACGTGTATATGCATAAAACCCTCAACCCCCACCTCCAAGGGGGAGGAGACAACATCTATCCAAACCCACTGCACTTTCTCTCTGCTAGTTCAGTCGAAAGAGAAAGATTTCCCCTCTCCCCAATTGCCACATGAGCTTAGCAGCTTCTTGTGCTTGTGACCCCACTGCCGGGACACGTAACTGTTACTCTACTTCTAACTGGAAAATTCCACTCTACTTAGTTTTAATCTTACGTGGGGATTTACTATTTTAACTCTAGTTTTACACACCGTTTCTTATCTTGCTAAAAGATGCTATCATATCTATAAATGTTTTTTTTTTATGTCGAGTTACGATTCAATTTTCTGAGGAACTGAGATCTTTCTGAGTTCTGCCTCTAATATTTAAAGGCCTATGAATTTCAGTACTTACATAGTCAGTCCAGAGCATCGATGGAGACTCCCAAGTCAGTCCTAGAAATGGCCAAAGCAGTTAACGATTTGAAATATGAAAGTCGACAAAGATAAAGAAATGTTTACCATTCGGGTTAGGGTTAGGTGGGGGTTTATTAAGTTCGACATAAAATAGGAATAGAATCATTAATTAAATTCAGTCCTTTCTAAAATCAAACTATATCTAGTACAAATAAATTTCAGTCATTGCCTGACTTGTCCACCAAGATTCATTCATGAATGTCCAACGGTCTTTGTTTTAGCGCTGTTCAATGGTAAACACACCTGGATAAGATTAACAATAACTCAAACAGCGATTATTTCATCACCATTCAATGACAAACAAACTTCTCTTGGCACTGCCCTGATCCAGTTTAGGAGATTGTTTTGATAAACATTGCTTATATAGACATCATAAAATTCTGGGAGGGTAAGGTCCGGTGAGTGTGAAGCCTATTCAAGAACACACCTTCTACTGATGAAACGATTACAAAAATGTCCCCACATATCATTGGATTGCAGAAAGGATTGTGAATTTTATTAATGATACCAAATGGCATTCTTTTGGGGGAGGGGGATACCCTGTATCATTGTTTAATATCTAGTGCTCAAAGTCCCCACAGAAAAGAAATGTTTCAAAATGTTCAGGTTTATAATTTCGATCTTTAACCCATCATAAATTCTGCCATTTCTAACCAGCAGAGCGGTTCCACTGTCGACCAAGGGAATAGTCTATCAGGTATGTGTACGTAGTGTGATGCTCTATGAAAGTAAAACATGACCAGTGAGGGGTGAGGATATGTGTTGCATGGAGAGAAATGATATGAGAATAATATGATGGATGTGAACTGTGAGTTTTAAAGGAAGACTTAGATCTGATGACCTCAGAGGAATATTTAATCTTGACAGTATATGGAGATGTGTACAGAACAGGAGACTTCGATGGTTTGGTCACATTGAAAGAATGGATGAGAGTTCTTGGGTTAGTAGATATAAAACAGTTCAGGTAGCAGGATTAGTTGGCAGGAAAAAGGGAAGGAAACATAGAAGGGGAAGGATTTGAGAGAAAGAGGGATACATATAGACCTGGCCAGAGATAGGTTAGTTTCGAAGTCAATTTCTAAAAGCCGTCCAACATATGCCAGCACGTAAAAGAGACGTTAAATCGATGATGATGATAAACATTGATGCTTTAAAATCCAATATAAGGATTATCTTAATCAATCAATCAATCAATCAATTTTATTGGCAAAAAATGCAAAGTGCAGCAAGCCATGCAAAAAGACAGAAGATATTGAATCTATAAACCGTCTGAAAGTTTGTTCCAAGCGACTTTAAACCTGGTATCATGACTTCAACTGATAGGCTGTTCCAGAGAGTAGAAACATGGACAGAGAATGATGCCTTTTTTCTGTTGCGTCAAAAGCGACGATGGTACATCTTCAGCGAGTAAGCCCGGAGACCACGACTAGGCATTTAAATGAGAAACTCCTCTAAAGGTAGATTTATATTTCTGTTGATGATGCTGTATGCCAGAATCAGGTCTTCCTCACATCTGTCCCTGCTCAAGTAAGGATAGATTTAGTCTTTGAAGCCGTTTTTTGTAGGTAAGTGTGTAGAATCCCGTCACCATCCTGGTTGCCAACCATTGAAGACGCTCCAGGTGTGTGATATCTTTGTATTGTTTGAATCTTTTTTTTTTCAACATATTTCACCCCAAACAAGGCAGGCCGCCACTGTAGACATAAAGGGTTACTGAGAATTAGGGTGTAGGTTTTGGGTGTCATCCTAAGTTGGGAGCAGTGTAGCGAGATGTCTGTTTACATTAGTTTTAAACCTCTGCATGTCGGTACTGTCGGGGAAACAGGGAGCAGGGAGGGAGCTCCAGAGGCCGGCAGCACGAGGAAAGAAACTATTGGAGTAGCAGGCTCTCTGCCATCTGGGGGCCTGCACAGTGAATGGATGGGATTTAGCTGATTGTCGAGTTGGTCTAGTGTATTTACGTTGAGGGGGCACCAGAGTAGCCAGTTCATCGGAGCACAATCCATTGAAGTATTTGTAAAACAAGCACAAGGATACAACATTGCGGCGATGTGACAGGGGCTGGAGCTTGGTTGATAGTGAGGGACCTATTAAGTTGGCGACTCTTTTTTGGATCTTGTCTAAATTGCATAATTAAAAATGGGCTGCATCAAAGTTATGCATAGAAGACGGAAAGTGTTGAGAATGGCATATGCAAGAATATGCATCAAAAAAGAACCTGTTAACCCAGCAAATAAGAAATGCGCTAGCTTATCTGCTAATCCAGATGTGAAACATATTGATGGTTTTTTAAGTATAACCTGAAGATGTGACACAAGGTGGGGATAGAAAGTCCAAGCCACTCTGACCTCATAAAAAATTCCTGAGCAGTCCCGTCAGGATTCTCTGGTAGAAGCGTCTCAAGCGATTAACAATGATCTAAACGCTTCTCAAAGCGAGAAGATAAAGTCTGGCAAGGTGGACCTTCTAGGACTCAGCTTGATAGAGTAGGGCAGCTCTTGCTGTAGCGATCCACCTTGTCGAATGAATTATCAAGGACGTATACTTGACTAGTATGAAGTGCCAAAAA